>CM074197.1:29953352-29958352 GCA_037179385.1 Holothuria scabra
AAATGAGATAATCTGGAATAACTCAAATATTAAGGTGAATGGTAACACTGTGTTTTATGACTTTCTACATTCGAAGGGCATTGACTATGTCTACAACTTTTTTGAAGAAAATGGGAGGCCATTCATGTACAATGCTTTCTTAACTAATTATAACTTAGAAAATTTTCCATTTACAGTTTACAATGGATTGATTTGTGCTATTCCTACCGTGTGGAAACAAGAGTTGGAAGAAACAAGCTTCTCCAAAAATCATTGTGAAGAATTACTTAACATTTTGCTTAATCAGCAGCATGTCTCAAAATGGGCATACAATATTTTAATTAAAGATATCCTCATCCCACCAATTGCATTGAATAAATGGAATTTAATATTCAACTTTGATGATGACGTCTGGTCAAACATTTTTTTAAGTCCGTGGTTTTCAGTTAGAGACGCAAAACTCCAATATTTTCAGTTTAGATTTTTACATAGAATTTTAGGAACTAATAGAAGACTGCATCTCATGAAAATAACTGAAAGCAGTTTATGCTGTTTTTGTAAAGTTTATGATGAGACAATTGAGCACTTATTTTGGGATTGTTCTGTAGTATCGGGTTTTCTCCTTGACATTGAAATGAAATTCATTGGAAAATATTTTGTCTTTGCAAAAGATGACATCTTTTTTGGTTTTCAGCAATTGATTAAACATCCCTATAATTTTTTAATTTACCATTACAAATTTTATATCTTTCATTGTAAGCAAGAAAACAAGGAACCAAATATTTTTGACTTTGAGTATAAATTTAAATTTGCTTTGTCAGTAGAAAAGGAAATTTCTATGCGAGGAAGTAATAAACGTTTCTTTACTCATAAGGAGTTAACTGATTATTTTCAAGGTATTTAAACGATATACTACAATTGTAATTAATTTTGGCTTACAAATGTTTCACTTCATGATTTCTTTTGATGTCGTTTTAACAAGTAAATCAAGTAAATCGTAAATGATTGTAAAAGAAGAGAAAAAAAGATGTTGTATTATAAATGCATCGCTGAAAGAATGAAAAATAAATGATGGTTGGAAAAAAAAAAAAAAAATTATTATTATTATTATTATTATTATTATTATTATTATTATTATTATTATTATTATTATTATTATTATTATTATCATTATTATCATTGTTATTATTGTTATTATTATTATTATTATTATTATTATTATCATTATTATTTTTATTATTATTAGTATTATTGTTGTCATTATTATTATTATTATGATTATTGATTACGTAACACATTTTTGTCTGAACTTCAGAGTTTGCAGAGAGACTTCAATAAAGCTATTGTTGACCTTAGAGAGGAGAATGCTAAGCTGAAGAGTGACTGTGAAAAACTTGAGAAGAGAGTCTCTAAACTAGAACAAGAAAAGACAACAATGTCTGAAACCATGAACAAACATGAACGTTTCTTGCGGAGAAATAACTTACGCATAGTTGGCGTCAAAACTGAACCTCAGGAAAATTGTATTGAAGTGGCCAAGAAGATTTTAGAGGAGGCAGGAGTTGCCGATTGTAAAATTGAGAGAACCCACCGTGACGGAAAGCCTGCTAGAGGGAGAGACAGACACATTCTTGTTAAGGTTTCGTTTTACCAGGACAAACTCTCCATACTTCGAAATGCTAGACAAGACCTTGCCTCCCGGGAGTACTATATTGTTGACGACTTAACCTTGCCGGATCTCCGTGAGAAAAGGAAATGGGGTCCACGAGTTCAGGAACTCTTTCAAAGTGGTACTAAGTTGAGATTTTCTGCCGGTTGTTGGAGATCAGGAGACGGAAGGCCATACAGTTTTTGAATTGGCACTTATTCCTAGTACATGAGGAACTTTCTTCCCCCTGAGGATTCCTTGATGGCCCCGGGTTTCATGATAGGGTAAGCTGGTGTTAATCGTATGATGGATGTTTCTTGTAATTTGAACAGTTTCATGTACATTTCTGAACCCTTCACCTTCCTGCTTTTTCTGAGGATTCCTTGATGGCCCCGGGTTTCATGATCGGGTAACCTGGTGTTAATCGTATGATGGATGTTTCTTGTAATTTGAACAGTTTCATGTACACTTCTGAACCCTTCACCTTCCTGCTTTTTCTGAGGAGTTATTCACCAATTGGAGTTTGCCCACAGTATTTGACTTTGACATATTATCTTCTTCTTTGAGACTTAACTTTGTCGGATCTCCGTGTGAAAAGGGTTTGGGGACTACATATTCAGGAACTCTTTCAAGGTGATACTAGGTTGAGATTTTCTGCCAGCCTGTTGGAGATCAGGAGACGGAAGGCCATTTAGTTTTTGAATCGGAATTTATTCCTGTCACCTGAGAGACTTCCCACCACCCGAGGGTTCCTTGATGGCCCACTGGTTTCATGATCGGGTAACCTGGTGTTCATCGTGCCAGGATGTTTGTAATTTGCCCAGTAACATGTACTATTTCTGAACCCTTCGCCGTCCTGTTATTTCTGAGGAGGTATTCATCAGCTGAAGTTTGTTTATAGTAGTGGGCTTTGACATGTTATCTTCTCCTTTGACTTTTGTGTTTATCTGTTTTTCTTGTGTATGTGTGTCTTTTGTGGTTTACCAATCCAACTCTTTTTTTAGACCAACCGTAAGTAAGATAATTTTGTTTTTCTATGAAAAATGGAAGTGCAGTGTAGGTCTTTCATTGACTTGTGTTTTTATTATTATTATTATTTATTTGGTTGAATGATGGCCACTGATAACCTTAAAATTTGTTCCTACAATGTAAGAGGTCTAAGGCAGAATAAGAAAAGGAGACAGCAGTTTGCTTATTTACACCGTAATCACTCTCATATAGTATTTGTTCAGGAAACCCATAGTACTTTAGAAGATGAACGTATATGGCAAAACGAATGGGGTGGTAAAATTTTGTTTTCACATGGTACTGCTTTAAGTAAAGGTGTGGCAATTTTGTTTAATCCAATCCTCTCCTGTGCAATTCTTAAGTCTTACCGTGATAACCACGGGAGGTGTATCATTATTGATATCTCACTCGAGGGTTTCACTTTGACCCTTGCCTGTATTTACGGGCCTAATTTAGACAATGCTATGTTTTACAGTGAAGTTTCAAACGCTCTGAAAAGTTTTGACTGCAGTAACATTATCTGGGGTGGGGATTTTAATTTTGTGTTTAATCTAGCCCTAGACAAAATTGGTGGGATTGCAAGAACTAATTTTAACGCTCGTGATATGTGTTTAAGTATTATGGATTTTCATAACCTTGTAGACATTTGGCGTGAGCTAAATCCATTGCTAAAGGATTATACTACGCATTCGAATATCAGTGATATTCATTGCCGACTTGATTTTTTTCTTATATCTAGGAACGTAACCCCCAATGTTCTAAATGTTGAATTTCTGCCACCTCTACAATCTGACCACTCTCTAGTGGTCCTCTCTATCCGCTTTGTTAAGGACAAGCGAGGTCCAGGTTATTGGAAGTTTAATAATTCATTGTTGGATGATCCGAAATTTAACGATTTAATTAATGATTGTATCAATGGTGAGCTTGAAAATGTTAGATTGTTAAGTCCCTCTGAAAAATGGGAACATCTTAAGTTTGTTATTCGTTCCAAGATTATTGCTTTCTCCAAGGAGAAGGCGAAAGATGCACGTTTTTATGAGAAAACTATTCTAAGTACTATCTCAGGACTTGAGAGGCAGATGTATGAAAATAACTCTGAGGATCTTCAACATAAGTTAAGGGACGCTCGTAATAAATTACTTAAGTTTTACGATGACAAATTTAAAGGTTTTATTATCAGATCGAAAGCCCGTTGGGTAGAAAATGGTGAGAAGAGCTCTAGGTATTTTTTCAACTTGAAACGTAGGAACAAAGCAAACAACAGTATTTCTTGTCTGAAAGGCAACGGTGATTCCGACATCACAAATCAAAAGGATATTCTCCATGAAATTTTAATTTTTTTCCGTAATCTCTATAGCTACAAACCTAGCACAGGTTCTTCTTTTTTTAGTACTATTCCAGCCTTCAATCCTTTAGGAAGTGAATACGATCCCAGTGTTTGTGATGGCCTTTTAACCGTTGACGAATGTTGGAATGCGTTAAAGTCCATGCCGAGTGGAAAATCCCCGGGCAGTGATGGTCTTTCGATAGACTTCTACAAACACTTTTGGCCTTTAATTGGAAAATGTGTAGTTGATTCTCTTAATTATGCCTACAATCGATTCTCTCTTTCTTCTGAGCAAAGTAGAAGTATCTTTACACTAATTCCTAAACCCGACAAAGATCATAAATTTCTTACTAATTACAGGCCTATCAGTCTCCTCAATACTGATTATAAGATTGCTGCAAAGGTCCTGGCTTCTAGATTAAAACCTGTGCTTACAAATATTATTGGAGACAACCAGACTGGATTTAGAAAAGGTCGTTTTATAGGTGAGAATATCCGTTTCATACTTGATTTAATTGATTTTACATCTCATCATAGGGTTCCGGGCTTTCTCTTCTTCATTGACTATGAAAAGGCTTTTGATAGCCTGAACTGGGATTTTATTCATAACAGTCTAATTTATTGTAATTTTAATGAGAGCTTTCGCCGGTGGGTCGGCGTTCTTTATGGGGGAAGCACTGCCTGTGTTCTCAATAACGGTTTTGCCACTGGTTTTTTTCCTATCGAGAGGGGAGTGAAACAGGGATGTCCTCTAAGTCCTTATTTGTTTATAATTTGCGCTGATATTCTTGCTAGATATGTTTTATATGACAGGCAAATAAGAGGTATTAATATTTTGGGTAATGAATATAAGCTACTTCAGTATGCTGATGATACAGTGTTTTTCTTAAATGGAGACGAGGATAGTATGTGTGCTTTAATTAATTGTCTTAAGAAATTTAAAGGTTCATCTGGTCTTAAAATTAATTATGATAAGAGTAAACTTTTCCCCCTGGGCCCCTTTGTCACAAATTATCCTCGTTATATCGACAAACTTAA
>CM074197.1:29963352-30357978 GCA_037179385.1 Holothuria scabra
AGAGGCCATTGCTTTTTCCTATAAATTTAAGTATTACCTAAATGTTGAATACTATATTTTAAGCAAGGCCGGAAATGTATCTCGTATGACACTTTTCAAGGAAATGTTCACTAATTGATTATGTTATGATGTCATTTATGTTCTATCCCTGCTTTGTTTTGAAAACGTTGTGTAAATAATAGATTTATATTGTTGTACCAAAGAATGATCAATAAACGAGACAAAAAAAAAAAAAAATTATTATTATTATTATTATTATTATTATTATTATTATTAGTGGGAATTGCCCATACTGCATCCAAATGTTGAATCTTCCCAGCCAACATGTCCAGCTGGGCCCCAACTGGGTTTCAGCTGGGCTACTTGCTGGGCCCCAGCTGGGGCCCATCCGTGTTTGTCAGGTGTTCCCACGTGGGGCCCAACTGGGCTAGCCTTTCCCAGCTGAAACCCAGCTGTGCCCCAATTCAATAACTGAAGCCTAACTGGGCTTTAGCTGGGCTTCAGCTGGGAAAGGCTGGCCCAGTTGGGCCCGCCCACACGGGAACACCTGACAAACACGGATGGGCCCCAGCTGGGGTCCAGCAAGTAACGCAGCTGAAGCCCAGTTGGGGCCCAGCTAGGCATGTTGGCTGGGTTATTGCATCTTATTTATTATTACTATATCTGTGTGTATACAGGCATTGCCAAAATTTCATTACTTTTGAAAATTTCAGGCTGAAAATAACTTTTCAGATACATCCATCATTGTGGTGATGAATAGAATGCTGCAACTGTGTTAACAACTGATAAAAAGAATAAATTTAGTAGTTCCACAATTATAGCCATAGTACTTTAGTAACTAGGCCTAGACCTACATCAGAATTTAGCAAGGAAAGCTAAATTGCAATTAAGCTGCCTGCTGCATAGTTCGAAAACTCCATGAAAAGAAACTGAAATAACAGTTGTATTTATTCATTGTGGCTATTACTCTTTCAGGTGCCTTTATTCCACTGATTAGAGGTCAGAAAAATTATTTCTTTCTGCATTTTGTGATCTGACAGGGGTAGAACAGACTGCCCCATAGCCTATATTACGAGGAAAGTACCCTGACCTGTATTGAAGTCTGTGGATAGTGCACAAGCATGCTGACAAGGACTAGAGCATCCAGTCTTGGAATATGATGGCGTTGGGATGCCTGCCTATGTAATCAAGGTAACGTCCACGTTAGTTTTTATTCTATCTGAAAATGGAATCCCAGTACTGTTTTTGAATGATATATGTTGCACCCACATGTTCAATCTTGCTCTTAAGATGGCCCATCAACTTCTATGTGAGATGCTTCGAATTGATGAATTTTATAATTATTTGCCAGAATCCAAGAGTTGTACTGCAGTGAGGAAAATGAGTACCCTTAGTAGCTAATCTATGGTGATATATATGATATGGTGATATTTCATGTAGTGGGAGAGAGAGGATGAGGGAGAAATAGGTTTGTATTAGTAAAGAATTTGTGACTTATTTCACATTTAATATAAAATATCTACACCACTCGGCGAAAGGTGTACGTGCACACACGCAGAGACAGTGGCATCGGCTTTGCAGTTAACACACTCCACGGGCTTATTTTAACCCCTTACCGTTGTTTGGGTCATTTTGGACCCATGCGGAGAGCTCAGCTGTCACCCATCTTTACTGTTTCACGCGGAGCTCGAAACTGCGAGAAGCTACCCGAAAATTCGGCCACAACAACGAGAGAGACAATGGTTTAAGGTCACGGGGTCAACGGCCTACGGAAGCCGATGCGGGCGGACTACGTCCGCTTTTCCGCCCACTCCCGAGGCGCGCAGATATGCCCCGATCGGAGCACAACGGTAAAGGGTTAAGGTTTGAAAAGCAAAATCATTACTAGTGCAAATTTCAGACTGAAGAAATTGTTATAGATGTGTCATGATGAATTGGTCAGGGTTAAAATATACACTTGATTTCCTTCCTTTCTAAATTACACAATTTGATGATTGGCAGGCTGTATAAAACCCATGCACAGAAATTTAATCCAGGCCAAGAAACCATAGCCACAGCATGCAGAGCATGCAGAGGGGGTTTCAATTACAATCCTTCCCAAAGTACCGTGTAATTTTTTTCAACCTAAGCGGAATAAAAGCTTGGTGAAATGATAACAATAGACCTCCAGCAGTGGGTTTGGAAACTTGATATACCTCACTTGAACAATAGAAAAGTGAAGTTAGAAAATCAACTTTTTTACTGTGATCAAAACTGCATGGCCCATTGTGGTGAGGGATAGACTGCCACCACTGCTCTAATAACAAATAAGGTTTGAACACTCCATGACAAGAATCTATCATTTGTATTTATTCATTATAACAATTATTTTTTCAGGTGCTTTCATTCCACTGAGCATTGTGAAGTCAGAGAACACTGATGCTGCAATTTGTGATCTTGCTGCAGGTTGCATTATCTGGACTGCCTCCATTCCATCTGACAAGGTCACTGTTGTAAGGATTCCAGTTTTGAGAAACTACTCATGTTTGCTGACCTCTATTTGTTAACTTGAAGTTGGAACTTGATAGAAGTTCTTTACCGTCTGGAGGAGTAAGATTAATTCTTTTAGTCAGAGTGACACCCAATCCTACTTCCAGTTCTTTCTCTCAAAATACTGAAATCCCCGAGATGAGTCGTTTTTTGACAAAGACCGGACCAGTTTGGACATAGAAATGAGCGGCTTATCATAAAATTATTAAACATTTTGCCAAGGTAGGACAACCTACATACTGTAAGGGGACAGCATTTGAAATATTTATTCCACCCACAATAGTGGTCTCATCCGTGCAATTAATTTTATATCTCTAAATTGCAATAGAAGCAAACTAAGTTGTTTTTACCCATAGTAAGTCTTATAAATCGAGAAACCACTGTCCAAAGACAGGTATGTATATGCTTACTTTAAAATATCTGCCAGACATTACACTACGTGACCATGGAACGCAATTTTGAGAGGAAGGGATTATTACAGGAGAGATTATTATTTTTTTTTTAAAAAGGGGCCTTAGTAGAAAGCATTTGTCAAAAACTTGAAAAGACCGACAGGACCGTGGCATTAAAAATATGTGAACGATTTGCTCTTAAGTTTTTGAAACCTATCGTCAATCATTGTCTAGATCCACTGCAGTTTGCGCACGGTCCAAATGCAGCATCGAAGACGTTTTGTTTTACGTGTAAAAGTTTTGCTCTTTTCTTGAATGTACAAAATTGGGTTATTCTTTTAGAATAATGTTTTTTGACTTTTCATGTGCTTACAATATTATTCAGCCCCACAGTTAAGCTCGTAATTGTTATTAAAAATGAATGTTTGCCATAATTTTATCTTATGGATTTTTAATTATCTTACTAATAGGTCCCCAATATGTTAACATCCATGCATCCCCGTGCATCCAGCAATGTATTAGACAGCGTTACTTCAAACACAGGGAACAGTTTTATATTACCTTATATACATCTGATGCAAGGTCAACCAATAGCAACTGTGCACTGGTTAAATCTGCAGACGACACTGCTTTGCTAGGTTTGATTAAAAACCATGATGACACCACTTATTTAGATCAGATTAATCATTTTACTTACTATTGTGAACAAAACTTTTTAGAACTTTAAGGGCCAATCCTCTCACCCTAAACTACACTTCTTGTATGGGGTAACAGAAACTCTCAATTGGATCAGCTCTTTGATTGACTGCTAATTCAAACAATGCAAAATTATACCAAAGCTTATATTACACAGCATGAACTGAAGTGAGAGTGTTTCGATTACACAAATTGAGCTTTTCTATACTCACCCCTAAAGCAATAAACTGAGATTGTGTCTGGATGAGGATGAATTTCATACAATGTGGGAGGGGCATAAGTGAAAAGGTTAGGAGAATTGGTACTGTTTGGGGTGAGAGAATTGGGCCTTTAATGTTTGCAAGACGGAAGAAATGGTTATTGATTTTCGTAAGTCCCATAACGTTCCAAATGATGTTACTATTAAGGAGAGTGTTGTGGAAAGGGTAGACAATTAAAAATATCTCGGGGATATTTTAGATAGTCGCCTTTTCTGGTATTATCACATTGACATGTTGATAAAACACTTAATTCAAGGATGTACTGTCTTCGTGCAATGAACAGGCTTAATGTTCAAAGTAAAATTGTTGCCATGCTTTATAAATCTGTTATCTGTGCAGGTTTGGCATTATACTTTGGTATCGTAGAAAAGAAGATGAACAACGTATTGATGCAATGATAAGGCAAGCAGGTCGTGTAATTAGAATAAGTCAACTATCCATGGCCACATCCTACAGAAAACTTCTTGGGGTCAAATTCGACAATATCCTGCAAAGTGGTGATCACCTGTTACCTATATGCCTTGATAGGGCAGTGATATAATAGTGATATAATGGTAGGATTTATATCACAATGTATTATCTTCACAATTTGAGTTTTGAACCTTCTTAAAGCTTGCCCTTGGGGCGTTTTTGACCCTTTGTCTGTGGGTTTTCTACCTGTTTCTTACTTTGCAATTTGTACTTGTGCAATGTTGTCTGTTTTATATGTTTATTCCATTTTTATGTTTTTGGATTTTATGCGAGCACTCAGTTACCCCTGTGGGATTCGATAAAGTTGATCTTTTCTTGTATTATCTAAAGACTGCATGAAGATAAAACCACAAGAGATTTGGTAAAGTTAAGCAAAGCATTTCAGATCCACAACATGTATAAAACAAAACTATGGCAAATCAGTCTAGCTATGAGGTGGACATGTTACCTGTGCACTTGTTAGGCCGATATTTATCAAGGCTTACAGTCACACCTGACAGTTGCAGCAGAGAGGATCTATGGATGGATCACGAGGACTGATGTTCAGCCTCCAAGTGCACGAGGCTCCAACACACATCAGTGACCAGTGTGTGTTTGTGAAATGGGTCTCTTGCCATAAAAAATCAAATCGTATGAAACTAGCTGGTAGTACAATACTCTGACTACAGAAAATCTATTTATTTTTTGGAAAAAATTTAAATCTCAGTTGGAGGGCACACGGTTTTCCAGAGAAGGCACATGTCCCTTGCCCCCCCCCCCCCTCTACCTTGGCGACGCCACTGTGTGTAACTGTATTTGGTGTGCAAGAAAAGATGCACCGATGATTATGTGTAGTCTCCCAATATAGGTACCGTCCCACTATGTATACATACTGTAGTGTTACGTGTAAGTTGTTACTGAACATTAATGTGGGCACTCTGTGTGATATACCTGTAGATTATTTGAATCACTATGTGACGGCAAGTTAAGACTGGTGAATGTCATTAATATTAAGACCGAAGTGGGTCAGAGGTAACACCATTGTTTACTGTAATGTTAAACAAAAAATGCAAATTTTGAATAAGTAGGGAAAATTTGGATTAGCCAGTGTAGTAGACTATCCTATTTCATACACACAACAGCGATTGCCTTATACGTTAAAGGCTCTGTGTACAAATGAACAAAGCAAGCAGGGGTATATTTCATGGGGTATATTTCATGGTGTATAGCTATAGAGGAGAGTGGGGCAGTGTATCACGGGGCAGTGGATCACATCACATGGAAGGAAATAATCACAAGGCCATCTTTTTTATATTTACTCTAGTACCTATGCACCAAATAAAAAGCATTCAAACTACGTTATCTTTTGATCCGTTATCTGATGAGCATTTTTTGTTGTGACGGGAGATTTCTTTTTTTTTTCACTCAACATAAATTTTCCCTCTCACAACAGCTTGCCGGAAATTTATACATGGAATATATCACGCCCAGTGTATGAGGTAATTGGTAGGAAACTACATAAAGATCACAACTTAGATTCATCATGATTATCCGTGATAAAATATTTTCACAACTTCGTTGAAAGGGTATTTATATGCAGGGCGTAATGGATCGTTACACAGTACATCAGGGTTAGATGGAGTTTTATTGCCCAGTTTCCAACCTATTGGTTTAATTACAGTCGGCCACAGTGGATCAGTGATATTTCAACAGTAATCTGGGAGGGGTTATGTACATGTGAATTCTACCTTACTTCGTAGTTATACCAGGTATGTCGTCATCTTACTACGGAAGCAGTCCTGTACAGATGGCTCTCTTCTACAGCGAAGTATATAATTCAATGTTATATTGATCCACTCTGCCTGGTGATCCACTGTGCCCCTTTTCACCCCTTAGTCTTATGTTGAAGTGAAATGAAACATCTGGGGTATCCGCTTCATTCCGGGAGTAGTATCAGATTAAGTGGATAGGGAGTGTGATCCAGTGTGCACTGTGAAACTTTTCGCAGGGCACAGTGGATATCACTCTTTTTAATTAACCAATAACTACAAAACCAAAGAATACTTTTTATACACAGATAATTTTTGCTAATCTTTGGTACGCACTACATCTATCAAATGTAAAGTAAGAATGATATGTACATGTCCATTAAAGGGGTATGCTTTGATTCGAAAAAATCTGATTAACTGTGCCCCCACTCTCCTTTACAAATTATTTCTACTCTTTATATTTTTTTAGTAAGTGGGTTCAAATAAACTTGGGGATGCAAACCAAAGAAAATTGTTTCATGTCATTGTTTTGATGTTGATGAGTTGAGTCAGAGATTCCTACCCATTATTCCCACTAAAGGTTTGATGTTCCCAGGGTTTAACTCTAACTCCATAAGCTAGCCGTACATCAAACCCTTGGAATATTGAATCTTGGACACATAGACCTTTCAGGGAACCAGAAGTACAGCCAAGGGGATGTTAGAAGTTCTGGGAGTTCCTATGATCCACCCTTGAAAAGCAATATAGCAAAAAAGGGGAGTGATGCGTGTAGGCTTCTTACATATGAGGCATAAATATTGTACCATTTCGCATCTGGAGACCTAAAAACTATTTGTTCCTCCAGAGAGGAGGGGAACACCCCTCCCCATAGACCCCCCCCCCTCGTCACACTTCAAAACTCCCTGAACATATTGCATGGGCTCGCGCCTGCTGGGAACATGTCTTACCCTGGGAATCATCTTGAAATCATGGCCAATTATTTAATATGAAGACGGGGAACAACGAACCAGCTGGCTGGTAACATTGAACCCGGAGGACATCGAGAAGACTCATAAGAGGGGGGGGGGGGTCATAATTTATTTAAATGTTCTGGAATCTGGATCTATTCGGTGATATATAAGTCTCACTTATAAAAAGAAATCATTATTAGGGCCGATATATAAGTCTCGCTTATAAAAGAAATCATTATTAGGGCCGATATATCAGTCTCGCTTATAAAAGAAATCATTATTAAGGCCGGGATAGGTTCCTTAAAATACCAGAAGGGCACTTGTGCCACAGGAAGTATGTGATAAAACAGCACAAATTCTCAACTATTAATGATATGACACATGGTTTTCAACAGCCCACAGATTTCCAACATACCGGATTCGTGCGTGTGGATCGATGGTTTCTGATGCAGAAGGGTCTGTTCTACAACCCTGATGTGTTTTTGAGTTGTGCCAGATTGTGTTGCACGAAAGTATATTTTTAGGCATTATATTCCCCTCTGGCCCACGGCCTACTGCTTTATATAACATAAGAACAGAGGGAGCATCCAAGTACCTGAAAGTTCTCCTAATTATACTAAATACACCATTAGCTTTGGTCACTATACGGGAAATATGAGGGCGAAAGGTTAATTCATTGTCAACCAGTACACCAAGCTCCTTTTGACTAGGACTTGCCTCAAGATTGTGCCTGTCCCCAGTATACTTAACATAGAATAAGTGAATCTCAAGGAGTTCTACCCGTCCTAAGGATCTGACACTTATCAGGGTGAAAACAAAGTTGCCAGGTCACTGACCAGTCAAGCACTTTATCAATAGCTGTCTCCAATAACTCACAATCACTCACTGAATTAACTTCCTTATAAAGCTCGGTGTCATCAGAGAAGATATTAATATGACATCCAGTAATAACATCAGGAAATTCATTGATATAAATAAAAAACAAGGTAGGACCCAAAACACTCCCTTGGGGAATACCACTCGTTATTTTAGTCCAATCAGAATAATGACCTCAGCGAACATCCTTCGCTTGCGGTCAGACAAATATGATCATATCCAATCAAGCAAAAAACCCTGTAATACCATAACTTTGCCACTTGAGTAATAGCCTCTCGTTAGCCACTTTGTCAAACGCCTTCATAAAGTCAGTATAGACTACATCAACATTTGACCCATCGTACGGAGACATCGTCCGAAGTCCAATCCTCAAAGTATCAATAAGCTGGGTTACACACGACTTACCAGATACAAAGCCATGTTGTTCGGAAGTTAATAAGTTATTCTGAAACATGTGCTGCAAAATAATATCACGAACAAGAGATTTGCAAAGTAACCTTACATACCAACAGAAATCAAACTGACATGTCTATAATTTGACGGATCAGAGCGGCTCCCTTTTTAAAGAGCGGCGTTATATGACCTACCTTCCAGTCCGTACGAAGTTGGGAAGAAAAATAAACTTCTTAGAAATGACCAACAAACCATCACAAAGATTGGACCTTGTCTCAAACAGAACCCTAAGATGGAGTCCGTCCGGGCCTGGGGATTTGGAAACATTCAACTTACAGAACTTACTCAGAACATCATCCCTGTGTACGACAATGTCAGACACTGTCAGACCAACAGCCCTATCCAATCATGGGTAGAAAAACTCAGGTCTTCATCTGTAAAAACACTGCTAAAGAACTGGTTCAGGATATCAGCCTTACCTTCAGAATCCTCAAAAAGGTTCCCGCTGGAATTATCTTCAAGAGCATGCACAGGACACTTAACAGTCGTTTTGTTCTTAACAAACGCCTGGCAATGTTACGCTCAAAATTTTTAACAGCTTTTTTAGTATACCATCTTGCTTAATTTCTTAAACAAGCATAAATCCTGTAATCACGTTGTGACTTGGATTTCAAAACCTTCCTCCAAGCTTTTTGTTTATCTTTGACCTTGTTAATAGCTTCCCCCGTCATCCAGGTGGGCTTAGGCCTGGAAGTTTTGCCGCTTTAACCAGTTTTGGAACATAGAGCTCCATAGCTTCTGCAATCTTTGACTTAAAGTAATTCCAAGCTTCTTCTACATCCATGTTATATAGAAGACTACTCCAGTCTAAATTCAGAAACTTTGCCATACCCACATAGTCGCCTTTATCGTAGATAAATTTGCCTGATGTGGTGCCCCCATAGACACTCTAGACACTCATAAATTAAGTGCTAAAAATTGAAACGTCAAGGTCGCTATTTTCCAGACCAGGAAATTGTACAATATCAGACAAAGCATCCTGGTCCCGGGTAAACACCAAATCCAATAAAAATGAATCTTGACTTTGCCTATGACGTGTAAGAGACAGCTGATGCTGAATCAAAAAATTGTCATTCACGGCATTCAAAAAAGCACCCGCTGCATGGTGAGAAGCAGAGCAAGAGCACCAATCAATATCCCTAAAATTATAGTCCTTCATTATCACACAGTCAGAAAACCTAGAATCGGTAACTTCCTGCAACACACCTGGAAGGCAATTGTTATTGACATCAACACTAGAAGGACTCCTATAAATACAGCCTATGCAGAGTTTCTGCCTCTGATCTTATGTGATCTTGACCAAAATTGCCTCAGAGAAGTCAGAGTTGGTATAAACAATAGATGATTTCAGACACACATGAATATACAAGGCAACACTACGACCGTCTTGGTCCCAATTATGGTACAAGACATAATTATCCAACCGAAAACTACGCACCAATTTATTCTTAATTGAAACATTATGCCGAATACTTTAAGCAATACATTCTGTTAAACCAATGACGTTTGGCCTATGCTCAGCCACATAAACTTTAAGTTCCTCCCACTTATTGGGTAGAGAGTTACAATTAGTATACAGACACTTAGTAGACGCACACTTAGATTTAGACCTATTCAATTTATCAACTTTCATTCTGGCATGGCTATGCACCTTATTAATTTTGTTGCTGACGAAACGACTATCTTCAGATGTTGCTGACGAAAACGACTGTCTTTAGATCTCTAATCATTAAATCCTGTTTCCCGCCTTTACGTCTTTCAGCTAACTCTAACTTTAATCTGTTAAACTCTTCCTGCTTCTATCTAGTTCTATCATTACTAACAGATAACTCAGAGAGGAAGGCAGATTTTAACTTTATACAATGGATAAATCTGCCCATCACCTCATCTTTCTCCCATTCAAGTCTGTTGATATCTGAAAATAAGCTTAAGAGGCCGGGGTTTAACCAAGGTACCATTTGCGACCCTTCCTTCATTACCCCAATCCTCAACACATAAATAGGCCTAATAGTATTAATATCTTAATTTTGAAGGAGTTTGTAAACAACCTCAGTATCAAAATTTCTTTTTAGCTTCTGAGCACTTAGCGGATCATTCTCATCATTACTTAATCACTCGTTCCAGCTGTATAACTTACAGAGTTATACAGCTGGAATGTGTAAAATACGCCCAAATATGTTATGGGTGGATAGAAAAATGTTCCAAGCAATCCCATGAGCTCATTTAATGCCTTTTGAAGTTATATTCTGGTCTGGATAGCCATTTCGGTGTTACGTACCGTATATCTGTATTGCGTACATAATTTTTCTAAATTTTCAAAATTTTGAATGCAAATTTTTTTTTTGAAGCTGGGCTCAGCTGGACTTCAACTGGGCATCAGCTGGGAAAGGCTAACCCAGTTGGGCCGCACGTGGGAACATCTGACAACCACGAATGGGTCCCAGCTGGGGCCCGGTGTGTAGCCTAGCTGAAGCACAGTTGGGGCCCAACTGGGCATGTTGGCAAGGTAAAACACACCTACATAAGTTTTCATACTTAAATGTTACCTAGAATGTAAAGCTTTGGTGATGTTAGGGGTATGTGCACTCATTATGTTCGGGAAAAATTCCTCACCAAGAGAAAAACTACTTTGTGAATACAGCTTACAGAATGCTGGCGTAACATTTTATTTTTGTGACATTTGAAGCCCACTGTAGAATTTCATGTAACTACGTTTACAGTTTTTTTCTCACTTGAAGTTTTTTGTCCCCATTATCCAATCCTTAATATAAATACACAGGATTGAAATTAAAAATCAGACTTTTCATACCTTGAAATTCAGATTCATTTTTTTAACTAATAGATCCATTTCTACATTTAATATTATTCATGTTTGTTTTAAATACTTCATGAAAATTTTAATGTCCTCAATTTTACATTAAAAGTTATTGTTTTGTGAAAAATAAGTTTTTGGAAAGTCCAGAGAGGCACCTCGCAATATTTATTTGTCGCACTCTGGTATTGAAGGTCAATAATTTGGACTTGTTTATCATGTATGTAACTTAATAACAACTTATAGAATTGCTTCAAATATAATGACAAAAAGCCCATGATTTCCGTAGTAAAACTTTTCAAGTGAGATTTCGACGAATAAAATAAAATAGGTAAAAAGAGAATATAGTTATAACACTGATATTCACATTTTGAACTTAATGTCCAACTAATAAAGATAAAAATGTGGCATTGATGAGACTGAGAGGTAAGTAAAGGTATGATAAGCTCTAATCATGATATATAAAGCAAAAAAAAAAAAAACTTGCCAAGTTATTGCAATGGCTTGGGAGTCGAATCTGTTAGTAAAACAAATGACTTCAATGTTAATTGAGGAAGCTGATTTTTTTATGTGCAAATTGTAGCACACAAGGTAAAATGAATGTGCTGTCACGAAAACGATGCTCCCAAGTTCAACTTAAACAGTTATTTTCAAAATTAATAAAAAAAAAAAAACAGTTTTGGTTTGAAAGAAACACTAAATTAAAGATCCACAAAGTAATTAAAGTGAAAATCAAAACACGGAAATGATGGCATACGCATGCATAGAAATTGCCGTTCAAGTTTCATTAACAACCTATACCGTAAAATGAGATAAAAGGTAAACATTCTGACAGGATTTGTCTTCAGATGAACAGCATGTTAAGGTAATCATATTATGAAGTTTACTGCAAAGTCAGTATAATAACAAACAAAAAAAAAATTCCTTGTGTGCTAAAAATAACTAGTGATTTAACATTATTAATGCAATAACACCAATCCATACCCCAATCCCGGCAAACCCCAGTCTATACTTTCTGTACATAAGGGAAAATACTTAAAATTAGGCCTTTAATATAGTTCTGATACCGCATGGTTGACAATACATTTCTGCAGTCTCATGGCATGTTAAAAGCCCATTCCATTTTTGAAAACAATCATTTTTCTTTCTTTATGTTTTAAAAAAATCGACAGATTATGTCTCTAATATACTTATATGCCGACACCGAAATGACAAATAAGACATTTCTATGTTCAAAATGAGAAACTTCTTTGTTCAAAATCATGTAATGAACTCTTGGGAGTGTTTTCGAACATGGTCTTATCTACCCGACCACCCATAATATTTAGTGGTATTAAACCAACCCTACCATCAGATAACATTCCCTTCGGCGGGAAATTTGATTTTGGATATTTCGATTTAAATTAAATTAATTAGCTCATTTCAATAAGCTGACATCTGCTCATTTAAGAAATGATATTTTGTGAAATCATAATAAGAAAAGTAACAATAGAATACCTTTCTCTTTCAGTAATTCTATCATTCTCCAGTCATTATCCTTAACCCAAACAAAAGTTTGTTGCCCCAAATGGCTTTTAAGATTAACTGAAAACGTTGAATTTTCTATGTAACCTTATTTTTCTCTCAATTGATCAAATACGGTAAATAAAAAATGAAATTAACCTTGAAACATTTATTACTGTTAGACAAATGAAAGAAAGTCTGTCATTTTGAAATTGCAAATGGCGGCTCATCATAGTAGACTACAGTAAATAAAACCCGACCGTTCAAATTTATTATACCAAACTAGACAAAGTTATATAAAACGAAATCATTCGGAGAGATTTGGAAAAGAATTAATTGAACAGCCCGTCAAATTTACCCTTTCATGACCCGTTCTACTTCTTAAATAAGAACATTGACCCCAGACCGTCATCTTGGAAGAGAAGCGATGAGTGCAATGAAAAAGTGACTGTCCTCCATGGTAGATTCTTAGTATCGTCAAAGGTTTCCCTGATAATGTCAAAATCATCCATACAATGAAAGATTCGGATAACTATCGCAATAAAATATTAACATGGTTTGGCTAATATTTCCACTTTTCTGAGTTATTGACACAAAAAAGTGGATTCAATTAAATTGACCCCTGACAAACTTCTTAAAATAGGTATATCTACGGCAGCAAATGTTATATATGCTGTAGACTGTATCTATTGTGGTATAGCAGGTGGTTATTACGTTTTTATAGGGAACTACAAATTAGAATTGAGGAGGAATAGTATGAAATGCATTTACCCATAAACGCCACCTCGGCACAGCAAACAATGTACATACATAGGCAGTGGATTAATGTACCCATGTACCCTATTTTTGTCAGGATTATCAAGGCATGCACTTGGCAATAAATTGCCCTAACACTACGAATGTATCTGAAAGCAATCGAATTAAGCAATGTATTTGGTTTAGCTAGCAATGCCTCCATGGGGTAACTGCTGAGGAAAAGGGGGGGGGGCAATGTGCGGTGATGGGTACCTACGTCAGTTGACCGATCATCACAATGGATGGAAATGAACTAAACCAAGTGTAGAATTGTTGAAAAGTAAATCTCAATGCACTAAACGTACGAGTGATCATTCCTTTCTTGATTGAAAATTCTGAATCAACTATAGAAATACAGAGGTAATAATAGTACATTCATCTCTAGACGCCATATTGGTTTACGAACTGTGTGTATAAAAACAGCTTTCTGGTCTCTGAACTGTATCTCCTCGTGACATATAACCGCAAAATCACAGCTTTCCTCATAGAAAATCAGCCTTAAATGTTAAAATTAAAGCAAAAGTAGGCGAAAAGTGCATTGACCGATGGCGGCCATCTTGTACAAACAAAGGATAACAAAAGCCACCTAAAGCAAATCCTTCCTAATGACTCACAAGATTTGCATATTGAGCTTATTATTTTTAATGATTAAATGTAATTCAACGATTGCTCTGTAAAATGGTCATTTTGAAGGATTTTGATGGGAATTGAGTCGATTTCTTGATTTCTTATGTTTTTCACACCAAATGCCCAATTTTGCCATTTTCATATCACACGACCTTTAAGTAATGCTTTGGTGATAATCGATACGACTTGTCACTCGAGGGGCAAAATTTTGTTAGCACTTTCCCTCGGAATTGTTTATGAGACAGTCATGCATGTTCTGTTAAGAGTGATGGCGCTAGATACCAGGGCAGAAGATACGTAGAGCTAAAGATGTGAGACAGATGAAGAAATAAATCAAGAGAAATCTACAATATCTGTTCTCATCTGGTCATTTATTGTCAAGGTTATTACTGCAACAGGTGTCAGAAGTGGGATCAAAAGTCCCACAATAACAGTTTCGAAGTGACAATCCAGGATGAAGATGACTCTTTAAGATCTTTTTTCCCGGTTAGCATCGAGCCTTTACTAACGTATAAACAGCAGCACTGGCAGCATGAGAACAGTGATCACTTAAAGCCTAGTGTTAATCGTCTATTGTGACACTTGTGTTCAACCCTATGGTTAAGGACACTATTATTAACGTTGAACAGCCATTGCGTTATATAGGAAACAAAGTGCTGCTAAGATTATAAACGCATGAACAAGATACAAGTAAATCTCAGACAGAGTGGCGACTTCTCATCATATCTCACCACCCAGTGTAGTTACATTTAAAAGTGAAGATTGGGAACAGTGTTCTAAGCGATTCGAAAGGCTTAGATCAGCCAGTGGCTTTAAGGACAAGTCACAAGCCGTTTAAATTGACACGCTGCTATACTGCATGGGAGAACAAGCCGAAGAATGTTCTTTCATGATGAAACGTTCCTTCTTACCTTTTGTTACATTCTCCTTCCCTGCCTGATTACCTCTTATCACCTCAGGGAGGAAATGAAGCTCACCACACCCACACTTGATATAGTCACATTTCATGTCTGATTAATCGATTGACAGTAACAGATATATTAAAATACACAAAAAGTTACGTAACATTTGATGTTGGCTAACAGGTCAATCAAGCATGTGTTAACTTTTCACGCAGTGTGAAAACAATGAAAGCTAAGTTCATTTTAGGGCACAGATCATGTGACAAACTCAGATATCATTTACATCCCACACCGCCTTTGATGTATTGGGGTGTTTATGTTGCTTTCTCAAGAAGAGGCGTCACGGCATGTTCATTATCAAAGTGAAAATGTAGGGAATAGTTGACATTTTTGAACATTCACAGAGAATTCACCGATCTCATGTTATGGACTTGCATGCATTCCTATCAGAATAATTTTGTGAACAATGCAATAGGGTTTGCATCTGAGTCAGCACAAGAAAAAGCTCAAGACAGTTTTGGGAGAAGCACGTAATTAGTTAGTTGGGAAAATTGGAACTATCTGGTATGAAAACTGGAAACGTTTTTAAATTCCATTTCATTAACAGACAAATAGACAGAAACAAATATTTAAGTTATTTCTCAAGCAGAACCCCCAAATCTTTGACGCCCTGTGCACGTCCACACTGTCCTGCTCCAGACATTGTTTCGGAAAGCCGTCAGGTTTGTGCTGTAGTTTTGGGTTAATGGATCCTTAAAGGGGCTTTGCTGTCTCCCCCTTGTCATGTATATTCTTTCATAACCACTTGTACTATAAAGAAATAAATTTCAAAATGTCGACATTCTTTACAAATAGGACTCACAGCTGAAACAACTTTATACTTCTTAAGCATTAACTTTAGGCCATGAAATTTTCCAATAAAAGCTAGGTTTTTAACATAGTTAATTCCAGTACATCATCTCTTCGTGTTTCAGAGCCAAATTAATGTTTGGTATGTTAAAGAAACATATTCTAAGTATTCAAAAAAGTTTCATTCATTTCCCATGTTATTGGGATGTAGATATTGGTAATTGAAGTTGGCATAATTTCTATAAGGAGTGCGTTTGAAGCAAGCAGGTGTGATATCATGGATTCAAATTGTTGGCAAATGTTTTGTTTCCCTTATTTTTCATCCTATAATTTTGACCTTGAATTGATTAGGGGTGCTGTCTTGCTCCTAAGGCCATGAAGTTTATAAAATTTTATTGCTCAGAATGCACTTACGCTGTCAATATATTATAGTTCGGTTACATGCAATTGGTGGTAAATTATAAATAAAAACAAAACATTGGCCAACAATGGGAATCCATTACATCACGTCTGCTTGCGTCAAGTTCATTCTATGCAGAAAATTTACCACATTCAATTGCTAATATCCCGAGAACCAAACATGGGAAATGAACACAAATTTCACCAAAATGCTTAGAATATGTCCTCTTTTACCATATGTAAAATAAAGTTGACCCTAGACTATTATTTTTAAATAAAGTGGCGCCATGGGAAAGCAGATACAGAAGGTGGCATCAGAAGAGATGCTGAAGCCTACAGCAACAGGGGGACTCGACTGATTATCAGCCCATTTTAAAGTGGATTTTTCACTAAAAAGCAGTGTACCGTTTTCCTATTAAAAGTCAACTTGTATGTTTGTTCAATAAAATACATTCAAGCTGTGGGCACCTCTTTGTTTTACTTCATATTGCGACTACAAACAAACACTTTTTATGACTCTAAGCCCACAATTATAAGCGTCTGAGCTATAACAAAAGCAAAGAATATCAGAAAGTACGAAAGATCAACAGAATTTGTTAAGGTTTTCTCAAAAGACCTAATTATAGCTTACATGAAGTGCCCAAGACACAGAGTGATGATGAACATGCAACGCTCACTTCAATCGGCTGTCCACGATCATGAGACTACTGCAATTAGGTCACTGAATAGCACTTAATATGTTAATATGTCTAAACGATATGCCTGACGTCCTAAACTTGAACAGTCAGTTAACGTTCAGGCATAGGCTAGCGATAGCTTAAGCTAAGCTACCATAATTTTTTGCCTAGGCATATTTTTTACGATGACATTCTAGGGAGAAAAACTCACTTGACATGTATATAGAAGTGTGGTCCCTTTCTTATCAGAAACTTCTAATCAATAACATGCACTTTGTCATCTCTTGAGTTGTTCTTCGCCGACTCTCAGCTTTCTTTTCCTGTAATCCCTCTGCTGTTAACGTTCCTTTTGTTTTTCTTTGTAGAGTGTTCAGCTAGGTCCCTTTCTTTAAGCGGGCTATTTGCCGGAACTAGTTGCTTTCAGATTTTCAGAAATAAGCCTAGCATACGCTTATGGAATCGGTACCACACGCTACACATTGCAATATGCACAACCTGGACGCGTGATATACCATATGCTAACTTAGCTACAGTCCTGGACAAAAATACATGAGACAGTACCCCGCTACCCCATTCAATGTTGGAATTCTTGAAATTTTGGGTATATTTTGTCGAGGGTATCATTGATCTATGGGGGAGGGGATTTTGCAAGACCAGCGAATCTGTACGTACGTGTTGCTACATTTGGGCAAAAATATCCCATCATTTTTGTGAAGGATTGTAGCTGAAAAGTTCTGTGCGTTACGTTTGTACATTAATTGATACAAGTATGTTTACATATTCGAATGCTGTGTTATGGAGTTCTTTAATATGAATATTCATTTCTTGTATTCAAGTTCCATTGGCTTGTTCAGTTTGGGGTCTAGTAAGCGTGATTAAAAACGTTAGAATGACCAACTTGATTTTCAAGCTTTTGGGCGTTATTTTACTTTTTTTGAATATTGAGCGGCTTTTTGTCGGTACAGTATCGTTACCGGTGAGGTATTCTTAAATATCTTCATTGTTCAGATGGGGTGATTAAACAACAACTTAAGTTTTTCGGGAAATGATTTTTTATGTTTTTCATAGTCAAAAGACACTCTGTCACTCAAACCTGCCATATTAAAAGAAAGCATTAATAAAAAAAAAGTCGAGTTGGTTGGCTACTCAACGTGAAGTTGTAACTCGTATTCATTCACCTTTAACCCACATTAGTTTTTTTTTTTGCTGTCGTAAAATGATTCCTTTCAAGACCCAAACTATGATTTAAAATGCTAGTTCACCCTGAAGCAGAGAAGAGCCACATGTTGTAAGAAAATACGAACTGAAAGTCCACTGTGGCAGCAGTTTGATATTTACATAATTAAAAGGCTTTAAATACACTCTACACCAACAACATAAAATATTCTTGAAACTAGTTTGACATAGCTGGAAAAATGCATAAATCATAATAACAGCTATAATTACAGTTCTTGTGATGGAAATACTTAAATAAATAGCATTTACATCAAACTCAACTATTACTTAGGTATCGTTTTGCCTTGAGTAAAGACAAGTTAAGAAAGATTGACTCGTTTACTCACGTTTTAATATTTCAAACGTTAAGTTAATATCTTCGTCGTTTGCTGTTACTACTGACCTGCTTGTTGTGCTTGTTTTAGTCCAGTTTGTTTTAAAATTATTTTTTGTTGTTGAAGTGTACTTTTGTTGTGTAAAATTATTAACTGTGTTATCAAACTTTTGGAATATACACCAGCTCCTGAATTAAATTGTTACCATGGCGGTCTCGATATCGGTTACCGGATTACTTGGTACTTTGGCAATAGTATGTCTCGTGAATTCTGCAGAGGGTAGGTATTCACAAGTTTTTCCTCGAAATGCAATATATGAATTCCTTCTTCACCAGTCTATGTTTAATTTTTCAGACCTGATGGTAATAAAGAATATATAACAAGCTGGATATCACAGAGCGCCAGGAAGATAGAGGAGGAAGGGGTATTTGGTCTATGCCTCCTTTTTCTGATGAAGCTCCAGTCTCTACTTTCTAAAATATAGATATATGTTATCAAATTTTACTTCACTCATTCAGTACTCTACGTTGAGTTGTGACTAGGTTGTGATAAATACAGGAATTAACCAGTTTTCTGCCGAACGAAATTACATAGACCAGGGCTGTAGTTGAGCCCAACAAGCTCGAGTCCAAGTCCATAAGCTCGAATCCGAGTCCAAGTCCAAGTCCAATGGGCTCCAAGTCCACGTCCATGTCAAGTGCTCTCGAGTCCAAGTCCAAAATAATGAAAAATAATAGTTTTTCTGGTATTTAGGCCTATGGGGCTACACATGTCGGCTAGTCAACTGGTCCACCCAAAGGTGCTTCAGTCCAGTGCTCAACCGATTTTGTCAGCTGGGCAACCGATTTTAGTGGCAATCCTTTGCCAAATGGGAAGAAAGCAGGAGTACTGGAGAAAAGCCCATATACATCGCGCAGGATTTGAATCCACGCACATGTGAAACATAGTATTTGTACACGGCAGCTGGGAAAGACCACACTCTGTCACTCCACGGCCCCGCATGATGTATCACCAGTACGGATTATAAACCGTCATCAAACTATTACGGTAAAAAATGTTCCAGCATTAAGTTGCAAAATTTAAGCTTTAATGATATGCATTTATCTGACTTAAATATTGTTAGTACTGCAAACTGAAAAGGATGATTCAACAGAAGCCATTCAGAGGTTATTTATATCTCAAAGTTCCCGGATTAAAATAAATATCAAAAGCAATAATTCCCTTTGTAGCAATTAGATAAACAACACTAGGTTCAGTGTAATCTGTGCAGACTTTTTGTATAATTTGTATGAAGAAAAAAAAACGAATGAAAAAAGTATGCGCCATCTTTAAAGACCATAATAACGAACAAGAAAATTTTAGAAGATTTACCGACAATACTGAAAGGCAAGGCACAGCTAGACATGTTCATTGTTGAAAATTAATCAGGGTGTTTAAAAGTCAATATAAGCTTTTATTGTACAGTATCTGCAGCGAAGATTAAGTTCAAGTTTCAAGTCACTATTTAGGAAACACACCTGTACTGTGTATTTTCCTTAAAACATCTAGTACTTGGGCTCAGCAAATCTGGCTGTTTCTGTTCTAAAACTGTAAACTGATCTAGAATTACACAGGAAAATAGACTAGTACAGGTACTTCAACACAACCCTAAAGTTATTACAAACATTCCTTGCTTCTAGTACATTGCAAGCATCAACATTGTCAATGAACCTCTAGGACATATGGCAAGTCCAACCACAGCTAACAGTTCAGGGAATTGTACACATCATCTATGGACTTCAGAAAGCAACCAATTAACTAATTTGCCAAAATATTCTAGGTAACACATGGATACACTGTAATTAGAAATTAAGTGTATGAATACTGCAAAAGGATAGACTCTGCAGCATGTGGGATATTTTTTTTCGGGGGGGGGGGGACGCTTAGCTACAATATGTAGTTACAATTGGGAGTGTTATATGACTATTTATGAAGGGAGATCATCTATATATATATATATATATATATATATATATATATATATATATATATATATATATATATATATATATTTCACTAATTCGGCACTTAGGGGGAAAGTTGTTGTTGAAAAGTCGACCTTAAGGGGAAAGATTTTTTGGGGCGAAATATAAGTTTCGCCGTAACGTTTCTACACACCTTTTCTATAAGAATACGTAAACGGACAAGAGCGCCCTCCTAGATTTACAAAGTAGATACAATTACTTCAAAGTTGTCAAATTTACGGACACCTAGCTTTTAACACGAACGGATGGTTGGCCATTGAAATATCGTTGTTTATATTTTTTGACGTTAGGGCGAACACTTTTTCTTATGTATTTCATTGTTATTTTTTCGCCCTATGTACGCGCAGATATAACAATTTCCCCCTAAGGTGGGAATTAGCGTTATATATATATATATATATATATATATATATATATATATATATATATATATATATATATATATATATATATATATATATATATACCTTCTCAATTATTTTCTTATGGCATTTGCCTATATTATTATATTAGCTTACCTGACCCAGAAAGCTAGACACCCGAGATTTATTATGAACACTTGAAATGCTACGAACAGCTACGACGAGCAAAGTTCAGAAGTTTCATAAAAAAAAGTTGTTGTTGTTACTTGTTCCACCTTAATTTGATCAATTAACTTTTACTATGGAAGCAAGTCCATAGATCACTGAAAATTCGCCCAGTTTCAAGGGGCAGGATTTTCTAATGAGTACTGTTTAGTTGCGCACATGGCTTTTTTCCCTATTGTGAGGCACTGGATTGTTGTCACCACACCATTGCTTATGCTAAGCATCACACACGACGGTAGTGAGACAAAAATCTCATTGAAGTACGCGAGGAAATGAATTTCTCCTTACAGGGCCCAAAATCAGTAGTAACATAAAAAGTCTACGTTACTTTTTTATGTTCTCTCTTTTTTCCAAATTCCAACGTCTTATCATCAACTTAGGTAGATGCAGTAGCGTAGTCAGGATTGCAAGGTTGGTTCATTGGGGTCTTACCCCTAAATCACCCCCTAGTAGCAACGTTACTAGAAAGATGCGTTTTTGCGATTCCGTTTCGTTTCTAAACATGGTTTAACTTGGGCAGGAGTGTCCCTAGGTTTCCATACGAAGAGGGTGTTGGAAATTCTTTTTGTACAAAACTGTGTCTCAATTCCCAGGAAAGTGTTTTCAAAAGACTGTGAGCTAACTAGACGCAACGGGACGAAAGATATGGGGGCAATGCAAGGAGAAATATCTAAGCGGAGGGACAATATCGGTTTCCCCGGAACGTACAAGAAAAGTTTTGATTTAATAAAAAGGCATTTCCCGAATGTGATTAACTTTACTTTTGAACAAGGAGAAATTATTTCTCTACAAAATAGAATAGTTTCCATACACGATTCAAAACATCGAAAACATCACCCGACAAGGTATCGATTTATATTCCGGAGGCAATTGAAATGGTATTATATTCAGATATTCAACACGTTTTGTACATATTTCTTATTCAGAGAATTTTCTTCTGACGAATATATCTGACATTGATTTTCCCGAAATCGTCGCTTTGAAAATTTCTGGATGGTGGGGCACCCTACCGCACTCTCGGTAGTGATGCTCTTGAAGCCGGGCAGTTCACAACCTTTTCCAGTGTTAGTTGGTTGTCTTATCATCAATCACTAGAAAATCTTAATATTATTCGGTATCCATACAAAGCCTGCTCTGACCATATCTTACTGGTCGATAACAGTAAAACCTCGAAATCTCAGTGATGCTTTCTGAAATATCAGTTCCGTTCGAATGATACATATCGCTTAACACTGGCCCATCACAGTGTTTTTAAGTAGTTAGGAAGTGCATTAAACATTTCCCAGGACAATATCTGGTATAACTTTAAATGTCATATATTACGATGGACTACTTATAACTCAAGGCTTAGAAGGTGGCGTGAAAAGCGTAAGGGGAAGGGATATAGGTTCTTCAGTCAATAATGTGGTTTTGGGGAAGTGGATCTTTATTTGTTTCTTCTATTAAAGGCCAATACTGTGCACCATATTGTATCTCGGGAACCTATCATCTTCACACTAGTTTCTCATATTAGAACATTTGTAAATCCTTTCCCTTTGAAGCCGAGTGTAAAGAATGGACCGATAGCGTCATGACTTGGCTAAATCTTTACGATAGAAAAACACAAAAAACAACTTACCTTTTGATTACTATCAGGTGTTCACAGCCAAAACAATAACTAGGGAGTTCCTTTCTGCAGAAGTGTCAACAGATAATGTTCGTTTTTAGTTAACAATAGATTTCATTTTGTTTTGATAATATCGGAACATGGAGTTCATATTGTTATGTTTTTTGTCCCAAATGTCAAAATATCAATACATTGATAGGTTGGTCTGAAAATTTGAAGTTTTATTCCCGAATTTTTTATTTCATTTTTGTGTATAACTGCGGTAAATTTAAACCAATTTTTATTGTTCTAGGTTTATTTGGTAACTAATTTTGCCACTGAGTTCGATTCTAGACTAGTCATGTTATGCATAGAAATACAAATCAATCCTTAAGAATCTTTTGAAGGCTGATCAACACCTTTTTAAGGTTAACCACAAAGACAGCACATCACTGCACTGTTAGAGTCGGAATCCAAGGTGAAAGAATAAATGTCCACCGCTCAAAGAGAGAAATTCTCTAATGAAAGCCTAATCCTTACCCTCAGAACGATGATTCGGAAAAACGTATAATTCTGTTTGTGTTACTCGTACTTGTATATCAATGTGTCTAGTCTCATTTCTGATGTTGTAACGCATGGTACTCAAACACTCATTACCGGTCTCTTAGGACCTTTCCTGATCGTATTGGGCTTCATGTTTCTGGAACTCTTTCCCAAGATCGTTCAGAATAGCACCCTGATTAGAGGCATATACAAAAATTTTTTGTTTGCTTCATATGGTTTTTCTATCTATTTTATTTCTTCTTTTTTCTGTGCTTGTATTGGGCTTTGATATGTCATTAAGCGCATTATAAATATTATACGTATACGTATCTATATGTCACAAAGCAAACACAACGCCGTCCTTTGGGGGCAAAACAAACCATGAATACCGACAAATGCAGACAGCTGATTTTTCAATCAGTCCAATGAACACATAGTCTGCTACAAGCGCAGGGTGAATTCTTATGCGTGCGGCCACGTTTTCCATTGTTTTCTCCCAAGGATGACCTCAGTGTTTCGTCTATGCATAAGGTCTATTTAAGCTTAGACTAGAGAACACCTCCAGTTTATGACTCATTTTTAATTAAAAATATCTCAATCGCCCTTAAAGAAACAGTCTATGTCGGTTTTATATTGTATTCACCTTGTAGTTATGGATGATTTAATCGTTAGAGGCAACAAATAACAACGTCATATTACTAGCCTGTGTAGCTCTGTTCATTTTAATTGTCGTGTTCCCTGGTTTTGAATTACAAAAATGTATCCGAGAGTTTTTAGGATGATACTCTTTTATAAAAGTCATATGTTCAAGTTGGTATATTACGTTGAAGACATGCATATATAATTTTAAAATTTAATACCTTCAGTTGAAATATCCAACATAAAAAAGGTAGGAAGCTTAAAGTAATTAGTAATGACCTTTTTGCTAAGGCCAATAAATAACAAACGATCCCAAACTACTCAGCTAGCTCTCGCTTTCAACACTTTGATTGTATGGATTAACTGAATTTGAATTACAAAAATTACATGAAAGATTTTGCGAAATGAAACTCAGCAATGTAAATTATCTATCCATGTTACAGTGGTGGGCATATAAAATGTCAAAATTATGTCCTCCTTTTTGAATAATCCGTTGTACACCAGATCATTACAAAACAACATATAAAATTTATTTGACAAGAATATAGGTCTTATCTTACTTCTGTAATTGGACAAACATTATATTACCTTGTATAAGCAGTTGCTGTAACGTTCCACTTATAACCTGTTCACCCGTTAGTTGGAACGGAAAACTACATGTAAATGCGCAATGGTTGCAGTAGCTGTAATAACATTTTAATTATAGTTTACCATAATCAGAGATAAAAGGGCCCCTAGTATAATTCAATCAGTGTGTCAAAGAGCAGTCGCCGGTACGTTTTGACGAAACGTGCTTACGAATAACTTCACTTTGATTTGGTGGATATAAATTCATGAAGCGTGAAACGAAGGTTTGGCTGGTTTTGCATACATGACTGTTACAACTACATACATACAACTGTTTAAACGAGCAAATTTGTCGATTTGTACAGAAAAAAGGCGGTTTCGTCATCTGGCGCCTGGATCCCGCCTAGCAAAATTGTTTTCAAAAAGATCTTCCCAAACATACGGACGATCATAATTCTTTAAAAGAGCGAACCCTAGGCCTGGACAGAATAGGCATAATCTAAATTTTAGCAAAGAACTGCTCCAAGTTTGAACTTATCCAATTGATTCGCTCAATATGTGACACCAAAAATAGTGCACGTTGGCTTTGGTGAAATAAACAGACTTGGAAAACGATAAATTGGCATTACCTTATGTTTTTTGTGCTAAATACCAATTTCTTCATCAGTCCTCATGAAGATAAATAATCCGGTGAATCATGTGCTAGTGTGCGTTTGCTCTAGCTGGTACTAATCTGTAGGTAATTGACAAGTATTCTTTTCTTTTACGTAAAAATGCGTGACATTTGGTGGAGAACTAATGTAAGTTGAGTTCGTTAAATATTGAATTCCCAATATAACCAGTTCAGGAGATAGCCGCTTTTGCATACATTGGTCGTAAACCATACATTGCGATACTTCCGCTCAAATTCAACGGAGATAACTTTAAAGACAGCATTGCAATATCTATCGATTTTAGGAAAGAGAAATCCGGATATATTTAAAATCTCTGTTGGTAGGGGATGAACAAGCTTTGTCCTCATTGGTTGTTCACCACGGCGATTTAGAGATAAAGAGCATTTCCGCTATGTTCTTTGTTCTAAGCTTAATTTATAGACTATATACAGCCGTATGCTTTGAGCACTGTTTTTCCGCATAAAGGTGTGCTAGCATTTGTGTTTGTAAAAACGTTGCTGAGGGTCTCTTGTGGTTTCGCACTTTGAGACTTAATCACATTTGAATACATAAACATTTTTTAAACAAATCGACGACTGTGGAAAGGTAGACACTAATTCCTCTTAAAAAGTTATACTGTTGACACTGGCAATTTTTTGCTAGATCTGGGAAAACGAACTAATAACCTGCAGATCTGCTATGATCTGCAATTATTAATGTTTACGACCAAAGAAAGGACATTGTTCTTGTGGAGTTTTAACGATCACTAGGGTTCTTTGAATCCCCAAACGTTTAGAAAATTTCAGTGGTTGATAGTCCCAAGTGTCAATAAACACCAGATACTTGAAGTGAAGCTTAAGTTAAGAATTCAAAAATGTTAATTAAGCAGCATAAAAATGATTTCTAACAGATCAACTTCCATCTTCGTAGAACATTCTCGAGCCAAGTTATTAAATGTTGAAGTTTGTTCACTCAATATAAAATGTTACTGATTTCTGAACTAAAATTTGTGATGTCATGGTTGTACTACTCAAAAAACGAGTTTTGTATTTCTTTGTTTTTCTGAAAGTAACTGCACTTTGTGCCAAGGTGTGATTGCTCTCTTTTTATCTTTTGGGATGTTTAAATAAATTAATCCTTTCCTGTGCAACATGCTCGGAACCCAACATGTCATACAAACATTTCTAATTTTAAAGGGAAAAAGGGAGGTAATGTGAGTTTTACAACAAGAAAGTGACAAATTATCGCGGATGAATTTCAATATTTAGTACTTTGGCCTAAGAATGTCTGTGAAGATGAAAGGTGGACTTTTAGCTTTTTTTTTTTTTTTTTAGTTTTTTTGACTTGAGGTACTCTTCAAGTGAGTTGGTTGTGTACTTTTGTTTTGAAGACTTTGGAAGTTATATAGTTATTTTAACTTATTTTGACTTCCAGACGCTAACAAAGTAAAATAAGTGACAAATAAAATACACAAAAGACTCAATAGTTAAAGTACCACGTAAAGGAACGGTTTATTCGTCTAAAATATGATATTATCGTATCCCACTTATAAATTTTCTGCCTTCCCTGAAATGTTGACATTGATGTTCAATTATATTTCCGAAAGATATCATTTTGAGAACAAGCAGTTTGGTAATGAACATACAGGTGTAAATTACACCACTTTGTGCTCAAATTTTCTATGTAACAACACTGGGCCAAACTTTTTCAAGCAAAATGTTTGCAAAAACAAAGTCATCTCCGTGTTGTAAGAAGTTACAAACGGATCCGAAGTGAAAAACTTTATGCAGCACATATAAAATGTTTTGTTTGAAATTTAAGATTTGACTTTCTTTGCAAACCCACCCTGTAAACAAAGATATCTTTTATCAGCTAGGACACTGTGGTGATAATGGCGTTAAAGTAAAACATATTTACTTATTTACAAACTGAGTCATGTCGCAGAGAGCAAGTATGTCACGGATTTATGAATTTTCAATGTGATCACTCTGTGGCACGAACACCTTGAAGGAATTGGTCTTTGGCTCTTGTTTGACAAAACTGTTGGGTGAAAAGATTTCCTGAAACATTAGGACGACTTCAAACTTTATCAAAAATCTAAATTTCAGCAAAAAACTGAATAAAGTTTTAATTTGCCAAGTGGTTCCCTCAGTACATTACATCGATCCATAAAATAGTCAAACGTTGATTTTGATACACTACGCATATTTCGGTGACAATAACGTTGTATTAACTTAATAACAGCTTTTGCTTCAGTCGATCTTGACGAAGGAACAGAATGCAATCAACCATATGGATTTATGTGTTTATTTACGTTTAGCCAATATTTCACTCTTAATTTTTGAAATTGAAATTTGAATTGGCAATTATTCTTTTACGAAGAAGAAATGATAAAATATGCTTACAACGCTATCTTCTTTCTGGATGGTTAAATCAGTCGCTTGCAGTGGTTCTCCGTATTTGAAGTCTGTACAAGGATTCTTATGTACCTGCGATTAAGATTCAAATATGTATCTCATTTTTATAGAGCGTCTGTGTCTCTGTTACCTCATTTTTTATTGGTTTTGATATAAATGTTACCTCTAGGCCGTTACAGAAGTTTGCTATAACTTTTACTTCGAATAGATATGATCTTTCTCGTCTAAAAAACATTTCAAAGCTCTCAAGATTAAAATGCAAAATAAAGCTTTTCTCACCTAAGGATTTGACTCGAATTGGTAGAAATGTACTAATTAACAGTTTCTCTTTATCTCGGCTTGTCTTTTCATCTCAGCTTGTCTTTTTATTTTTCTCCCTTCCTTCATGAAAAGTGTATTAAAGGATTGGATGGTGTTATGTTTTATTCTATATGGGGTGGAAAACGAAATAAAGTTAACCGCCTTTAAGATTAGTTAAGTAGAAGAGACGGGAGTAATACCGATCACAACTTTCTTTAACAGCTTAAACTGTACATAATTGGGTTGAAAGATATTCCAGCAAGCAACTTTGCCAATGGGTACAAACTACAAAGTTGTCTTTGATATTTTTTGAGACCCGTGGGAAAGAAATGATGCACTTTCGTTGCAGATATGACGATGCCCGAAAACTAGGAGTGTATTTACGAAAAATGTTTTTAATGCATGATAAGAACTGCCGTATCGTTCTCCGACAGAGAAATTCGATTCAAAACTTTATAAAATAATTCTGCTATACGTTGACTGACTTGCATTACTTCCTATGCAATGGTGGTAACTGGCAAAGAAAAAGTATTGTTCTATTAGACTCATATTGACAACAAGACTACAATCGCCGCCAAAAGTGTATTAAACGAACCCCTTTCCCCGGTTTCAATGTTGTTTTACCATGTGGGATGGATAAAAGGCAATGAAACATCTGCTACGGAGGGATTTTGTTTCAATTTTTTTGGCGGCGATTGTAGATTACTTTTCACTCAGGAAACCCTATTCATTGTTCGCCGTTGTTCTACCACAAAATAATAAGGCGCAAATGTATAAACTTGGTGGTATAATGAATCATAACTAACTAGTATATCTTACAATCTCCAAGTATTGCAGGTTGCCTACAATGCACGAAAAAGTGAGCAGCCGTAAATGTTAGGTTTAAAAATAAAATATGTGCAGGAAAGCTTGTTTAACTTAATTGTATCTTTACTTGCCACACTAATCATTCTTCTAAGTGTTAAACTATTTAGCCTCTTTGGTTTGAAATGTTGTTGCGACGTCAATTATATTGCGATCTAGTTTGAGAACAAGATATTATTCTTCAAATCATGCATATTTGTACTCTCCATTTTTGATATCACTTCGCTTAACCAAACATTTTGTGCAAATAGTTTACAATTAAAGCAACTGTTCGCTCTTAGAAGTTGCAAAAAGACCAAAATTGAAAAACTTCGAACAGAGCTAATAATAACAGTTTGTTTTAAATCTAATATTAAACCTCCCTCGCATATACACTTCTTGTCAACAAAATTAATCATTTATTAAAAAAAAAACTGTGGTGATAATGGCGTCAAAGTAAAACGTTTTTGATTCTCCTTTAACCAACTAAACTAAATCAGAAAAATTCGTGTGTCTCGGTCCTATGAATATTAATTAAGATTCAATCTCCCTTCTGTTGTTTAGCACAAACACTTTCAAAAGTGGCATCTGAGTACTTCTTTATGGAGTAGCTGCCTAGTGATTTTCTGAAACTTTCAGACGATTGTAATCTCTTAGAAAAAGATGAGCATCGAAGTAAGTCCTGGCAGGATTTATACATATCCAATTTTAGCAAAGAACCACTTGACAAAAGTTTTAACTTTTCATCACAGTTTGAACAACAAAAACATTGATTTTAGAACACTACACAGATTAAAGTAACAATAATTTCCCCAAAGGAGCCAATAAAAATTTGATTCCTTTCATCCCGCCCCCAAAGAACAAATAATAAAAAGTTAAAAAAAAGAGGGGATTGCATGGTTTTGGTACATATCATAAAAACAGTAGCCCAGTCTGTTTTAGATTTATCTGTTGATGAGTTATCAGATACTTGTTTAAAAACCAATATACTTTGTCGGCACTTTGTGTTTTTCTATAAATAAATCACTTTCAAAGACATGAGAGGAGGCCGTAAAGATACCATTGTACCAGGGACTTGCTAGAGAAGGAGGCACAACGAACATTTTTTCAGACATTAGGTATTTGAAATGGCTTATAACTTTTGAAGTGCCTCTATTTGATTGGAAGGGCCTTTGCCTCTTTTGTTTATTCCCTTGTGAATAAGTCCTTTTATGAAGACCTCTTCCATTCTTTTCCAAGTCCCTTACGTCATTGGATGGAAGCATTGTTAAAATGTACAATTTCTCAGATTCAAGCAGTTTTTTCATCCTTATTAAACAAAAATGAAGTAACTTGTTCGGAAATTGTTCCTGTCTTCAAACGAAATGATTAGTTGTGCCTTTGATAGCGTCGAATGACATAAATTTCACAATTTTACACGACGGTTGCCAACTAAATGTTAAAGAATAGAGTATAAGGAATGAATGGGTCTCTTCATTGGAATTTTTACAATGCATGATTAAACCTGGTTGACCAAATACTTGAGATAAGAATTTTGTGGATAAAAGCAAAATTACCATCGGAAAGAAACATTGAGTTCAGATATTTGAGAGGTCACTGCAGAGAAGTTTACAAGGCAAAGGGGTGGAGGATAGGGGCCGTTTTGTTAAATGGGGGAAATATAAAGAGAATATTTTAAGTAGAAAGACACCGGTTTTGATGGGAATATGAAACTGTCAATGAAGTTTCTGAATGAATTTTTTCTTGTCAGAGAAATGAGATATGGTGGAAAAAATGTCAGCGCGTTTTCAATCTCTTGACAATTGTTGAAGTTGCCACACAGTGAAGTTTTTCCCTGTCCATTTACAGCATCCATAAAACGTTTAAGAATATAGGCCACGAAAAAATCAAAAAGGAGTTATGACAATCGAGGTATCTGTCTCCTTCCCCCTTAGCAACATAAAACTCTCTGGTGCACGTGTTTGTGATTTTTTTTTTTTCGGAAAAAGTGAGCAGGTTGAAATAAAAAGGCCTAAAATGACTAAGCGTTTTTTTTTCTTTTTCTTTTTGCCTGGCGTGTGTTGTAGCCATATTGTGTTTTAGACACTGGTCTTATCAAGTAATTGAAAAATGATTGTCACATTCTCGAGCAAAGTATTTACAACCACTAAATAAAGTTGAGTTTTTCGCGTTTACTTGCAACTAGGAGTTCATTTCAGGGTCAACTCTTGTTCTGTTCGGTGTCCAAAATTGGTAAAAATGGATCGCATTTCAAATTTGCTGTGAAGCAACAAGCGGAGGATAGGAGCAGTTTGCTGAAGCAATTTTTTATGGCTTGCAAATTAAAAAAACATAAAATTGAAAACATATACTTATCACAGACGTTGGAATGATAGGTTGGTGTTTCCGAACAAGGTGAGAAAGGGCATTTTGCAGTTACCATCGAATAGGTCCTCAATGGGAGTGCAGTTGAGCTTAAATCACTTGAGCTTAAAATAGGTCAAAACAATTGCTAGCTTTCTACAAAGGTTATTAAAAAGGTACAAACCACTTAAGGGAGATCTGTCATGACTATTGTTCATAGGAATTGTTCTGGCGTCAAATCTACTTTGGAGCTTTGGAGCTTATAAAGTATTAGCTCCATGTTTAAACGGATGGAAGGGAGCGCTATGGGTTGTAAGCAAAGCATTTTGCAAGAGTTTTTTTTTTTTTGTCAAAATGGTCCAAGGATGTTTTTCGTTGACACATGGGATCATGGAAGGATGTTACACAAACGACCTCAGCACATGCTCACCACCAATGCCTAATCGTTAAATATTTTCAATCTAGGCAAGAGTGTCAAGGGAATTCCACTTTTAGGAGGTAGGCGCATTCATCACATGGATTCCAGGAGGGTGGATGGGCTCCGGGTAAGCACGTGACAGACCTGATCGAAGTGACAGTATTTTCTGGTAGCTACTCCAGACACGAACTCCATGTCAGCGAGGAAAGACGTGCCAAGCTCGAGCACTTGTTAGCAACCGTGTCTCGCTAAGGCAGTGTTCTTCGTTGCAATACGTGCGTCCTGTATTATTTTTTTGTTTTGTTTTGGAAAGGGTACCATACGCTCAAGTGACAACAAGCAGACATCAAAGCGTCCTAACAAACCGAAAAAAACAGGGGTCTCGACCCGCGACCTAAAATACAAATTCCACGCCAAAAAGTTGTGGAAAAATGATTTCATGATCTTTCAATGTAACCCAAAGTTCGGAACACACGTAGTAGGTGTGACAGCATCTTCTTTATCACGACGGCTTGGTGGATACGCAGATTGCATGTGCATAGTCATCAAATCGAATACCCGAACTGACATATTCAATGTATATTTTACATTCACATGAAGTTTATGGAAGGTTTCAAACAACACACTCCCAAGGGTTGGGTAACGGTCGGCATTTAGTTCCACATGACTACGGGAATCACAGCACAATGACAAAAGTGTGTCTTTGTGTGTGTGTGTGGGGGGGGGGGGTGTAAAGGGCGTGTATTGGGGATACAGATAGGACAAATGACCTTGTAACTGGGGTTACGCCGCGAATTGGAGATATCTCCGTTTCTAGAATGTCCATAATAATGCACAGTAGGGTGGTAGATAATTGCATACAACCTGTAATTCTCCCCGATTAACTAGGAGAGGAGCATGTCCCCACTTAGTTCATATTCGGGCATGTCCCCAGTTGGCGCCACAGACAAGTGTTTGTGTGTGTGATGGAGGGGGGACTAAGGGAAATGAAAATATTTGGGGTAAAAGTTTTCGGGCGTATCGCGAAACTGAAAGCAAAGCGTTCGTTCTTGGGAAGGTACCCCCCCCCCCTCCCCGAAGAGCTCAGATTTAAGCATATCTCTGGATCATGAAAAATGAAGTCTCATGAGGGGTATATTGTTTAATTTTCCGGTTAACCCAATTCCCAAGTGACCTTACCATTGGCCATTGATTAAACCAGACGATTGAACCACCTTTTAGACCAACTACATTCTGCCTTGACCCATTTATCTCACTTGTTTATCAAGTTTTACTCCAGTTTCACATATTTTACAGCGTTGGAACAACTTTAACTCAGCTTTGTCCTTATTTTTATCTTTTTTAGCTTAACCAAGAAAAAAAATCATATCTGACGCAGCCTGGGTAACAGATGTGGTTATAACACTGTCTTTTTCAGCTAAGAACATCTGTTACACACCTTTTATTTGCCAGCTTAACTCCAAACGTGCTGACATCACTTTAGAGGAGTGGAGAATTCCTCTCTAGAGATGAAATAAAAAAAATATATGAACAATCAACTCATTTAAGTGCATATTTTGCGTTTTCCATGGATACTCTCAGTACATGTTATGCTCTGTAATATAAGCTTTGGTACTCTGCGTTGTTTGAATTAGCTGTCAATCAAAGTGCTTGGCCAATTGAGTATTTCGGTAAACCCCTTCCAAAATTGTAGTTTGGGGTGAGAGGATTGGCCCTTAAAAGCAACTTAAAAAGCTAAAACCAAAATTTCGATAAAAAATGCAAATGCTTTTAATATATCTGTTACTTTGGGAAATTGGCAAATTATAAAATTGAAAACGTACTCCTTGACTGCATGATAAAGTGGGTAGATCATCAGACTAACAGTCGGGGGTAGTTAGTGTGAGTCCTGGCCGGGTCATACCGGACAATAACGGCTTTAAAATCGGAACGTACTGTCATTGTACTGAATGCTCAGTCGTAAGCAATGGAGTAAGGGAAACAAGCCAGAACCGGAAAAAGGCAATGACCGGCTAAACTTGAAGAAATTGGTTGGAATCAGGCCAAATCCATCTAACTTTTTAACTAATTCATAACAAATATTACATAGTTGTACCTTTTTCTATTGAAGGATTAAAATGAAAATCCCAAAGTTTAGGTGCAATGTCGGCATTTTAAAAACTCAGGACTACGGAAAAATACCGAAATTGTAAAAAGGGGAAAAATAATCACTGTCATCTGCCCTTGATCAATGCATTGAGGTAGACATTTGAACCACCGTTTAAGTTGCAGCCAATTTTAACAGTTTTGCATTCTTCTCAATTTGGGGAAACTTTCACTCAACTTTGTGTTGTTGATGTGGATGATTTTTGAACGGAATGATGATGAAGCACGGAACGTTTAAAATTTGAATATTACTGGACTACCTGGGATTTTGAACAAGAACTAAGTTAAAGCTGGGCGAAGAGAATAATATATGAGTGAGAGAGAATAACAGATGTAGGATGTAGTTAGTTCTCTGCCTTGTTTCAGCTGCTGAGACCACCTGTTGGACGGCTTTTATTAGCAAGTTAAATGTCAAACGTGTTGATATCACTTTAGATGAGCGGACTGTTTCCATATCAATGAGATTAATAATGAGATATTAGCAATGGATGCATTGAACTACATTTATGTCCTTTATATGGTTACAGGTGTGTGTACTAAGATGTAAATTTTCAACTTTTTGATTTTTTAAAATCTTTAAGTTCTTAGGCATCAAGTTCTGTTTATTTCATAAGTCTTTTCCATGCAGGTGGCATTGTATAGTTTGGTTCCTGTCCCGTCAGAACGAACTTTGTCCTCTTATTAATATTTTTTACCAGAATAACGTTGGAATATTCTTTACATACCTTTACAATTGTTCGGAAACTTAATGTATTTTAAAGAAACACTATGATATTGCTAGACACAGAGAGTAGGTTTACAAATTATACTTGCCTAGCGAGATGAATCCTTCAAGCAGAAGAAGAATGTGTTTGCCGTGAGAAATTTTCACTTTTCGTTTTACGTCAGGACAGGAAAGTCCAAAGGCCTTGAAAATAGACAATCGGATAAGACTGAAAGATGACACTTACTTAAGTGTCAGACCTCATCTGTCTAAACTCAGCAAAATTCACAGCTGCAGTTATCGGTCTGACCAACAAACTGATGAACCTGGAAAGTGAACTGGTCAAAAGAGGGGTTTTGAAACACCGTAGAATTACTAAGAGCCTCTTCAAACCACTTGGTTTCCTTGTTTCCTACTCAGAGGGATTCAGGGAGATTTGGAGTGCATGAGCGTTTCTAGTTTTTGTTACTCTAGGGGGATTAGAGGGAGCGTGAGTAAGACTCGGCATTGATAAATTGATTAGTTCATGACAATTTATTCACCAGAAGTATATCACCACCGTACGAAGCGAGAATGACTAATTTGTATTTAGTGACGTAGCTAGCTCAGGGGAATCAATGGCATATTTTCCTTTTTCGTTTTGAACTGATGTACATTCTTTGTTTAGTAGGTAGGCAACTTGAGGCGCATGAAGTGCGGCAAAAGTTTTACCTTATGAAAATAATTATTTCAAAATATAGCGTTTGTATTGTATTGCAGAAATTTAAGATTCTGGGCGTCTTGTACTGTACTGTCTGCAGCAAGACCTTATCAACTGCAATTTCAGATGATAACCAGGGGTTAGAAGAATGAACATTTGTTTTTCAACAATTTTTTTTAAAAGTATGAAGCAGATAATGGAGGACGTTTAGATCCTGGGGTCTGTAAAAAAAAATTGAAATGCTTTTGGATTATCGGGGAATTTTCTCTCCTCATTTTCAAACCTGAGGTTGCGTACTGATTATAAGGATCGTTTTTGTTACAAAATATTATCTAACGTTTAAGGATTGAGGCTACCTGACTCCGTTAAAAATGTTTTTTAAACTGTGTTATTGTATATATAAATATTTGAACACAAAGAGATCATAATACAGAAAATTTGATATTTATAAAGAATGATACAAAGAACAGGAAACACTGTTCTTGTAGACTGAATGCCACATAATGTCACATGTGTCATATTTCCTTTCTTTTTTATTTCCAGAGTCCGCTGGGAAAGTTTCCCAAACTTTCATTTTTTGAAATTGTGATTATTTCCGTATTGATCGTTGCAATACCCGACACGAAAAGCGCTCTGGAAATGATGTTTCTCTTTAAAGAAATTTTTCAAAATATGCTTGTGTTTGATAGCAAGAGGAATGTTATGAAGGAAAGGATTGGAAAACCGCAATGCAGTTGTCCAGTGTTATTTGATATTGGATCAGGTGTCACACATGCCGTGACATTACTTCTCCAGAAAGCAACATAGACACCCCAGTGGGTCAAAGACGGTGTGGGGTGTAACTGGTATCTGAGTTTATACATGATCTGTGCCGTCAAATCAGCTATGCTTTTTGTGTTCACACTGCATGAAGAGCAAGTAACACATGTTTTACTGGCCTATAAGCTGACCCCAAGTGTTACATAACATTTCAAACTTCTATCTGAAATTCAGCTTTCATGTACTGACCCAAAAAATAATAATAATAATAATAATAATAATAATAATAATAATAATAATAATAATAATAATAATAATAATAATAATAATAATAATAATAATAATAATAATAATAATAATAATAATAATAATAATAATAATAATAATAATAATAATAATAATAATAATAATAATAATAATAATAATAATAATAATAATAATAATAATAATAATAATAATAATAATAATAATAATAATAATAATAATAATAATAATAATAATAATAATAATAATAATAATAATAATAATTATAATAATAATAATAATAATAATAATAATAATAATAATAATAATAATAATAATAATAATAATAATAATAATAATAATAATAATAATAATAATAATAATAATAATAATAATAATAATAATACGTTGTAAGCTACACGCTCTTACCCGAAGAGACCGAAGAACTCCAAAGTAGGTCATACTTTTTGAAGTATATATATTCGAAAGGATATTCAAGTTAAATAAATTAACAATATCTATTGTCTGAACGTAAAATTAAATGAAAAAAATGAAGTATTCGCGCTCTGTACCATGACAATACCTACTAGACAAACAGTAAAAATTCTTTAATAAACTGGAAAAACAACAATTTTCGCATGACACATTTATGTGTTCACAAAAGAGAGACCTCGGTTTGTTACCACTTTTTGAAGCTCGGTTCAACTTGAAACACTTAAAAAATGGTAAACATTAAAATGCCTCTCACCTGCCATGTGCTAGTAATTCAAAAGTGTAAATTATCTGAACAATGCCTAAAACTTAAATAAATGGCATTTGAGGTATCATAAAAACTTACAGCTTTAATACAAAACAGGTTAACATCTGATACACTTTAACTTAGCTTAATAAAGCTTTGAATGAAGATTACAACCGCGCAAGACTGTTGAAGTAGCCGTATTAATGTTATACGAACCAAGAAAGAGAAAACTGTCTATCTTCGGCATTAAGACCAATTTAAAAAAAAAAAAAAATCAACTCCCGGCTCCGAAGAAAAGCTTTATATCTTTTGCATGAAATCACACTCAGATCTTACAATGATTTCGAGCCATTCTTAATGTAAGAAATTGAATCACTCTTGTCGTTTAAATGTGCACCTGCTAATTTGCATAGCACTATTATTGTGAACATTAAGTCAAGCCCAGTAGTAGAAGAGATTGAGTCTGCACTCCGGCTGAGACACACCTAAACACCGTCTCTCTCTCTCTCCTCTTTTACTTTCCTGTTTTTTCTAAGTTTTGCCGGTTCGCGCCTTTTACATGAACAATACAAATCTGCAAGGTTCATCAACTAACCAACTACGGTAACTTCAGACGGCGCACTATGTACCCTTACTTTACTATTTACCAGTGGTAATCGAGTCACTAGATTAGTGACTCGAGTCACCGGTTTTCAAACTTTTACATGACCCGGGTCACTGCACTATAATTCAATGGGGAAATCACTCCCGAATTCTATCGAGTTACTATCATTTTGAGAGGAAGTGACTCGAGTCGTAACCTTTTGCAACACTGCTATCTCCTTTCGGGAATTAGTAAAGCAGAACTTGGTAATGGTTGACGGTTCAGCTCACAAAAGAAAGTGGTAAGTCACATATGGACATCTGTTATAAAATGCGGTGGGTCACATGGAAATGTATCAGGATTAAATTTTGACCTTGTGTGAAGACACGTGTGGTATTGTAAAAAATCTGACTTTTCGTTTCTTTGCATGATTTTAACGACTTCATCATTGGTTCCAATTGGTAACAGATGTGTCCAGTTGACATACTTGAAAAAAAATGGTCAATATGTGACAATACGAGTGGGAGAATTCATATTACTAGTTTTACTAAGCTTCGCGCATGTTCCTTCACATGCATATTTGTGTAAATTACCTACTCCTTCTTCGAGGCAGTTTTCCACGAATCGATTTAGTCCAACCATAAAACCATAAAAACAATGAAATGAAATGAAAATTATTTTGAGATAGGCCTTAACATATTGCCATACAAAACTATACTCAAACTTCCCAACTCTTTACATCACACCGCATAACACCACATCACATCGTACCATACTACACCAAACCCTCTACAGACCCCGGTTTTAACTGAGCCGATAAAGGATCAAGTGGGCAATGAACCTGAAGCAGCTCAAATATTTGACTGGTTTCTGTTCCAAATGAAGCATTTTTGAATCAAAATGAACCGAATTTAATCAAAGTATTTGATTCTTTTCAGGTTCAATTTGAACAGGACGCAGTTTCACTGAGCTAGTTTGAGACTTTTAACTTACTAGATTGCCTTCCCATTAGCGATTGCTTCAATTTGCTCCCGGCAAATGGTAAAAGAACCCGCAAATGAGTAGTGTGGACTTAAGGTATAATAAAAATGTCTTTTTTTTAGTTGAGGCAGGAAACTTTATCCAAGACGTACGTCTATCGGGTGGAACGTCTAATTCATCGGGTAGACTTGAGGTCCTGTTTAATGGAGCATGGAGAGCAGTGTGTGGAGATGGGTGGAATGCAACCAACTCCGTAGTTGTTTGCAAACAACTGGGATTTCAATCTGCTCTTATGAACTACAGAAGATGGTTCTACGGCGGAGAATCTGCCTCTGTTCGGTTGAACGGATTACACTGCAGTGGCAACGAATTTGCCCTTTCGAGGTGCAAACAAGAAGGCGTCAGCTCGGATAATTGTAGTTATTGGGAAGGTGTCGTCGCGGTTCTCTGTGAAAGTAAGAACAATCTGTTCTTTGGCATTACTACATAACAAATCCTTTGATAAAATATGTCATAATTACATTGTGGAGAAACTGTTTTATGACGATTTTTTTACTTTTTAACTTTTTTTTTCACACATTAAATATCAGTATAATGATTCCTTTCTACAGGCTCCATTTGGTAAAAAACTTTAATGCTGATCTGAATATTACTGTTTATACTTTCCAGATTGCAACCCTTCATTCCGTTTTTGTTATTGTAAACTGAAAGCTAATTTTCCATCAAATCCGAATTATATCTACCTTTTAGAAAGAACCGTAAGCCCCATAACGATACTTTATATCGTTCATATAGTGTAAGGGCATTTTTGTCCCTTCTAGGTGAAACTGCTTGCCCCACCACTATAGAATCAATTCTCCATAGTTCACAAAATAACCGTGACAGAACTTCCCGACTCACCAACGCATTTTTCCAGAGTTCGGTAGCCTACATATTATAACATTTGTCAAAGAGTCTACCCTACATATGAGCAAAATCAATCAGGTCGTCGGTGAACATATTTACCGTATGATAAGGGTCTTTAAAAACTTGGGAAGACGTTTTGCTTTTATTTTCCGATAAACGAAAGTCTGGAGCATATATTAAAAAAAAAAATCTGGGAAAGTTCACGAAGGATTGACGTACACGGGAAAGCGGAAAATCTGAGGTTTTCACATAATTAGGACTACATCGCCCCCCCCCCCAAATAATATTCAAAAGGTTTAGGGCTCCTCCGGACCAATTAGAATATTTTTGCGATGGTAGAAGGAAAGGCTGTCTTCCCTTGTCCTTTACCCGTTGGCGCAATTCTTCATCTCTCGTCTGCGTCGAAACAAAAAGCAATTGTTTGCGAATCGAGATATCGGATCAGCGATAATTCCACACTTTCCCGAACACTTATGTCAATTGTTCTGTATCGTTTTCGCCTTAGTTTTCACTAACGTGATGAGATCACACTCGTTAAGCCAATATTCCTCAATCTGACTGTTCACCATCACTCAAATTTCTGTGGAGTGCACCCGCCCGTGCCCTCTGCCTATGCCTCGGCTGGACGAATTATCAGTTGGTAAATTTAATAAAGGACCTCTGCAATGAAAGAAATTTTAAAGTTTGTTACGCAATTGTCCACATTTTTTAAAAATAATTTAAGTGGGCATGACACGGCTACGAAAACTTTTGTGTTTTGCAAGATTCGATACAGTATTTCACAAATATCATCTCACATCCCATTAAAAACCCGTACAATTCGGCATAAATGATATTTGAAGGAAAACGTTCAAAATTCAATTTCGAAAGATGCCACAACAGGTCACCCGACTTTTATGACGCGATTGGCGGCACAAACCCGCATCTAGATGTGGTACTAATGTAACGCTCGGTAAAGTTATCTTTTCTTAGCAACTTCATGAAAACGATTGCATCACAATACCCGTCCAACATACAGAGCGAAAGGCGCGGACCATTTTGAGGATCGGAGCAAACCATTGGCCAATATGTTCGCATGCATATGTGTGAAAACAGTTCTGTGTGAAAACAGTTCTGTTTTTATGCAAGAAAGACGCGGTTCGGGAACTATACAGAACAGCTATGAACATGTATGGACAATCCACAACAAGCGCGTCCCCACTACGAGGGCGTATATGAGCGGTTTGGTGAAGGTGCTATTGCGATTACTAAGCAGTCACCGCGCAATGCACAATTCACAATGAAGTCAGTGGCCACGCTCACTGCTGTCGTAGCACCGGTGTTTGCAATGATGTACTCGCTAACACGCGTTACCATGCACATGATTCGATGATTGTGAGCTCACTGGTACAGCTTTTTCTAACGGTGCCCAGTGAGCTATATGCTACAAAGGCGCATTCTACAATAATGAAGTGGACTGAAGGTCACGTGATGTAGGTTTGTTCACTTAAGTCGTTTCACTTAAGCCTGAACAACCGTTTATGTTGACACACTGTTACTACTCTCCTGTTGTATGTAGGCCTATACTGCACACAGTAGCGTAAACTAACAGGCTGACATGGTGTCTGTACCTTTTTTGTTACAGTGCTGTGCTGTAAAGGCATAGCGATACAAAGTTTACGGTCGCGGCAAAGTTGTAACGTACAATTTGTAAGTAACAGTGTAATGTTTAGTGGGGAGAGCTCAAATTGGAGTCAAGAGAGCAAGCCTACGCGGTGTACCATGGATCAACTGCATGTTTTCACTTTTATTTAAAGGAGACAGAAACCCATGGATACTGTTGAACTCAGACATCTCTGAAAAAATTCTTCACATTCCGACAGATCAATGACGTCACTGAGCCACTACTCGTTTCTTCCGCTGCCAATCTAAATTTATAATAAATTTGCCACACTATCTTAAATATTTTGTGTTTTTCATTCAATACATATTCAAAATCTCTGAAGCACAAGAGAAACATATTTCCACCCAAAAATGTAATCCGTTTTATAAAAATTATAAGAGATTCGTTTGGCTACGAATATAGGAGTAAGTTGTCACTTTACACATCGCGCTACATTTAAATTACACACTTGTAAACAGTCTCAAAACCCACTCATTTATCCAGAATTTCATGAAAAAGAAACGACCTTGTTAAAATGGATGCATTCGGTCTTGAACCATATCTTTTTGAACCAAATTACTCCGAAGAAGAACTGAGAATTCGCGAAGGAGAAGCTAAAAATAGAACAAGTACGACAGCCCTAGAGCAGATCGAAGACACCGATGACAGAGACACTGCATCAAGTACTAGTTCCACGACAGATAGCGAAGATTGGTGTTTATGTGGTCATTGTACAGTCATGCCCACGGAACTCGAAAGCGTTTGCTGCCACAAAGTTTTTGCTGAAAAGCACGAATTACCTGAATAGATATGCCTTAAAGAAACTGAGGAATTTTCTGTTGCTTGCCACCAGTTTGCTCTTGAACTCGTCTTTTCCCAATTCGTGAGATACAAGGGAAAGAATGAAGCTACAGCCAGTGACATGAACAACAGGTTCGTTTGTATGTAGCCAAGCATAAATTACTGTACTGTACCCTAGGCAAAGTCCCTCTGGCCTCGTTCTTACGGTTATATGAACTAAACCCCAGTTAAAAGAATTAAGAAAATATGCTGTACCTTTACTCTGTGAAAGCCCTCCCCAATGATGAGTGGGTATACAATATGTGGTCGTATATAATTAGACACAAAAATAAATGGCTAGCCTAAGCCATAAACTGTTAATGTGTTAATATGCCATGCACACGTAAACCATATGTTTGTAAATGATATTAATGATGCAGCTTCCTACAAATACTCCTTTTTCTCTAGAACTATAAAGGGGTGGAATAAGTTACATGAAGGGACTGACAATGCAAACATTATACTTTAAATACCTTCAGATTTAATCTACGTTTTGATTAGTGCATATCCCTGCCCCGCACACCTATGGCTCATATGCTCTACTTTTTTTAGAGCCATGCCAGTATCCAAGAAGAAGACGAAGTTTAATAAGGGAGTTAGGAGTTGTTATAGTACTAACAACTCCCCGGTCTAATTTAGCCTCCTATCAACATTACACTGATGGTGTGACCAAACAGATTTCACTATTTAGCAACATCATACCGGTTGACACTATAAAGAGTGGGGTGTAAGAACCTGTATTTTTATGAAAACAATATCCATTGCACTTTACTACAGTTCATGCCTATTCAAAACGTTCTCAAAAGACCCTGATTTATGAGCAATTTCTCCAGATTTTAGTAAAGGGTTTTTGATCAATCAATGGCCAGGTTCTGGGAATTCACAGATCTTTTTAAAAGCAAAGACTGGTAGCCTAGCCTTTTAATGTTTCCAGGTTGCCACTTCACAAAGAAGCACCAGGTGTTATTGACTGGCGCTCCCCCACTGGGGGCACTATAAGAAAGCCCCAGACACTAAGGCAAAAGCGCATGTTACTAATATTTGATCACTAAATGTTGTAAAACATGAATACATACTTAAGCTGATTTTGGAAAGGCTTGGAAGTAAACTTTACTGTTTTGTGGAATTTTCCCAGTTTTGTTCTTATAGTAGCCTATACCAATGTAGTGTCATTAAATTGAGAGTATATAAATCCGTAAACTTTCATTACAATGTTAGACACATCCCATGCTACTCTACATTTTGTTCTAATCTTTTCTTGGAGCCGGCCTCTAAAATTTGTGAAGCTAGAGTACTGTACAACCGAGCCTGTTGTATTCATTGGGTGAAAGAAATCCAGTAATTTTTTTTCAGTGTTGCAAACTAAAATCAAATAAAGTTGTTTCCAATTCACAAAGTGTAGTGGCATGGTCACTCCACTACACTCTGTTAACTGGAAAGAGCTCTATTTGATTGTACTTGCAATACTGAAAAAAATTGCTGGATTTCTTCCATGCAATAAATGGGGTCAGTATTAATTTCACACAAAGCCTATGTCCATGTGAGTGTACAGTAAATTTTACAAGTTGTGAAAAACAAAAGTGAAAGTAACTTGGTTTCTCTTAATTTAATAATCAGTTAGTTTAATGCATTCTTTTTGTGTTTTGCAATTCAGACAGAAGTGTCCCATGACCTACCGTCAAGTTGCACTGTGGTCAAACCGTGGTCAACCCCTGGTGAAAGGAGTGAGGGTGGTACTTCCTTCCTGTTTGGTCTGCGAGATCAGAGCGAAGTTTTCAGAGGCACAAGCAGATGCTGGGTACACTGGCTTCCACGAAGTTCAGCATGCACTAGCTCAATAGTCTCTTAAACTTGAACATTATTGTTTACCAGTTATTCATTTTAAAGTTTTATTAAAATTCACGGATCCCATTGCACTGCAATTCCAAGTTTTTATTAAAAGTTGAGGATCCTATTGTAATTCAATCTCTTGTTTGATTTGCTTTTAGTTTTTCTGTCACATTAAGCGCATGTGTTATACAGGGGCCCCACTGGCAAAGGAAGCGAGGAGGGGAGGGGGGGCTGAAGTATACTTCAGCCTGCTCCACCCCCAAGTTCCAAGGCCAAAAACCCTTTTTCTTTTGGCTCTTCTGTAAAATATTTCAACAATTTGCAGTTATTTTACTCACAATTTTTCAAAAATGTTGCACCAAGTTGCATCTGAAGATCCTTAAACACACAAAAATTCTCAGAAAGGGACACCCCTTAGAACCATACCCCAGGCCGGCGATCTAAAACGACGTTCAGCTCCCAGTCTCGGAAAGCTTCCCCAGACACAGCGTCAGTTAAAACTTCTTACTTAGTGAGTGACGTTCTGTACTTATTGAAGGAAATTAATGATTAGATTCATTTTACTGATGGAGCTGCTTTGTTTTTGAAAAAAAAAATTACGTCAGAGCGAAATGATAGTACGACAGGATTCATGGAGATTCATTATTCTGTAAGAAAGTCCGTGATGACCAGTAAGGAGCAACGCCTGGGGCATGAATGTATGTAGTGAGCTTTGGTTTCTTTGGTGTGCTGAAATATCAGCAGGATGCAATCTTCATACAGTATAGGGTGACATCAGAGTAAGATAGGTACAGTTAAAAGAATAACAAAGTTATACAGTGAGTTGCTCATTGCATATCATACTGTATATTTGGGTTGAACACATGCAACACTCAATAGCAGTCTCTTTTGCAAAAGGATAGTTACATATTTACATTAAAGTTTTCCAGAGAGTAATGTATATAATACGGATGTTAACACTGTTCTATGAAAAATAAAATATGTTACAAGTCTAAAGCTGGCAAGTTGATGTGTTGAATTTCATAGAGGGATGCTACACACAGTATGGTGGCAGTTCATAAAATTCATTTCTAGAAAGTACTGTAACTGTAAATGGAATACTACTGAAAAGTCAATGTTGCAATATAGCATGAAGGATTAGCATGTAACAGTAAACAGGCATAACAAAGTATTGCAAAAGCTTTATGAAAGTGTTAACTGAAGGGGTTAAGAAACAAAGCTCCCACCTGTTGAGTACTGTTAAGTAGGAATTTCTGCAAAACATTAGTACTGTTCAGACACTGTGCATATAAACATACAGCTAGTAAATAAAAATATGCATAGGCGCCGATTACAGAAATCCAAACACCTTTACATTGTGCAGACAGCATTTAATAGGTAAATGAACAACCTAAGACCTGGAAATGAGCAATGGAACAAACAAATGTTGAAATGATAATGAAATATGGCAGCAAAATGCCCAGAACACCTCCTTAACAGAGTGCACTTAGTTGTGCTTAATGTCAAAACACTGAATTATTCCTGTATTGTACAACTTGATATCAGCCTTGACATCATACATTAAAAGGGAATTGGTGAAATTTTAATGAAATGTTGAGACAATTGGCATAATGATGTTGTAGGCAAAACAATTTTCACACACAGTATCATGCACAAGTAAAGTTTAATGAACTTTAAAACATCCCATAATGTACTGCTTGAACAGGCCCATTTACAGATGTACAGCAATGTTTGAAAGTTACAGTGGCAAAGATTTTGACATACAACAGTAGAGATAACATGTCTTTTCAAAAATAAATCAGTGATGTTAGGATGGATGCAGTACAAGTATGTACGTAATATATTATAAAGTGCTAGCCTTGGACACAGCATAAATACAGTATTCAGGTTTTAAAACCTTGAGAGATGCCTTGCTACCAATTCAGCCTTTGGTGGTGCAGGCATTGGTGCTATGTTTTGTGATGGAGCAGTTCCAATATCCTCTAATCGATTTTCCTCCTTTCTCTGCACTCATCAAATCAAACACAAAGTCGTACTTCTTTTCTTCATCTGTGGCCTTGACTATCCATCCCTTTTGAATTTTGGTCCAAGACATTTTATAATGCACTTCCCCTTGTGAAGCAGACCCAGCAAGAGGTTTCTTTACCATTGCTTTTTCCCTGCCAACTTTAAAATTGTGATCCATTGCTGTCAACTGCAGGATAGCTTCCATGTATGGAAAGTCAAATTCCAACCTCTTTGGTGCATATTTCAATACAACGTTGTGAATCTGCCAACTGTTGCAAATGTTTCAAAAGTCGTTTGTTGAGCAAAGTTGACTTCAGTGCATTGTGTGCTAAAGTCTCTTCCAAAATCCACCGTTTCTTGTAACTAGCCTCTTCATCAATAGGAGCATGATGACATTCTTTGAAGAGAAGAAAGTTTGTGTCATCATGCCACTGGTGTTTACCACTTATGTGGTGTCAAAGTGATGTCCACATTTCTATTAGTAGCTTGGGGTCTTGTCCAAAGTGCTTTGAGCACCACCAAACATGATTATTGATAGATTTTATCCATGGTTCAATATCTTCATTTCCTTTTTTTGGCGATTTTTCGAAGCTTTGAGCTTATGTTTTTAGCCATATGAAAGTCATCAAAGTTGTGTTTGACTTCCTTATATTTGTCTTTCACGATTTTGTGAATTGACACATGTCTATCAGAAGCAAATTTGTTGATATTAAGTTTATGGTCATTAAGGACCCTTGAAAAAGATCGTTCAAAGCCCGCTGCTTCCATCTTTACTGGTGACCCCGTCTCTGAAACTTGAACTAATTCAAAGTCCACTACCTTTTGTGACTCACTGACCATTAACGTATAACTGCAGTACTTGGCAGAATGGCTAGTTGAACTACATCTCCCATTCCCTTCCATTTCAAGTGATTGCCTTGAAGGCAAGAAACTAGTTTCCTTTGTTCCTCTGCCCATTTTGAATTCACCTAAGGAACTAGAAATTGTTTTTGAATTTTGTAAAAAACAGTATGAGAAAAAAAAACCCGTAAATTAAGAAATCAAGCAAAAGTAGCTACTCGTTGATAAGTTAAGCCAGAATACATAACTGATGCGGCAGTTAGCAAGTTTCCCACAGGCATTTTACCTACTAAGGGCTGTGATGACCACTTCATCACTTCATGGCCAGCTAAACAACTTAAAGTTGCAATGCAAAAAGAACCTACGGACCATTTTTTGATATGTTTCACATTGCAGTGACAAGTGTCACACTTAAGTTTGTAAAAAAAGATTGTTAAGAGAAGTCTCAAAAACCAGGAATTTGCATTCATCTACAACCTTCTTCGAAAAGGTTTTTCGTCATGATCAGCTTCCTGTACATCATCCAGTACCTCATCCGGAACAGATGGTGTATCTTCTTCGTCAGAAACGACACTTTCTGTACCTCCCAGTGATGATGCATGTAGAGAAGAAGTGGGTAGCTGAGGGTCCATTTGAGGTTCATTGCCAGGATGTGGTAGTTCATTCGGATGGGTTTGTACAGGCACCCCTTGTAATGCAGCATACGGATGGTCCCTCCTCATTGCTAACAAATTCACTGGTGGGTACATACATTTTTGGCACTGATTTGGTACTGTTGACTCAGAATATTTCTCGGTCGGTGTTGCCACTTCACAAGTTTTTTCAATAAAAACCTGGAAAAAAAAGATGTACTTTATGCAATGTACTTTCTCAATGGTACAAAATGACATGACATCATTAGAACCCTATGCATACAAGGTGAAGGACAGGTTGTAGGTGTGTAAACCCTGCCCCCATCCCCCTCCCCCATTTGGGCAAAAACAATTGATCTACGTGGAAAAATGTGACAGCCAAAATAACAAGTTGTTTTTCAAACAACAGATGCAGTAGAATAGTTATTAAGGCAACTTGGTTCAAATTTAATATCAGGGCAAGAACTGGTACCCCCCCCCCCCAAAAAAAAAAAAAAAAAATACGGACTCAGTCACCTATGGGTCATACATATGCCTGATAAAAATAAGATAAGTGGTGAAAAAAACCTTTAGCAAAAAAGCATTGGGAGATGTGGAAGAAAGAATTCATGTCTCTCCAGTTTTCAATTGAAAATTACTTTTAATATTAAGTAACCAATATGGGTTCCATACCACCCGGAGTGGTAGGCATGTGTGTGACTCTTGGTGCAGGTTTCGACTAGTTGTATACTTTTAATTTATAGTCTCATAACATACAAATGTATGTGTAAAAGCATTCTGCAGCTTGAAAACCTTTAAGAATTTTGGAAGAACAGAAGCCGTGTTTCCTATGCCTATCTTCTTACCAGAGTGGTGGCATCCATCACTTCATAGGCATAGAAAGCAGGAGGCTTTGGCCCTCAAGTAAAAAAATGTGGGGTGGAACTATGCTTCAGCCTCCCCCTCCCAATATCCAAGAACAAAAACCCCATTTTTGTCTCTGATGTTAAACAAACCCAACAAACTTTCTTGGGGAGGGGTCATCCCCCTTGCCACAACCCCTCCCCCAGGACAGCAATCCGAAACAAGGTTCAGGGCCACAGTCTCGAAAAGCTTCCTACGCCTATGCCTCTCTTCCACAAAACATCACTACCACCACATTCCACATGGGCGACCCACATAAAAAAATAGTTTAGCAAACACAAAATAAAGTCAATGGAAACACTACAAATGGCTCTCTGTCATTGTATATCCATTCTCGTAGTCAATACACAGTACTCACTGGGATCATTGGACGACTCAGACCAGTTGGTTTGTAAGCCCTTCTCTTGACTGGAGGTTGTGAACCTCGGGGTTGTGCTTCTCTGGAAGTAGTTTCAAACTATTCCTCATGTGGGGATAGAAGACTGGCAATATCCTGTAAAATGTAAACAGGTAAAAAATTTGCATTTGTCAGGGAAAAATAACAGTGCATACAGTTGTATCGTTAATCCCCTTGTAAGGGAACTTGATCTCACCCCCCCCCCTTCCTTGTGGAGGAAACTTGGCCCTCTCTTTTGGCGATCCCCGGATTCACTCATGTTCAAAATTATTTCTTCTGACTTTTTAACTCCACCACCTAAAATACTAACGTTAATCCCCTTCTACAAAACTTGCAGTAGTCAGCGAGTAATAAAGTTTGCAAAACACTGAAAAAACATGAATGGCTTCCAAGTCCAAAAGGTGGGGTGGAACTATGCTTTAGCCTCCCCCTCCCAATATCCAGTTATCATTTGAGTCTGGTAGGAAATGAAATATTGTATCCAAACTTGCTTTTACTGCATCATGTATAGTAGATGGGTTAATTTACACCACTTGGAACTAACTGACCATTCCCAATGACAGAAAGGGAGGACAATCTTAAGGAGCCCAATCCGGGCGGAGTCATAGTGTAATGATACCAAAGACTTTAAAAATCTGGGTCAAAGTGCCTTCGTGCTTGGTGCTCTGCATAAGCAATGAAGTTAGGAAAACAAGCCAGTGAGCCACAACAATATACGAGGCCTTTTCTACTAGGGACTACTTACTCCCAGCAGTGTACATTGCATTGCCTCTTTGGACCAACGAGAAACGTAGGATATAGGCAGGCCAGGCCTACATTATACTCAGGCCGTCGTACGCTTGATTTATATTCCTACAAGGTATTGGGCATATCGATTTTTCAAAAAGTTTATATTTGTTTCAGAAATCATGGTGTTGTGTAGAGTTAGGGTAAGTGTTACGTGGATTAGGGATATATGGCCTGTTCTTTCGTAATCCAGTGTCAGAATTACAAAAGTGGGTCGGGAAGCTGGTATTTTGGAATTAGGAGAGTGGCCTATTTCCAAGGAGGTGAATCGTCCACTGGCGTGATTTGTCCATAACCTCGTGGGAAAAATGTGCCTGCTGTACTCACAATTTTTGATGAAGGTTTCGCAGCTCGATCTGCTCGACCGCTATCGTCTTTTGGTCTGCGATAAACGAAAATCTTTGGCACAGCATATTCCTTGAGAATTTTCTTTGGTACTGTTCCCATCAATCGTGCCTGCAAATCTTTAAAGCAATCTTGCTTAAAATGGTCTTCACACACAAGTTTATGTCTGCCGAAGCTAAACTTTTCTACTGAGTGTCCTGTACTAATGTTGTTGAGCCACTGTTGAGAACGTGTCCCCTTTTCAGGGAATTTCGGGCCATCAGGAATAACGGAAAACGATTTTCCTTTGCTGATCCATATCTGTTCCAGATAAAGACCTGAACCAGATAAAATTTTATCTGTCCCATGTATGTTTCACAACAGAAGTTAAATAAACCTACTTTTGTACATTGTAGAAAGGAGATAAGCCTTATGTCTATTAATATAAATGGTCTGAGAGGGAAAAAACTTGATCTCCAGTCCCTCCTTAACTCTGCTGAACCTGATATCGTTGCATTGCAGGAGACTAAAATTGACAATTCAGTTACTGATAGGGAGCTTTTTCCAGATTGCCTGAATTATACTGTTTTTAGAAATGACCGCACCCTTGGAGGAGGTGGTACTATGCTGCTTATTAAAAATTACCTAGCCCCCACTGGTGCAAATTTTCTTTCCAATGGGTCTGAGTCAGTTTGAGCTGCTTTTTCTATAAATGGGAGTCAGCATTATGTTGCTTCCTGGTATAGGGATCCTGACGCCCATGTTGATCACATCTATCTTCCTCGTGACCAACTGCATAACATTATGATCAATCATAGAAATAGAAATCCCTCATTCCATATACTAGGTGACTTTAATTTTAGGCTTATCGACTGGGAGACTAGATTGAATAAGGAAAATGAGACCTGTCTCACCAGGAGTAATGGTCAACTCCTTGTTGACATTGTTGATGATTTTGCCGCTGATCAACTTGTTAAATTTGCCACTAGAGGTAACAATACTCTTGATTTAGTCATTTCTAATACTCCCAACCTGTACTCTGAAGTCAGCAGTTTTGACCCGCTTAGTGATCATGACATTATCCTTTGTAAATTGAGGTGCTTTTCCCCTAGGCCTAAGCAACCACGTAGACTTATCCGACAGTATTCCAAAGGGGATTATGACACTATGAGGTATGAAACCCGAAATTTCGCCACTGGTTATCTAAATGGCACACAAGATAGTCGTACTATTGAAGAAAACTGGTCCCTCATTAAGTCTTTTCTCGAGAGAACTGTGAAAAAAAAACATCCCGTCTAAACTTTCTAGAACTAGGAAATCTCTCCCCTGGGTCACTGATTATATCTGTAGGATGATAAAGAGAAGGAACAGACTTCATGCTTTGTATAAGAAGACTAACAAATTATTTTTTTACAATAAGTGGGTTGACCTTCGCGCTAGTATTAAGAAGAAGGTATTCAATTCTCATAGGAAATACATTAACGGCATGATAGATGATATTACTCATGACTCCAAACCCTTTTGGAGGTATATTAATGGTCAGAGGAAAGATAATCATAGTATCCCCCCATTACAGGTCTGTGGTAAAATAGCTAATAGTGATAAGGATAAGGCTGAAGCCTTGAATAGCCAGTTCAGTAGTGTTTTTACCAGAGACTCCCTCGACTCTGTTCCGCTACAGAGAAGACCTATCTGTAGAATGGCCGATATTTCCATCTCTACATTTGGGGTTGGAAAGTTGTTGCAAAACCTTAAAATTAGTAAAGCCATGGGTCCTGACAACATACACCCATGGGTTCTTAAAGAGCTTGCTACTGACCTTGCTCCAATGATCAGTCATCTTTTCCAGCAATCAATCAACAGTGGTCAAGTCCCCAAGGACTGGGAAAAGGCAAATATCTGTCCTATTTTTAAGAAGAACGATAGCTCTCTCCCATCCAACTACCGCCCTGTCTCTCTTACTTGTATATGTTGTAAGCTACTTGAGCATATTATCAGCTCAAATATGATGGATCACTATCAAGCGAATAACAGCCTTTCCTCTAAACAGCATGCGTTTAGAAAAAATCATAGTTGTGATACGCAGTTACTGTCTGTTGTGGACGATTGGACCTCCGCCTTAGATAAAAATAAACAAGTTGATGTCTTCATCCTGGACTTTGAGAAGGCTTTTGATACAGTTCCTCATGAGCTACTTAAGACGAAGTTATTCTCCTTGGGGGTGTCTAGGCAAGTCATAAATTGGATTGATAACTTTCTTAATGACCGTTCACAATCAGTTGTTGTTAATGGTACTAGTTCTGCTTCTGCTCCAGTCCTTTCCGGTGTTCCTCAAGGGTCTGTCCTGGGACCAGTACTTTTCTTGTCTTATATTAATGATATTGTTAGTGCTGCTTCTTCTGAAGTTAGGTTGTTTGCTGATGACTGTGTTTGCTATAGGGTCATCAATAATCCCAGTGACTGCAGGGAGTTACAGAAGGACATTATAAACTTGGGCCAGTGGGCCAAAACTTGGGGTATGAGATTCCACCCGGCCAAGTGTAATGTTATGTCTGTTACTAGGAAGCGTAACCCAATAACCTATAATTATACTCTTAATGGGGCCAATCTGACAAGGGTTGATTCAATTAAGTATCTGGGGGTGACTATCACTAAGAATCTCAGCTGGGGCAAACATATCCAACTTGTTTGTAATAAGGGAAATAAGATCTTAGGCCTATTACGCAGGAACCTCTCATTTTGTTCCAAAGATGTTAAATTGGCGACCTATAAAGGTTTACTAAGGCCCTTGTTGGAGTATGCTTGTTCCGTCTGGGATCCACATCAGATTTCACTCCAAGATAGATTGGAGGGAGTACAAAAAAGATCTGCTAGGTTTATATCCGGCGAGTACTCCCGTGAAGTTGGCTCTATGACCGCAATCCTCAAAGATCTAGGTCTACATACGTTGTCTGACCGCCGCAGACGTTGCAGACTCATAATTTTTGCCAAAGGTATTTATGGCCAAGCTAACATCCCCCTGTCTAATCTGTGTAAACCTACTCGTGGTTCTCGTAACATACATGCTTTGCACTTTCGCCCCCCCCCCCTCCGCTAGGACTAATTGTTTTAAGTACAGTTTTGTCCCTAATACTACTCGAGATTGGAATAACCTCCCAGAGAGTCTTATTGCGGGGGCTATAAGTCACCCAAAGCCGGTGGATTTCATTATGAACTCTTTGAGGGCCTGACTGATCACACGGCACGTACGCGGTGTAAAATTGTCCTTTTGGATGTCTCACCGTTTTGAAGAAGAAGAAGAAGAAGAAGAAGAAGAAGAAGAAGAAGAAGAAGAAGAAGAAGAAGAAGAAGAAGAAGAAGAAGAAGAAGAAGAAGAAGAAGAAGAAGAAGAAGAAGAAGAAGAAGAAGAAGAAGAAGAAGAAGAAGAAGAAGAAGAAGAAGAAGAAGAAGAAGAAGAAGAAGAAGAAGAAGAAGAAGAAGAAGAAGAAGAAGAAGAAGAAGAAGAAGAAGAAGAAGAAGAAGAAGAAGAAGAAGAAGAAGAAGAAGAAGAAGAAGAAGAAGAAGAAGAAGAAGAAGAAGAAGAAGAAGAAGAAGAAGAAGAAGAAGAAGAAGAAGAAGAAGAAGAAGAAGAAGAAGAAGAAGAAGAAGAAGAAGAAGAAGAAGAAGAAGAAGAAGAAGAAGAAGAAGAAGAAGAAGAAGAAGAAGAAGAAGAAGAAGAAGAAGAAGAAGAAGAAGAAGAAGAAGAAGAAGAAGAAGAAGAAGAAGAAGAAGAAGAAGAAGAAGAAGAAGAAGAAGAAGAAGAAGAAGAAGAAGAAGAAGAAGAAGAAGAAGAAGAAGAAGAAGAAGAAGAAGAAGAAGAAGAAGAAGAAGAAGAAGAAGAAGAAGAAGAAGAAGAAGAAGAAGAAGAAGAAGAAGAAGAAGAAGAAGAAGAAGAAGAAGAAGAAGAAGAAGAAGAAGAAGAAGAAGAAGAACAAGAACAAGAAGAAGAAGAAGAAGAAGAAGAAGAAGAAGAAGAAGAAGAAGAAGAAGAAGAAGAAGAAGAAGAAGAAGAAGAAGAAGAAGAAGAAGAAGAAGAAGAAGAAGGAGGATAAGATCTGGGTCTGGCCCAGATATAAATCTGCAGCAGATATGGGCCAGATATGAAATCCATATCTGGCTCATATATGAATTACATATCTGGCCCATATATGGATTTGAAGTAAGGGAACTATCTGCACAAGTGAATAAGTAGTAAATCAGTGAGTAGAAAAGAACAATGAAGAGTTTTTGAGAAACAGATGCATGGGTTTTGAAAGGATAAGAACTGAGTCAGCGAATTATATGTGACTCAACTTTACATGGGACTACAAGACATTGGCGAATCACGGAGGAGTGTTATGACTAAGAAAATTGGCATACATGAGAGGGAATGGATAAGCTCTATGATTGATTACGAGTGCTTGTTACGGTTAACATAAAGGGCGAAGAGTGGACAGAAATTCAACAACTTAAATTCTGGAAGGGAACTGGACAAATAAGACGTTGATGCCAAGTTAAATTTAAAGCGACACAAAAGGAAGACAACGTAACACTACATAACAGAAGCCTTACACAAGAGGGCAGGAAAAAAGAATACTAAATGTGACAGTTTCATTACCATTGCCAATGCTTATGCCAATAACAATTTCAAAATGTAATGATAACGGTAAAAAAAAAATAGTTAAAATGGTCTTCATTCAGGACGTAGCTAATGCTGAATGCAGCTTCCAATTTTCGTCCTGTGTATGGTTGCGTCCTAATTCATGTAAAGTTAAGTCCTAGAGCATGTACATTCCGGTGTAATAAAATACTCTGCAGATACGTAAGAACTACTTTTCTTGAGAAAAAGTTAATGTGAAGATAACATAACCAACATGTATTAAATAACTTGCAGATTTTACTTCAACAGAGAAAGCTTTTAAAAATTTGTGCGGAAGCTAAAAAAGTAAACCATTCTTTCTGAAAGTCATGGAAAAACTTCAGCTTTGTGAAAAACAGAACTTCTATCAATATAAAAATTACACACCCGTTAATATACTAACTTTAATCATTTTACTCCTTTTAGTTGAAGGGAACGCCACCGATTATGTGCGTCTGGCTGGTGGGCCGTCTAACTCATCAGGGAGAATTGAAGTTCTATTTGATGAAGAATGGAGAACCGTGTGTATAGAAGGATGGTTTCCACGATATTCTAATATCGTTTGCAGACAGCTCGGATTTCAGTCTGCAGTGGTAACTTTCAAAGCCCCAAGCGGGTTTTTCGGTGAAAGTTCTCCATTCATTTGGTTAAACGACTTACAATGCAGTGGCAACGAGTCGACCCTCTCGGAGTGCGCCCAAAAAAACATCGGTCTTGGTTGTAATTTTCGCGAAGATATCGGAGTAGTATGTGCAAGTAAGAACGTTTAATCCTTAAACGTCTTTAGTTTAAGTAATTTTTTAATGAGAATGAAGGACAACTTATTCATGACAATTTTTTAGTTTGACGGAAATTTAAAAGAACAGGACCGCTGTTTTAGGGTATTGCAACTGTGTAGAACTTATGAGCCAGTTGTGACAATATCAAATTAAAGAGTTTACAAAACGTGGTTTAAAGATTTTGGAAAATTTATGCTGCTTTAAAGTTTATTACAAAAAGCTGTAATAGTGCATGCTTGGGCAAAAGGTTTTTGGAATTTTTGTTCATTTGAATAACGAATCATTTTTAATGTACCCAGATTTTATTTAATACAAACAATAAAGATAAATAAAGCACCAGCAATATTGCAAGTCAGTGTTCCTTATAGACCCATTCATGTTTGCAATCAATTGTACTCACAGCTGAACATGATCACGGAAAGCATTTCCTTCACAATGAAATGCACGCACTAAAATAATATGCATGCATTAACATTAACATAATGATCATAAAATAGTAAATAACGTGTAACGTGGGAGCTGGGCTGACCTACTTGTTTTTAACACAAAAATGAGACCACAGGCACAGCAAATTTTAGAAGTGTTTCATCGAAGATTTTTAAAGATAACATTCTTCAGAATGAAAGTATTTGAACTATCTGCCCTAGTGAATAAGTAGTAAATCAATGAGTAGAAATGAACAATGAAGAGTTTTTAAGAAACAGATGCATGGGTTTTGAAAGGATAAGAACTGGGGCAACGAATTGTATGTGACTCAACTTTACATGGGACTACGAGACATTGGCGAATCACGGAGGAGTGCTATGACTAAGAAACTTGGCATACATGAGAGGGAACGGACTAGCTCTATGATTGGTTACGAGTGCTTGATACGGTTAACATAAAGGGCGAAGAGTGGACAGAAATTCAACAACTTAAATTCTGGAAGGGAACTGGACAAATAAGACGTTGATGCCAAGTTAAATTTAAAGCGACACAAAAGGAAGACAACGTAACACTACATAACAGAAGCCTTACACAAGAGGGCAGGAAAAAAGAATACTAAATGTGACAGTTTTATTACCATTGCCAATGCTTATGCCAATAACAATTTCAAAATGTAATGATAACGGTAAAAAAAAAATAGTTAAAATGGTCTTCATTCAGGACGTAGCTAATGCTGAATGCAGCTTCCAATTTTCGTCCTGTGTATGGTTGCGTCCTAATTCATGTAAAGTTAAGTCCTAGAGCATGTACATTCCGGTGTAATAAAATACTCTGCAGATACGTAAGAACTACTTTTCTTGAGAAAAAGTTAATGTGAAGATAACATAACCAACATGTATTAAATAACTTGCAGATTTTACTTCAACAGAGAAAGCTTTTAAAAATTTGTGCGGAAGCTAAAAAAGTAAACCATTCTTTCTGAAAGTCATGGAAAAACTTCAGCTTTGTGAAAAACAGAACTTCTATCAATATAAAAATTACACACCCGTTAATATACTAACTTTAATCATTTTACTCCTTTTAGTTGAAGGGAACGCCACCGATTATGTGCGTCTGGCTGGTGGGCCGTCTAACTCATCAGGGAGAATTGAAGTTCTATTTGATGAAGAATGGAGAACCGTGTGTATAGAAGGATGGTTTCCACGATATTCTAATATCGTTTGCAGACAGCTCGGATTTCAGTCTGCAGTGGTAACTTTCAAAGCCCCAAGCGGGTTTTTCGGTGAAAGTTCTCCATTCATTTGGTTAAACGACTTACAATGCAGTGGCAACGAGTCGACCCTCTCGGAGTGCGCCCAAAAAAACATCGGTCTTGGTTGTAATTTTCGCGAAGATATCGGAGTAGTATGTGCAAGTAAGAACGTTTAATCCTTAAACGTCTTTAGTTTAAGTAATTTTTTAATGAGAATGAAGGACAACTTATTCATGACAATTTTTTAGTTTGACGGAAATTTAAAAGAACAGGACCGCTGTTTTAGGGTATTGCAACTGTGTAGAACTTATGAGCCAGTTGTGACAATATCAAATTAAAGAGTTTACAAAACGTGGTTTAAAGATTTTGGAAAATTTATGCTGCTTTAAAGTTTATTACAAAAAGCTGTAATAGTGCATGCTTGGGCAAAAGGTTTTTTGGAATTTTTGTTCATTTGAATAACGAATCATTTTTAATGTACCCAGATTTTATTTAATACAAACAATAAAGATAAATAAAGCACCAGCAATATTGCAAGTCAGTGTTCCTTATAGACCCATTCATGTTTGCAATCAATTGTACTCACAGCTGAACATGATCACGGAAAGCATTTCCTTCACAATGAAATGCACGCACTAAAATAATATGCATGCATTAACATTAACATAATGATCATAAAATAGTAAATAACGTGTAACGTGGGAGCTGGGCTGACCTACTTGTTTTTAACACAAAAATGAGACCACAGGCACAGCAAATTTTAGAAGTGTTTCATCGAAGATTTTTAAAGATAACATTCTTCAGAATGAAAGTATTTGAACTATCTGCCCTAGTGAATAAGTAGTAAATCAATGAGTAGAAATGAACAATGAAGAGTTTTTAAGAAACAGATGCATGGGTTTTGAAAGGATAAGAACTGGGGCAACGAATTGTATGTGACTCAACTTTACATGGGACTACGAGACATTGGCGAATCACGGAGGAGTGCTATGACTAAGAAACTTGGCATACATGAGAGGGAACGGACTAGCTCTATGATTGGTTACGAGTGCTTGATACGGTTAACATAAAGGGCGAAGAGTGAACAGGAATTCAACAACTTAGATTCTGGAAGGGAACTGGACAAATAAGACGGTGATGCCAAGTTAAATTTAAAGCGGCATAAAGGAAGACAACGTAACACTACATAGCAGAAGCCTTACACAAGAGGGCAAGAAAAAGAAGACTAAATGTGACAGTTTAATCACCATTGCCAATGTTTATGCCAATAACAGTTCCAAATTTAATGATAACGGTAAAAAAAGTTCAAATGGTCGACGATTTTATGGTATCATCTGTTGAGATAACTTCCTTCATTAGGAACGTTTATTGCCGAAAATACTATGTCTCTTACCTTTTGGAAAACGCTAATTACAGGAAACTGTTCAATTCAATTTGGAAGAAATGTACCCGTTTGCATGTGAAAACGCACCCTGCTCCCTTTTTTGAAAGTAACGAGAGGAACGAAACATCTCGCCGTCACTAGGAAAGGCCAGAACGCAATGCACGGTATCGTCAGCGAGTTTAACTCACATTAAATTATAAATCTCCAACATCAACAATTTTTACATCATCAACACCGCGTTATATACATACACGTGTTCTGAACGTGTCATAAACGTCACGGGCTTCGTTTTAAATGTTCACTTATGATCATTTATGATGTTACTTTCTGGGTATCCATATGATTAAAAGACGCATTTTCGGAAAGGGGAATTATATTAAAATTTAGCCAAAATGCTTGTGGTCTTCACATTTTTGTCAGTTAAATACTTTTACCCAGACTTACTGTAACACTTTCACTATTACGTGTAAAAATCAATTTCAGCATGTACTTTTTTAAGCTGGAAAACATTTTATACGCCCTTGTGTGCTTTTTAAGTGCATTGAAACGGCACATGCAAAACAAAAACAAAAACTGAAACCGGATCGGGCAAAAACATAAACGCAAACTATTTACAGATTGCTAAATCAAACAGAAAATTGTGTTCATTACAGTAATAAGCTATAAGTACAAATATTTACAAAACTATGTACAGAAAATTATGTTCATAACAGTAATAAAGCTATACATACAGATATTTACAACTATTTACAAGCACCTTACAGACCCACCCTATTACAAGTTGACCACCACACGGTCCCCCCTCACGGAAACGAGTGGACCCCATCGCCTACCGAACGCCGACCTTGGCAAACGAACGAAGTCGGACTCAACCCTCAGCCTCACCTCCGCCTTCACCGACGCCAGGACGACGTCCGCAGGCTTCCCCATCCCCCTAAAAACAATATTACGTCGGTCTCTCCATAAGGCTAGCTTTATGGAGGCCGAAGCAAAGGTAAGTATGCCCTGAATACTTGTATTGCATGGCGGGGGTGAAAGACCATACGAAGCATAGTCCCGGCCGACCGCCCACGTGTTGCCCATCGTCAAGCGATCAGTCAGGACTTGGAACCATTCCCAGAAGAGGGCCACAAATTCACACTGCCAAAACACATGTGACACACTCTCCCACTTTGTGCATCCAGTGCGTGGGCAAATTCCATCTCCAAGACGCCACCGAAGACGCTTGAGATTAGTAACAGTCGCATCATGTGCGATTCGCCACAACAGGTCTCGCCTGCGGTACTCTAATGATCTGCTGTGGACCACGCGCCACACTTCCGACCCTGAAGCATAGTGATTGGATTGGACTTGGCCAACCAATTCTTCAAAAACAGCCTGGTATAGGTCTCTTGCACTTAACTGCGAAACGTCCCCAACTCTAGATATAATTAGGAGCGTTTCTCTCATTTGACTGTATGCTTCCGAGGGCCTCCAGCTGTGGGGTTCACTGTTACTAAACAGGGAGGGAAAGAACCGACGGAATGATAATCCCCCCCCCCCCCCAATAACGGACAAAATAGGCAAAAGGCATTCTCCTGTCTACAGCACTTTAAACACACTTGGTCAGGAGAAAACGGAGTTTGGAAGGAAAATGCACAAGACCCAACCCACCACGCCTAACATTCTGATATACCATCCCTCTTCTTACGAGCTCCGTCTTCACTGACCATAAAAACCTAAACACAGCCCTCTCGAGACGCAACAGGACACCCTTTGGAGCAGCCAGAACGGTGCCTGGATACCACAAAAGGGGATAAATAAAACGATTGATAACTGTCACCTTTCCGAACAAGCTAATGTGGCGCTCGCCGAAGTCCTGCAACCTAGCTTCCACCATGTCCACTTTCTCATTCCAGGTAAGTAACTCGGTTTGCCCATAACCAAACAATATGCCGTTTATCCTTATGGCGTCGTCTACCCATGATGCAGCGAAGGGCAGTCTTCTTGACCGCCACTTACCTAGGCGAAGTCCTTTGGTCTTATTGGGATTCAGTCTGGCACCTGTGGCTCTTTGAAACTTAGACAACGTGCCACTGAGGGCCTTGAAGGAAGCTTGGTCGGAGACTACGCATGTGACGTCATCAGCATACTGAAGGCACTTAACTTCAACACCACCGGGAATGTGAAATGGTTGAAACAAAGGCTCTACTTCAAAGGCTCTTGCAAGTGATTCACTAAACAATACGTAGAGTAAAGGTGATAGGGGGCACCCCTGCCGTACGCCACGTTGGACACTGAAGGGGTCTGACGGTAGGCCATTAACGATAACCCGACTATTCACACTATTGTACAATAAGGAGGTCCATTTAACAAAAACTGGATTCAAACAAAACTTCTTTAAAATTTTAAAGAGGAATCCATGATCAACCATGTCGAAGGCCTTCTCCTGATCGAGGGAGACAAGGGCACATGGAACATCACGGTCCATCACGTATTCAACTAAGTCCCGCACCACCCAGAGGTTCTGCTGAATACTGTGTCTCCGCACCGCACAAATCTGAAAGGACCCTACAAGATCTGGCATAACTGTGCCTAGCCTGTTGCAAAGGGCTTTTGCCAGAATCTTGTAATCTACATTTAACAAGGTGATTGGCCGTTTGTTTTTCGGTTCGAGGGGGTCTCCTGACTTAGGCAGCAAAGTTATTATTCTTGTGCGCTGCCAGTGGCTCAATGAGCCAGCAAGGAAGCCAGAGACGAATACGTCACGGAGATCATGTTCTACGGTACCCCAGAAGCGTTTATAGAATTCCACTGGAATACCGTCGGACCCAGGTGCCTCTCCGCCTTTCATCTTCGCCACTGCCTTCCAGAGCTCGTCAATAGTCAAAGGGGAGCCAAGTTCATCATTCTGATCTTTAGAGGGGGTTTTGTCAATATTATCTAATAGGGACTTTTGAAGGTCTTCATCGACATCTGCCTGGGTATACAGCTGCTCATAAAAGTTTTTATACACTTCTACAATGTCGAGAGGGTCCTTATGTACCACACCGTGGGCGTCACGGACAGCTTTTATACTGCGATCGATGGCATTCTTTGTGAAGTCCCGGTAGAACTTAATGGTTGGTTTCTCCTCCGCCTCCACACAATGCACACGAGCACGAACCCGGGCCCCGTGTAGTTTTCCATCAAGGTACTGTTGGATTTCATGAAGTGCGGAGGGGTCCCCGTTCCTCTCCCTAGAGCAAAGTGAAAGGAACTCCTCCCTTCTTCGACGAGCTCTTGCTACACAATATTCCACTGTAATCTGTTTGATGCGGGTCTTTACATCATCCCACCACTCTAAACCTGTTGAAAAGGCCGGCTTCAAAGTTCGCCACCCTCCGTATCTGGCCTTAAAATCTTTGCTATATTCAGCCTCAGTTAGAATATCTGTGTTCATTTTCCAGAACCCCCTCCCTACCGGCCATGACTCTGGGGGATGGAATGAGACAGTAACTGCATCATGGTCCGAAATTAGACATGCCACAACCGCACAGTCACTTGGTGACAGAGCAGGTGGAGCGTACACCCGGTCTAACCTTGAGGCGTCCGTGCCATCAGGGCGGTGCCAAGTGAAGGACAAGCCAGGATGCTGCACTCTCCAAACGTCAGCCATGTCGTGACTCTTTGTGAACATGTCCAACTCCACCATACCCACACTACAGCTTGAAGATGTGCGTGTGGACATTCGATCGAACTGTGTGTCAGGGACACAGTTGAAGTCTCCAGATAGGATACAAGGGGCACAGCCAGGAACAAAGGATGGCAGGGTAGCAAAAAATTCCCTTCTGTCTGTTGGTTGGTTGGGTGCATAAACGTTACACAGGAAGAAGTTCCCGCAAGGATGTTTGATGGTGATGCATACCAACCGGCCCTCATGATCATGATCAACTTTTCCGACCAGGGAAGTCCATCTTGGTGAAACTAAAATAAGAGACCCACAGGAAGACGCAGAACCAAAGGAAGCGTGCAAACCCCCACCCCATTCGTAGGACCAGGTGTAGACATCGTCCTCATTAACAATGTGAGTCTCATGAAATGTGGAGTGTGGAATTACAAAACCGTCTCTTACCTGGCCTTTTTATTACATGGGTCTGGTGCTGGTGGCAAAGAAGGATAAACTCCCTGGTCGGACACCTCCCCTGAGGCCGACCTTTTCAACTTAGGCTCGGCAACCGCCTCACACAGATCAAACCAGCCCTCCCCAGATGGTGGGTCCTTCGGTGGAGGCTCTGGGTCCTTTGGTGGAGGCTCTGAGGCAGGTCCTCCCACATCTGACATGGCAGTGTCAGACTCCGAGTCAGATGACAGTCTAAGGTCACTCTCCACTGTTGGTATTCCAGCCTCCCCAGGAGCTGGTGGGGAGTGTGCCTCAGGTACTGACGGGGAAGGCTGAGAAGGATCCACCCTCAGGGTTCCCACAGATCACCTCACATCCCTTCGACGCTAAGTACTCTTGTTCCACCTGATGTGCCACCTCATCTGCGCTTGCACGCGCAGAGTACGATGTGGGGCAGGCACCGGAGACATGTCCCTCCTCCTCACACAGGTTACACCGCACCTCATTGGGACATGTTGCCCTGCCATGCCCCAACTGCAAGCATCTGCCACAGCGTTTGTTTGGGCATGACCTGGCCTCATGCCCCTCCTCTCTACACTGGAAACATGTGCGGGGCTGGCCAAAATACCTGATGTGGGCCTTAGACCCCCCTATGAACAGGACAGAGGGGATGTCTCGTTTCAGCTCCATACGGAACTGCCTCTTTCCGTTGAGAATACCGGCTAATTCACCCTCACTGTATTTCACCCAACGCCAGTCTGAGACAGTTCCGTACTGTCCTAGAACCCTCGCAACCAGGCTCTGTTCTACCTCAAAATTGAGGTACAACACTGTCACCACCACAGAGCGGTCATATGGGGTGACAGTCAGAACCTCCACTCCCTTCAGGGAGGAAACCCCCTTCAATCGGGCGGCATCAGTCCGGAATTTCAGGTCGTATGTATTCCGGGATGCAAGGGCCTGCAATATCTGTATATCCTTAACCTCTACGTTATTGTTCTTCAACACAGAAAAAACATGCTGGGGTGTAACATTCCCCCTCGACTCAAACTGTAACTTAACGATACTGCTATCCCGACCCCCGGGCATAACAGCAAAGGTTTGTGGCACAAGGCCACGCAGCAACTAGAGAGAAAACTTCAGCACAGCAGTTCAATTCCAGGCAGGGAAAATAGAAAGGGAACCCAACACTACACTATAGACCAGGCGTGCTTTAAAACGAGCACGGCTAAACCGCGTCCCCAAGCGAGAGACTACACCCAATACCCAACACTTCAGTAAAATGACAGTAGTTTATGTTAGTATAACAAGCAGCACAGCACAGTACAGCACAATGCCAAAATTCAGCACGATCAGCGAGAGCTCCGTGAAAACACGTCCGCTCTCGACGAAGACGCCCTTTGTATGCTGGAACTCCTGACTTCGATCTCCCTTGACGAAAATATCATGATATATGTGTTTATTTGTAAAGGGAATCAAACGTCTTGCAATTTCCGTATATTAAATCAACAGATTACCGCCTCTTCCTTTAAAGTAAACTTGTAATCACAATGTGGTATCTCTTTTTCTTTTATTTTTAGGTGACGATGAATGGGGTAAGTGTAGTATTTGTGCAATTAGCCATCATTAACACTGGTCGTATCGAACCTAAGCATTAGAAATCCACTAATTTCACCAAATTAGGTAAATATTCAGGTGATGAAATTTGACTCAGATCTTCCTTTTTATACACGCAGTTAGTGACACATTTAAAAGACACCAAACGTCAATGATTCCTTAATGCTTGTTGTTGGTATGGTTATCATGAGATTTATACTGTTATTATTTGTCACGGTTTACTGACAGTGTAATCGCTTAAAAATCCAACTTAAATTCCTGACAAGTTTCGGCAAGTAGAACATCATTCAACTAAGTTTTAAAATCCGAGGATAAGGAGTAACAACAGCATGCTTCAATATTGACTGTTTTTTAATTAAACATAGTGCAGGAATATATACAAAGAGTGATTTGTGGGCTTACCATGTTTCATTCTGAGGTACTGATCAATCAGAGTTTGATAAACTTCTGTTCAAAAGTATTCTGTTCAAAAGTATTCATTCTAGTATTTACATTTTCCACGTTAAGAATGTGAAATGGCCAATTAAAATTCTTACCACAATAAAAATTTTCGGGTGAAAAACGTTATGCAAAATCCAAAAAGCAGTAAAAATCTGGACGAAATTAATAAAAGAGCAATGGCCGTTAAGAAAAGAAAGTTAAAACACTCCTCCGCAATCAATGGGTGAAGGAATACATAATTTACTATTGAGTTTGTTATTTCAAACTACACGGCTCACCGTTCATTAACCAAGTGCCTCGTTGCTGGTACCACTAACTACTGTACTTGTGGAGGACAAACGGTGTACGTTTTAGGGTACTTTGCCATATCTTCTTCTTGTCTAAATCATATAATTATACATCAGCTTTTATTGAAATCCAAACCAGCACCCAAACCCTTTCTCCAAATCCAGATATGGATTGATATCTGGATATATCTGGTTAAATACAGCCTTTATATGGCCATATCAAGCCAGATATACAGCCAGATTTAAATGCCTTGATGTAATATATCAAGTTTTATATGGCCATATCAAGCCAGATATAACTTGATTCAAGAAAAGCCCAGATATGCAAATAAAGTTTTATATAGCCATATCAAGCCAGATATAACTTGATGAATTCAGTTCCAGATATGCAAATAAAGTTTTATATGGCCATATCAAGCCAGATATGAATTGATGAAATGCCTTCCCAGATATGCAAATAAAGTTTGTTATGGTCATATCAAGCCAGATATAAATTGATGAACTACCTTCCTAGATATACAAATAAAGTTTTATATGGCCATATCAAGCCAGATATAAATTGATGGAATGCCTTCCCAGATATGCAAATAAAGTTTTATATGTCCATATCAAGCCAGATATGAATAAAGGAAATGCCTTCCCAGATATGTAAATAAAGTTGGATATGTCCATATCAAGCCAGACATAAATTGATGTAATGCCTTCCCATATATGCAAATAAAGTTGGATATGGCCATATCAAGCCAGATATGACTTGATGAAATGCCTTCCTACATATGCAAATAAAGTTTTGTATGGCCATATCAAGCCAGATATAACTTGATTCAATCCCTTTCCAGATATGCAAATAAAGTTTTATATGGCCATATCAAGCCAGATATAAATTGATGGAATGCCTTCCCAGATATGCAAATAAAGTTTTATATGTCCATATCAAGCCAGATATAAATTAATGAAATGCCTTCCCAGATATGTAAATAAAGTTGGATATGTCCATATCAAGCCAGATAAAAATTGATGAAATGCCTTCCCAGATAAGCAAATAAAGTTGGATATGGTCATATCAAGCCATATATAACTTGATGAAATGCCTTCCTACATATGCAAATAAAGTTTTATAAGGCCATATCAAGCCAGATATAACTTGATTCAATCCCTGTCCAGATATGCAAATATAGTTTTATATGGCCATATCAAGCCAGATATAAATTGATGAAATGCCTTCCCAGATATGCAAATAAAGTTTTATATAGCCATATCAAGCCAGATATAAATTGATGAAATACCTTCCCAGATGTGCAAATAAAGTTTGATATCGCCATATCAAGCCAGATATAACTGATTAAAATGCCATGACAGAATTACATATAAACTTTTACATAGCCATATTAATACTTTTTGGTTTAATTTGTGTACCTGTCGTACATAAAGACCTTCTCTGGAAGCTGAACAAGTATCAGCAAACCAAAATCAGAACATTCAAACCATATTCAGCCTTATTATACTAACATATGCAAATGACTTCCCAATGTGGGCGTGGTCAGGAATTTAGGACCCTGATTTTCTTTTTATTGTGGTTAAGGAAGTAATATGTGAAAAGTCATTAAACCTTCAACAAAATTTATGTTGGGATATTGCCCCATATGATAATTTAAACCAACAATGCAGTGTAAACATTTAAAAGTAGGAATTTCAAAGCATTTTTTCTTCACTATTAAGTAATTTAACAGCTTCAAATACTTAAGTCAATGTTATACAATGGGCATTTAACTTTGTTATAGATGTTCAGATAGCCCTTAACATTATGCTGGCTTAGAAGGCAGGACCACTCAGTGTTTGCCCTTTGGAGGGCGTACTTGTCCATTTGGGACGTTAAGCTCCTTAAGGGAGCAGAACTCCTCCGGGAGTAATCGTTTGGTTTTTGCCCCTTGGGCTCTTCGCCAGAGAGTCGTGGGGACTTTTAGAAAAAAAGCTTAGAAGGCTTCTGACACGCTTTACACAAAGGTAGTGCACTAATAAATTTTGGTCAGGTCATATATGGTCCAGATATGGGACATATGTGCACCATATTTGTCTCCTTAATATGGGATCAATACAGTAAATCTTTATATAAACCAGATATGGTACTGCTTTATATGGGATCAGTATGGAATAGCTTTATATATATATGGTATTGCATTTCATGGTTCATATCTGTTCCAGATAAAGACTTGATCCAGATAAAATTTTATCTGGCCCATATATGGATTAGATCTGGTTCTGGCACAGATCAAGGTTATATCTGCCCAATTTTTTATCTGGCCCAGATATAAATCCCATATCTGCAGCAGATATGGGCCAGATATGAAATCCATATCTGACCCATGTATGGAATTTCATATCTGGCCCATATCTGGATTTGGAGTGAGGGACAGTACAGCTTTTGGGAAAATGTGCTGTTATAAATTTTAACCATTCGTTAGGCAAATTCATTTGGGTAAAATGGTTGGGTAATTTATTTTGCCGAACTAATGATTAAATCATTTAATCAACTGAATTGGGCATTTTTCTACCCAATTCTGGTCAAGAGGTATACGGAACCAACGGCTGAGAATTTTTTTTTTGCCCAGGTTGGGTAATCATTTCTTAGAGTTAGATGCGTAGGCCTACCCTATCCGGTAAGACATATTTTGGGGCTAAATTAAACAATCGCTAAAAGCAATTTTCATCAGATTTCGAACTGGTCAATCTATAAGAAAGGTTACACTGCTCCGTAATCAATGGGTGAATGAATACAAAGTTCAATATTGAGTTTGTTATTTCAAACTACACGGTTCACCATTTATTTACCAAGTGCATCGTCGCTGGTACCCCCAATTTTGGGGCTTAATTAGACAAACGCTAAAAGCAAATTTAACAGATTTCAAAACTGGCCAATCTATACGGATCCAGAGATGCTTGGCCTTGAAATGAATCAACACTCTGTTATAAACATTAAATTTATCAGTGCACAAGGGATGAGTTGTGGTGTTCCTTTACAGTATGCTGTTATTTAAAGTCCTTTCTGCGGTGATTACATTTTCTAAATACCAGAAAGGGAAACCTCAAAATATTTCGGTGAAACAAAATGCTCAATGCGATACAAATAGGAATAAAACTTGACAGAGCAAGGAAGATTTGCCAATTGTTGTTTTTTTACAGCTATAGCTAGTGACTATTGGAGTAGGTTTTCTTCCTTTTTAATATTTTAGTTAGTTTTTTTCTCATCTTCATGTAATTAAGCTTTTCAGCTTCTATAATAAGACCCAAAATGTCTTTATCCATGTGTCCTATAACGTTAAAATTATCCTTTGAGGGACACGTTTGGAAATGGACTATTTTTTATAAAGTTGATTTCCCAGAAGTAAAATTTTACCGGAACTGGAACATTTCAGGTCAAAAACCATGCACCGTTTACATTTTTATCAACTAAAGACATAATCCCTTCATTATTACTCCGCCAACTTTTACTCAATTTTGTAAAATTTACACTTAGTTAAATTGATTCCGTACTTTATCTTTTTGCTTTAATCAATCCCTTATGAAAAGTGCTCAACTCTTTTACATCCCCCACCCCAACCTCACTTTCTCAATTCGTCCCAGTTATAGGATAGCACTTTGATTTCAAAAGGTGTTTTAATTTCCTTTTTGTTCGCAATAGAGGCGAGCATTTTTTTTACCATTATTTCGGCATTCTTATCAATGGTATTAATGGAATTCATTCTCTTACTGCAAAGTTTTATAAGCCTCCCAGTGAGAGAAAAAGAATTTGCTGCTTCGAGGCGAAATTTTTTAGAATTTTAGCTATATATTTAGTGCTAAACTCAGGACTTGAGTGCGGATGTTTTCAAGTTTAAAATGGTTTCGGAGGTTGGAACAGCAAGAAACCGTAAGGCTTAACTTAGAGGGTGTCATTAATATATAAACGCCAAAAAAACGTGTCCATGCCAAAAACAGTTTCAAAATTTTATGATAACTTTCAACAAATTATAGTTAAAATGGTCTAGGTTTACTATTTTTTACTATGATCTGCCAACATAACATCCAACATAGCAACCTTTTGTCGATTACACCATGTCACCTACCCCTAAGACAGGGAATTAAAATTCTTACTAATGCGAAGGCCTAGCCACCGAGGTAAAACATATTCCTATGGTATCCTAGACAAATCCCACAGGCGACTCTCATCAGATTTTAAAAATGGAAAATCTAAACAGATGAAGAGATTATTGATGTTGAGATAAGACATCCATCTGTTAAACACATTAAATTTATCAGTGCATCGGAAATCAAGAACCCTTTTGGTGTTTCTTAACAATAAATTGTTATTTGAAATCCTGACTTAGGTGATTAAATCTTGCAAATACCCGCCATAACTTACACAATTTAAATGAAAGAAAAATGTTAATTGAGACAAATTTGAAAAAGAGTTAGAAAAGGCTACGCATATTTATCAACTATTGTTTTTATTTTTACAGCTAGCGACGATTGGAGTAAGTTGTCTTAATTTGCAATATGTTAGCTAACTCATTATTCTCTCCATGCCATTATGAGCTTATCACCTTTAATAGAAAGACCAAAATATGTATACACTCCTGTCTTATAATGATGTCATTATTCTTTGAAGGAAACTGCTTGAAAACAGCGTATTTTTTTGACATTTACCTAAGAAGTGAAGTTTTGCCTGAACTATACATGGAAGTTCAAAAGCCATGTGGTTTTTTAACTTTTATCAATATCATAGATAACCCCTACTTTCTTACTTCACAAACTTTTACCCATGTTGCTTAAGTTTAAAATTCAATCCGGTTAGGTAAATTCAACCTTAGGTACCTTGAATTCGTACGTCACCTTTTTGCTTAAATCAATCCTAGATGTACATTGCTCTTTATTCTAATTTAAGTTGCTCTACACTTTCATTCATTCAATAAATACATGTGATGTTGGCAAGCGGTGTGTAAAAGCTGATCAAGCTGCATGATGCAGCGCCTTCGGCTCGAAGAACAGGATAAAATTGTCGTGGACGGTTTAATTGAAAAATTTGATCTAAGTTGGGGATCAAAAAAGTGGGCACAAAGGTAAAAACTTTAGTCTCATGAACCGTGAAGACAAAAACGGGCTCGGTAGCTAGTAAAGAAAAGAATGGAGGGTGGTGTGGGACCATGAGCTCGAGAGGACTCTTATTCGAAGATAGAATAAGAAGACAGAACAGGAAAATGAAAAGGTGTTTGTTCTAAATGGCGCCTCGTTCCATTCTAAGAACAGCTATTTACTCATTTGGGCTTTAGCTAGAGGTGATTCCGCCTATCCTATCAGTACCACATCATATGAGTACCTCAACCAGATCCCTCACGTCGTCACAGTTATAGCACTTTCAGTTGAAAGGGTGTTTTAATTTAATTTAATTTTTGGTCATAGAAGAGGCAAGGATTTCTTAACTATATTTCGGCATTTTTATCCGTGGCAATAATGCAGTTAATGCTCTTGCTGCTAAGTTTTGTGAGCATCCCAGTGGGAGAAGGGGGAATGGCTGTTTTTAGGACAGCCTTCTAAGAAAATAGCAATAACTTCAGTGATTAACGTAGGGCGTTAGTGACGATGTTTTGCAGTTTAAAACAGTTTCGGAGGTTTGAAAAGCAGGAAACAGTAGGGCTAAACGTGACATAGTTTCATTAACATAACGACTGCAAAGAAACGTGTCCATGCCAAAAACAGTTTTAAAATTTTATGATAACTCTCAACAAAATATAGTTAAAATGGTCTAGCTTTACTATCTTTTACTATGATATGCCAACATAACATCCAACATAGCAACCTTTTGTCGATTATATCATGTCACCTACCCATAAGACAGGGAATTAAAACTCTTAATAATGCGATGGCCTACCCACCGAGGTAAAACATATTCCTGGGGTATCCTAGACAAATCCCACCGGCGACTTCCATCAGATGTAAAAAATAGAAAATCGAAACGGATGCAGAGATGATTTATGTTGAGATAAGACAACCCTCTGTTAAACACATTAGATTTATCAGTGCACCGGAAATCAAGAACCCTTTTGGTGTTTCTTAACAATATATTGTAATTTGAAATCCTGACTTGGGTGATTAAACCTTGCAAATACCCGCCATAACTTACACAATTTAAATGAAAGAAAAAACGTTAATTGCGACACAAATTTGAAAAAGAGTTAGAAAAGGCCACGGATATTTACCAACTGTTGTTTTGTTTTTACAGCTAGTGACGATTGGAGTAAGTTTTCTTAATATGCAATATGTTAGCTAACTCATTATTCTCTCCATGTCATTATGAGCTTATCACCTTAAATAGAAAGACCAAAATATGTATACACTCCTGTCTTATAATTATGTCGTTATTCTTTGAAGGAAACTGCTTGGAAACGGAGTACTTTTTGACATTTACCCAAGAAGTGAATTTTTGCCTGAACTAAACATGGAAGTTCAAAAGCCATGAGGTGTTCTAACTTTAATCAATTTCAGAGATAACCCTTACTTTCTTACTTCACAAACCTTTACCCATGTTGCTTAAGTTTTAAATTCAATCTGGTTAAGTAAAATACACACTTAGTTAACTTGAATTCGTACTTCACCTTTTTGCTTAAATCAATCCTCGATGTACATTGCCCTTTATTCTAATTTAACTTGCTCTACACTTTCATTCATTCTATAAATACTAGTGATGTTGGTAAGCGGCTCAAGCTGCATGATGCAGCCCCTCCGACTCAAAGAACAGGATAAAATTGTCGTGGACGGTTTAATTGATAAATTTGATCTAAGTTGGGGATCAAAAAAGTGGGCACAAAGGTACAAACTTTGGTCTCATGAACCGTGAAGACAAAAACGGGCTCGGTAGCTAGTAAAGAAAAGAATGGAGGGTGTTGTGGGACCATGAGCTCGAGAGGACTCTTATTCGAAGATAGAATAAGAAGACAGAACAGGAAAATGAAAAGGTGTTTGTTCTAAATGGCGCCTCGTTCCACTCTAAGAACAGCTATTTACTCATTTGGGCTTTAGCTAGAGGTGATTCCGCCTATCCTATCAGTACCACATCATATGAGTACCTCAACCAGATCCCTCATGTCGTCCCAGTTATAGCACTTTCAGTTGAAAAGGTGTTTTAATTTAATTTTTGGTCATAGAAGAGGCAGGGATTTCTTAACTATATTTCGGCATTATTATCCGTGGCAATAATGCAGTTAATGCTCTTGCTGCTAAGTTTTGTGAGCATCCCAGTGGGAGAAGGGGGAATGGCTGTTTTGAGGACAGGCTTCTAAGAAAATAGCAATAACTCCAGTGATTAACGTAGGGCGTTAGTGACGATGTTTTGCAGTTTAAAACAGTTTCGGAGGTTTGAAAAGCAGGAAACAGTAGGGCTAAACGTGACATAGTTTCACTAACATAACGACTGCAAAGAAACGTGTCCATGCCAAAAACAGTTTTAAAATTTTATGATAACTCTCAACAAAATATAGTTAAAATGGTCTAGCTTTACTATCTTTTACTATGATCTGCCAACATAACATCCAACATAGCAACCTTTTGTCGATTATATCATGTCACCTACCCATAAGACAGGGAATTAAAATTCTTAATAATGCGATGGCCTACCCACCGAGGTAAAACATATTCCTGGGGTATCTAAGACAAATCCCACCGGCGACTTCCATCAGATGTAAAAAATGGAAAATCGAAACGGATGCAGAGATGATTTATGTTGAGATAAGACAACCCTCTGTTAAACACATTAGATTTATCAGTGCACCGGAAATCAAGAACCCTTTTGGTGTTTCTTAACAATATATTGTAATTTGAGATCCTGACTTAGGTGATTAAATCTTGCAAATACCCGCCATAACTTACACAATTTAAATGAAAGAAAAATGTTAATTGCGACACAAATTTGAAAAAGAGTTAGAAAAGGCCACGGATATTTACAAACTATTATTTTTTTTTTGACAGCTAGAGACGATTGGAGTAAGTTGTCTTAATTTGCAATATGTTAGCTAACTCATTATTCTCTCCATGTCATTATGAGCTTATCACCTTTAATAGAAAGACCAAAATATGTATACACGCCTGTCTTATAATGATGTTGTTATTCTTTGAAGGAAACTGCTTGGAAACGGAGTATTTTTTGACATTTACCCAAGAAGTGAATTTCGCCTGAACTAAACATGGAAGTTCAAAAGCCATGAGGTGTTCTAACTTTAACCAATTTCAGAGATAACCCTTACTTTCTTACTTCACAAACTTTTACCCATGTTGCTTAAGTTTTAAATTCAATCTGGTTAAGTAAAATACACACTTAGTTAACTTGAATTCGTACTTCACCTTTTTGCTTAAATCAATCCTCGATGTACATTGCCCTTTATTCTAATTTAACTTGCTCTACACTTTCATTCATTCTATAAATACAAGTGATGTTGGTAAGCGGTGTGTGAAAGCTGGTCAAGCTGCATGATGAGTATAAAATTGTCGTGTACGGCTAAATTGATAAATTTGATCTAAGTTGGGGATCAAAAAAAGTGGCCACAAAGGTACAAACCTAAGTCTCATGAACCGTGAAGACAAAAATTGGCTCGGTAGGTAGTAAAGAAAAGAATTGAGGTTGTTGTGGGACCATGAGCTCGGAAGGATTCTTTTTAGAAGATAAAATAAGAAGACAGAACAGGAAAATGAAAAGGTGTTAGTTCTAAAATGCGCGTCGTTTTACTCCAAGAACAGCTATTAACTCATTTTGGCTTTAGCTTGAGGTGATTCTGCCTGTCCTATGAGTACCACATCCTATGAGTACCTCAACCAGATCCTTCACGTCGTCCCAGTTTTGGCATTTTCAGTTTAAGAGGTGTTTTAATTTAATTTTTAATCATAGAAGTGGCAAGGATTTCTTTACTTTATTTCCGCATTATTATCCGTGGCAATAATGCAGTTAATGCTCTTCGTTGCTAAGTTTTGTGGGCATCCCAGTGGGAGAAGGGGGGGACTGGCTGTTTTGAGGACAGGCTTCTTAGAAAATAGCAATAACTTCAGTGATTAACGTAGGGCGTTAGTGAGGATGTTAAAGGATTTCAAGTTTAAAACAGTTTCGGAGGTTTGAAAAGCAGGAAACAGTAGGGCTAAACGTGACATAGTTTCATTAACATAACGACTGCAAAGAAACGTGCCCATGCCAATAACTGTTTCAAAATGTTGTGATAACTTTCAACAAAATATAGTTGAATAAATCGACAATTTATACTATGATCTGCCAACAAAACTTCCTTCATCAGCAACCTTAAAAAATATCTATGTCCGCCTGTCCTAAAATGTTGACTTCAATCTGTGAGGGAAGTTTCTGGGTAATGGACTACTTTTAAATAAAAAGGATCCCCAACAAGTGAATTTTAACCAGAACTGGAACATACAAGGTCAAAAGTCATGCGCCGTTTACATTTTTATAAACTCTACTTTAATACTTCATCAACTTTTACCCATGTTGCTATTGTTCAAATTCAATCTGGTAAGATAAATTCACACTTAGTAAACTTGAATTCGTACATTATGTTATACTTTAATCAATCTCAAATGAACATTGTTCTATCCTCTAAAGAAAATCGCTCTACTTTAATTCCTTCTAAAAATACATGTGCTGTTGGTAGGCGTTGTTGTACAAGCCGCTCAGGCTGCATGATATGATGCAGCGCTTTCGGCTCGAAGAACACAGGTAAAATTTCCGGAAGGTTTGCTGAATTTGGTCTTAGTTGGGATTTGAAAAAGGCACATAGGTAGAAAGTCTGAGCATTATGAACTTTACTAGAAAAACGGACGAGGCAACTAGTAAAGAAAAAAGTTTTTAGGGTGTGGTAGGACCAAGGGACTACTCTAATTTGAAGATAAAATAAGGATTTCCAGAGTATGCCCGGGGAAAAAATATAAGAAGGGTTTGCCCCTTAATCGTGTTCCGTTTCACTCTAAAAACAACTATTTACTCATTTGGGTTTTAGCCAAAGGTGCTTAGGCCTTTGTTATTGATCCCACATCACCTTACCTCAACCAAAGACCTCCCGTCGTCCCAGTTTTATCACTGTTGAGTTCAAAAGGGGTTTCAATTTAATTTTTGGTCCTTGAAGAGGCGAGGAATTTTTTTCACGGCATTCATGGCATTGGAATTAAATTCCTTTACTGTTCAGTTGTAGAGCCTCCTAAAAAAAGAAGGGAATTGGCTGCTTTGAGGGGAGGCTTTTTAGAAATAGAGCTAAATATTTTTAGTGCTAAACGTGGGGCCTTAGTGTGGAGGTTTTCAAGTTTCAATTGGTTTTGGGGGTTAAAAGGAAAGCAATGATCCCATTTTCTAAGAAAGGACATAGTAGAGTGTTCACAATTAATTTGAAATTTATTGCGAGGGCACATGTTAACGATTTAGATTAGGTTTGTAGAATTTTGAGTAATCATCAGGCTTTCTTAATAACATTAAACGTATGGGCAGTAAAACTTCAATTATCATCTAAGGTTGCCCCCGAGAATTTTTTCTGCTTTCACAGGGGGACTCATCTTTCCAAATAATTCAATAAAGGGGGCGAAATCATTAGATTTAATTTTGTATTAAAAGGTAGTGTAGTTTCATTTTGCCTGGTTAATTTTGGTTTTTCACTAACATCACATTTTATTCCTCTTATAGAGTTTCGTAAAGATTACCTAAATTATTTCTTAGAGTAAAAAAGTAGGCTATTTCGCAACAACAATGGGATAAAATGACAAAAGTAGAGATGCCAATAGCCCCACAGCAAAGAAACAATTGCGCCCGATTCTGAAACTTGCAAAATATTACATTCAGGCAGTAAATTTCACATTATATGTTTATTACTCATCCTCTGACAGTAAATGGAGTTCAAAGAACCCAATGAAATTGATCGGGACCTGGAAGGCTTCAGATCTTGCATTTCAGCCATTGAGAGAAGAATTGGCCTTTTCTCCTGTTCCTAAACACTGCCCAAGGCCTTTCATTAAACCAACCGATGTAAAACTAAAAATTGTCAGTGACCTAAGCAGCCCCCGCCCCGTCTTTGCCACTTAACTGAAGCTGTGTACGTTTGGCAATCCCCCTAATATTATTGACAAGTTTAAATGGCTATTCGAACACTATTTTGACTGATATTTATGAGTATACTTTTAATCAAGAACACTAGTGGTATATATAATAAATGTACGTATTGTCGAACTATAGCCAGACATGTACTTGTTATTCGGACTCTCGGGGTTTTGTCCCCTAGACCACTATCAAGGCCTTGCCCCTTGGAAGTTAAAAATGGTCCATAGCGAGCCATTCACCCATCAGGTAAAGCAACGTATATACCGGATACTAGAATTTTCAACCAGTGATATGTTAAAACCTTAGAACTTCCGTCTATATTCTGCGTGCAGTCACGAGATCGTTGAGCGCCCAAAACCTTACATGCTCGCATATGTTCCTGCGCATTCTCTATGCTAACCAGTGACGTAATCGTGAATGAGTCTGTCCATGACATCCTGTTACACTAATTACGCTTTAAGAGGTAGAAGATTGAGGGCCATGAGTACAGCTACGGAATCAATCACAGTATATCCCATCCTTCTTACATATTATTACAGAAAATCATCAGTGTCATTGTCTGTGCATATTATGGTCTTGAAGCCGGTATGGTAATGTTTTTATCTTCAAATAAACTAATTTGATGCATTTATATTTATCAATTGTGACCTTCCAAAATTTTACACATGTCGGATATTAGTACAGGTGTCCTTAAATTTTGTACTTTCAACGTAAGTGGTCTACGTGATGTAAGGGAACGCAGAAAGATGTTCAATTTTTTCCATGTCCACAAGTATGACTTCATCATGCGTCACGAAACCCACTCCAAAATATCTGACGAAACTAACTGGAAAGCTGAGTGGGGAGGCAACGTAACATTTTCTTATGGAGAGATTCACAGCCGTGGTGTCTGTATACTAGTCAATCCAAACACTCCTCTTCATGTGATTGCCACTATTTCTGAACAATTTGGCCGGTATCAGGTAGTTGTTAGTGAATGTTCAAATGAAATTTTTTTCTCATAAATGTGTACGCTCCAAACAGGGAACAACCAAGGTTTTTTCTTAAAGTAAGTAATTATATTAATCATTACCTAGACTGTATTGTCATCTGAAGAGGGGATTTCAACTTTGTCTTTAACCTACATTTAGATAAAAGAGATGGCATGCAACGTACCAACTTCAAAGCTAGAGATGAAGTTCTAAACATTATGGAAGCTTTCGATATCATAGATATATGGCGGAGCGTAACTTAAATACTACTCCAGGTTCTACCTGGAATTGAAATATAGATGAAAATATTCGTTGTCGACCTTTTTTTTTTCTCTAATTTCCAAACCCCTGCTTAATAACGTTTGTGACTGCGGGCTTTTCTCTATGGTTTGGATCTAATCATGGTAGTGTAAAGTTTTGTATCATTCGACCTTCAAACGTAAGGGGTCGTGGCTCTTGGAAATATTAACGATGTGGTAGATGAAACTGCTTGTACCTATGCTCATCTTGGTAACTGTAGCTTATGGGAGATCCTAAAGTTCGTAACGAGTCGATTCATTGTTCAAAAAAAAAAAAACAAAGGGCAAGGGAACGTATTGATTGAGCTTTGCTGTGTCCAGGATTCTAGGTACAACCGTCATTGCTTAAATGAGGCTAGGAATGAGTTAAATGCTATCTACGAAAATAAACTCCAAGTTATTATAAGGACTCGTTGGAACTGAAGAAGGTAAAAGGAACTGAACATATTTCTGAGGTTTAGAGAAAGGGAATAAGCAGCGTAACACTTTGTGTAAATTTATAACAGCAGACGGGAAAACGCTAAGTGACCATGGTGAAATTCTTAAAGAAGCATCATTATTTTATGAAAATCTTTACTCCTCAACACGTTATAGGATGGGTTTAAGATCCTATTTTAATGACATAAGAATTGAGAGTGATTTTGTTGAAGAGGAAAGACCTGACTGTGAAGGCCTCCCTGCTGAGGAAGAGTGTAAAAGGGCAGTTTTCTCAATGGCAAACAATAATTCCCCAAGTTTCGACGGTTTGCCTGCCGAGTTATATAAAACATTTTGGGATTTTCTTTGACCGTATGTTGTTAATTCTCTAAATAATGGTTATAAAAACAGCTGTTTCTCTGATTAACAAGGCCCAGCTATTAAATGTCTTATTCCCAAACCATCTGAAGACCTTAATCTAATCAAGAATTGGCGGCCAATTGCCCTTTTGAATGTTGATTATTAAATTGCCTCTAAGTGTATTTCCTCTCGTAAAAAGGAATTAAATGATTTAATAAGTAAGTATCAAACGGGATTTCTCAAGGACCGTTTCATTGGTGAGAATAATCGACTTATTTGAGACCTTATTAACCACACATCTAGGAGAAATATTCCTGGTTTATATACTTAATAGATTTTGCAAAAGCGTTTGATACACTACAGTGGAATTTTATGAATGAATCGCTTGCCTTTTTCGGTTTTGGGCCGTCAATTATTCACTGGGTCAACACTTTTTACTCAAATATTAAAACTTGCCTCTCAAACAATGGCCATCTATAGAAACCTTTTCGAGCATCTAGAGGAGGTAGACAGGGTTGCCTTCTAAGCCCCTACATCTTCATTCCTTGTGAGGAAATTCTTAATCTCAAAATCTCCCAAGCTGGTTCCATTATTAGTTTTAACATCCCTGTAGATTTTTCTACCAAAGGTTGTTTATATACTGATGGCAACGTATGTATCTGATGGCTCTGAGTGATCTTTAAGTAGCATAATTTGTCAACTGAAGGGGTTTTCCAAGGTGTCTCGTTGATCTATAAGCTTTGAAAAGTGTTCACTTTTTCCATTAGGATCTTTTATAAAGTCTGTACCGCGGTATGCTGAAATTTTGAATCTTAATGTGACATGTGGTCATGTGACACACCTAGGTATAACCTTTACCCATATGAAGATTTGATGAAGATTTTTTGAAATAAACTTACAATCGAAATTGTCCAGACTGAAAAGATTTTTGCATCTGTGCAGCATGAGAGATTCAACTCCCTATGGTCAAATTGTCATTATAAGAACATTTCCAATCTCTCAACTGTTTTACCAGATTCTCCAAAGACTTTTTTCAAGACACTCGAATCAATGTTTTTTTTTTATTTTTTTAAATTCATTTGGAATAACAAGCCCGACAAATTGAAAAGTTCGGTTATTATAAATAAAAAGAGGTACGGTGGGCTTAATAAGATTGATTTGGATTTTTTTTCTCAAAGTTTGAAGGTGAAATGGATCAGCGTGTAATGTAATGGTATTTGCCCTGGTTGGAAATTTTTCTTTGATCATGATTTAGTAAATTATGGGGGTCATTTCTTGTTTAAATGTAACTTTTCACCAAGTGACATGAATGATATTGAAGACACATTTATTAGCGGTGTTTAAATGCGGGAGCAGTTTTACTAATAATAAACCTGTCGAAAAGTTCGCAAATGAGACAATATTTAATAATTCTTCCTTTAAGATAAATGGAAAACTTGTTTATTTTGACAGACTTTGGAAATCGAAAGTTATTTATGTAAAAGATTACTTTGATGAGCACGGGAAGCCCTTTTGCATTCAACATTTTTTGTGGGAAGTATGGTATTCATCATTTCCCTTTTACTTCCTGTTATGGCATCATCGATGCCATACCAAGGGTTTGGAAAGATTCTTTCCGAAGTGAAGCACAGTAAAGGAAATCGTTTGTTTTATAGTTCGGCTATCTCAAAAAGAGCCCAAAGCCCTTCATTCCTCCAAAAATTGCCAACTGAATTCCCATCTTCACCCCTTAGCTGACCTGCTATTTGTAAAATTGTTCTATCTAAACATTGGGATGATAAATTTTGTTACTCTCAGTTTCTTTTTCTTCAAAGAATTTATCAGCAAGGATTAGTTGAACCCCCTATGTGTACCGTCTATAATTCAAGTGAAACAACATACATTTTTTTCTTTCAATGTCAATGCATAAAGTACCTTTGGTCCAAAGTTCAGAGCATGATTCTTCAGGATAGTAACATCTCCTTAGATCATATACACAGTAAAATCAGCGTAGGCGGTGCGCCATCTGACGTTCCTATAACTCGGTGAACCTTGTCATGTTTTAGGAAAGGCCCGAGATCATCATTCGTGACCTCATGCGAAAGATTAACAATGGCTTCAAATTTTATGCCGGGTGTGAAGATTTTGAAGTTGGTTCTTATGACCAGGCAAGACCGGTTTCTGCTGTCTTGCTCATTCGCAGTGAATGTGCGCAGCTTCATCAGTAGCAAGCCTGTCATCCCGGGTTGGGTTTAAATATTCCTGCTTCAAATAGAGCAGTAAGAAAAGTATCATTGCACCATTTTATTTTCCGTTCTCTCAAACCTTGATTTTACAAGGCCATCTTTTAGATCTATGCCTTTTCGTTAGAGGGTGAGATTGTCGGAAAAAGAGTGAAGACAGGAGCAGGCCAGTGTTATTTGCAAACCGCTCTGAGTCACTTGGGTTAGGGTTGTTCATTTTCAGCATGGGCCACGGACTGGTGACGCTGTTGTTTTCTCCACCTGGGTGTTACTCATTCGCAGTTAAATGATGAGATTCCATGTTTTTAATTTTGGAGTAATTGCGAATTTTTTTCCCTCTGTTGTCCCTTTTTGAATGGGAGGATTTGGCTACGTACAGTGTTTCTCGGAGGTTGCTTTGTAGACCTTTTTACTACCCGTAGCTCTCGAACCTTGTAAGATAATACAAGGCAATCGATAAGATTGCAGCCTTTTTGCAGGCAATGAGGCGTTTTCGGGAAAATCAAATCAATAATTTGCAGAACAGTCTTGACAGCACATCAAATGCTTTGAGTATCTCAGTTAGGAGGGTTCGTTGTTTTCATAGCGCAATTCACGCACTTTGTGACAACGATCTTTTCCCCACATGAGTAATAGCTCATAAGCAGGAAGTAAAGCACTTGCATTACACAAATCCCTAGATTCTGCAAGTTGATTGGTCCGTTCTGGAGGCGCGAAGCCGCCAGAGGGACATACGTAAGATCTCATTGCAAGTTGCAAATTGCTTCTGGAAAAGGCTCTTTTCGAATTTTCCGTTTAATCGCAGTTGCCTTTATTAGTTGAATCCCCTATGTGTACATGTTATAATTCAAGTGAAGAAAACATACATTTTTTCTCTGAATGTCAATGCGTAAAGTACTTCTGGTCCCAAGTTCAAAGCATGATTACTCAGGATTTTCAAATCTCCTTAGATCATATACAATTTGTTTTGGGCATATCGATGGCAATAGATACCTCGTTAACCTCCTATAGTCAATGCAAAGTATTATATTCACACATGTAGGCAAAATAGCACAGTCCCTGATTTTAGTGACTTTATGTGTAAGTTTAATTTCACTCTATTGGTGGATATTATATTGACAGGAAAAGCAGTACTTACTCCTTTACTGGATTTAAAGATGAACTAATTATACCCTTAAATAAATGTTTCATCTTACATCATATTTAGTAGGTCTGTTATTTATGTTTGTCGGAAAGATATAATTATTCTGTACTGTAAGGTTCTTCTTTTTGTAACGCATCTGAATATCAATGCTGTTACTAAATTTGCTTGTAAATGTATATATGCATATATATATATATATATATATATATATATATATATATATATATATATATATATATATATATATATATATATATATATATATATATATATATATATATATATATATATATATATATATATATATATATATATATATATATATATATATATATATATATATACTAGTGCTGTTCCAAAATATATATATATATATATAAACTAGTGCTGTTCCAAAAAATTAGGCGCCTGCTCAGGAGGTGAATTGCGAGTTGCTTCATCTGTTATTTGAACAAAGGCCAAACCAACTTGGCTTCATGGCTCAGTGGTTAGAGCGTCCGCACTAGAAAGCGGGAGGTCCCGAGTTCGAATCCCGGTGGAGTCAACATCGTTTTTTCACCTCAGCCAGATTTTCCAGCTTTACCAATTTGATTTATATATATATATATATATATATATATATATATATATATATATATATATATATATATATATATATATATATATATATATACTGTGGAAATGTGTAGGTCGAAAAGAGGAAGTAAAAAGTGCTTAAAAGTTTGCGGAAAACTCCACGACGTTTCGGGTATAACTTATATCCTTCATCAGGTGGCAAAATCCAAACTGAACAACTAACAGTAAAAATTGGACACGACAAACATCAAATCCGAAGCGATCACTGTAAAAACAGAACCGGACGAAAGTGATTGTCAGAAAACATGAGTGCGAAGGAAAAAAAAAAAAGTACACTTGAAAAACGAACATAGTCGGAAAAAAGCAAAAAAAAGTAGACAAAAACCAGGACCGAAAAAGAGGTACAGAGGAAAAAACGAACACGAACGGGGAGGTGTTAAAGGAGGTTAAACTGGCTAAAAAGAGGGTGAATATCACAAAAGGTCGATTCTAACGTTAAGGCCGTGCGGAGCGAGAGTACCTAGTCTCATGATAAGTCAGTTTTCAGCACTGACGCGGTCACGATCGGAGCCTCGGCACATTTCGGCTGCGGTAACGGTTAAGTGCTGCATTGAACAAGGTGAAGGGGGATTGAAATGTGCAGCCACCACGTATTCATGGAGATTCTGTTTTAATGGACCTTAGGGGCTCGGTGATGAAGGGTATAAGTTATACCCGAAACGTCGTGGAGTTTTCCGTAAACTTTTAAGCACTTCTTACTACCTCTTTTCGACCTATATATGTATGTATATATATATATATATATATATATATATATATATATATATATATATATATATATATATATATATATATATATATATATATATATATATATATATATATATATATATATATATATATAAATATACAATTAAAGTTAGGTTGGAAAAAATAGCTAAGTTGTACAGACTGCTTCCCCCGAAGGCTCTTCAGCAACTACCAAGGAATAAAAACAGGCAGTTCTACTGTCATCGCTGTTGGTTGGTATTAGCACAGTCTACAGTACAGGGATTAGGCTTATCCATAGCCGGAGAGAAGAAACTTCTTCTTGTGCCTACAGGTGGAGATGAGCTGGGATCGTGAGTTAAGAATAGCGGATTTGTTGGAAGTTATGATGTAGTATTTCTCCCAGAGACAAAGATTACAACGTTTTGTTCTAGGTTTATATGGCTGCGCATGCCGTAGTATCCGCCAAGTGATTTTGTAAGGGATTCCGTTGTCTTTCAGTTGCCAAATGTCTTGCTGAGCTCAGTATGATTCTTCTTTTCTTTGTCCTTGAATGTCGTTTTGTGTCCTGCGTATCTTTCTTTCAAAAATTGTGGCTGCTAAACCTTTGTATGTCTTCTCGCTATTGTGAGTAGATATTCTTGCTTCGTAGATTAGGTTTTTGGCCGTGTACTTTCCTGGGAGGGGGCAATCATCTTTGCTTCTGCAGTTGCAGGTGTGCTGGATGTCATGTGGTGTAGAATCGATTATTTTGTTGTTGTGCGCCTTTATTGCGGTTTCCATGTTGTCCGTGCAACTGTAGCTTAATTTGAGGATACTTCTATTACAAATTTTGTGTAGATGGTGGCCTGTAGGGAAGTGGTGGTTCACAAGTGCAAGAAACTTTTTTCCAAAATTCGTTTTGACATGTTTGCTGATGGCTTTATCTTTAACTGTCGTTTTGTGGTTGTTGAATCTGAACCTGAATTTTGAACCTGTTTGACCAATGTTATTACCATTCACACATTAATTACAAAAAATCAAATACACGACGTTGGGGGTATCACAATTGAAAGGACCGGGGCGGATACGGGCATTGGTACCGGGAGTGGTGAAACAGGGGTCAGTGATCAAAAAACTACATACTTGACATCTAGGCTTTCCGCATTTCCGGTTGTCCGTGTCGGACCTACTGGGAAGCCTAGAAGAGGTTATTAGGAATTTAAGGTTGGGAGGTTGCCTACGGAACAAGATAGGGTGGTCTTTAAACAGATCGTGAATGGAACTGTCCGATTTGAGAATTTCAAAGTCTTGACGTAGCACTTTGAGTAACCTGTCGGTTCTACTTGAAAAATCCACAACTAAAGAAATACGAGAGTTGGTGGCTTTCGGTTTTTCAAGAAGAAGGTCTTCACGACATAGAGCAGAAGCTTTCAAAATTTCCCTTTTAATAATGAAAAAGGGATACCCGTTATCCAGTAAATGACCAACAAGGTTTGAAATATGTTTATTGTACTCAGAACAGATACGTTTGTTTCTGATGCGCTGGGAGTACACAATGTACAAATCTTAAGGTTGTGTGGATGGGAACTCTCAAAATTGAGATAAGTATGAGTATCAGTGGTCTTACAGTAAGGCGTGGTGACAAAATTATCATTACACAGTCCAACTGGTACGTCTAGGAAGGGGATTTCAGTATCGGAGAACTCCGAGGTGAATTTGATGGTGGGGTGAGCATCGTTACAGGCTGTTAAGAAATGACGGAGCGCATCTACTCCGTGAATCTAAGTAAAGAAAATATCATCGATATATCTAAAATAATTACAGGGCTCCAAAGAGCTATTAAAGAGGATCCTTTCCTCTAAGTCGGCCATAAAAATAATGGTATAACTGGGTGCCATTCTGCTACCCATTGCCGTACCAGTAGTTTGCAAATAAAATTGTTCATTGAAAACAAAGTGATTGTGAGTGAGAACAAACTCAATAATGCAGGCAAATTCTTTAATAAACTAGGTTGAAATATATATATATATAAATATTAATACTGAATATATATATATATATATATATATATATGTTAAGCCATGATATTGTATCTACTTTGTAAACTAGGAGGGCGCCCTTGTCCGTTTACGCATTCCTATAGAAAAAGTGTGTAGAAACGTTAAAGCGAAACTTTTATTTCGCCTAAAAATTTTCCCTTTAAGGTCGACTTTTCAACAACAACTCCCCCTAACTCCAAGTGCCGAATTAGGAAAATATACATGTCTATATATAATATATATATATATATATATATATATATATATATATATATATATATATATGTATATTGAAAAGGTTGCAATAAGTTCTAACAACATAGCTTTACAGAACTGTTTCGTAAGGGCCAATAAAGTAGTTCCTCATTCCTCAGAAGCTTGAAGTAGAGTGATGTCAATAACGTTAACTACGTATGTGTTCGCTGCTTTTGAACGTGTCCGTTTTAAAGCACGTGTTCGTTCCGTGTTCCGTGTTCGTTGTGAATATATATATATATATATATATATATATATTATTGCGGATTAGGGTGAAAAATCGTCTGAAAAAACGACCCATAGGGCGAATTTACCCATAGGGCGAAAAAACCGTTTCCCCTTAACGTTTTGACACACATTTTCAATGGGAATACGTAACAGTATGGTAAATCCCCACTTACCATACACAATTTATTCGAATCGTGGTGATTGAATTGCAAAATAATGAATTTTGTTGAAATTGAATAAGAACAAAGGCCTCGCACAATAAATCTAACAGCTCATGTTCGTGACTCAGAGTGAATCAACCTTCAAGATCATCCGACTTAAGTCTCATCTAGTTACTCTCGAAAGGACGAAATTTGAACTCTAAAAAGAATCGATACGAACCGACTCGATTAGAGTGGCTAAAGACTTACATTATTAGTGTTGTCTGGTGCGTGCATAAATTTGAACCAAATTTTGAATAGCCAAGAAAGACAGCTACAAGAGTAATAGAGCCTAGTTGTATATTAACTTCTTAACACATATAGTTTGATTCATATAAAGGTTCATTTAAACGATACTCGTTTTTCCCTTTAGGCTTAGAAAAGAACTGTCAACGGAAACCATGCGATTCAATGTTTTTAAGCTCTTTCCATGGATATTGTCTTCAGTGTTTGTATCCGAGTCTTTGGACATTTCAAGAAGTATTAAAGGTGATAATACGTCATCGATATTTGGATGGAATGTAAGTAAAATAGATACTACTTTGTACACTTCTTAACGAAACGAAAATATTTGCCAATTAATTATTAAATTGAATTATTTTTGCTCTACCACTGTTGAATGAGGTTCCATGCGTAAGTTTCTGTCTGAAAAGAACCAGCTTCAGATATCCCAGTGTTTAATTTAAGAAAATCTGAACTGAAAATGAAACCTTACAAGTTTCACTGTAACTAATTTGTAGGGGCTACCATTCCACATTGAACAGGTAAACGTCAACAATTTAATGCTCTAAAGATGGAACTTTACTCATGCATGCAATTTCAGACTCTTAAATTTGTTGGTACCAACTAGATGAGGCCCCTACCGCAGGTGGGGAGCAGAATGAACATGTGATCGCACCCTCGCGTGACCACCTTGCTAAAATCATCCTGCAAAAGCAAGTGTCTTATAGCATACGGAAGAAGACTCACAACAGATAATTGCTGAAAAAGAATAAAAGTAAAACCATTGCTGTGAAAGAAAACATTGTGGCTAAGCCCCTGCTCTTTGGAAGCATGGCCGTATAATATCTTACATTAATTTTTAACTTTCACCATTGAAAAATTAAGTTCAATTTATTTATATATATCGAACGAGGAAGAACTGTGTGGTAAACCGTGTAACGATACTTGATTTTTGATAGTGCGTTGCGTGGAAAAGTTCAATCAAGAAGGATAAACTTGACATTTACTGAGTCTATCGGGAAATGGGCGTGGAAATTAGCGAGGACCTTCAAATATGGGTAAGGTGTGATTTGTTTGGCATGTGTCTACTTTAAAAATGCGGGGTAGATTATCAGACGTACAAAACACAAATATAAAAGACTACAGAAGATTTCTAGAAATCTGTTACCTGAACATTTCTGTAATTTTTACATACTTCTTTTATTTGCTTTGTAAATTTACAGTGATTCTAAGTCGTTTTTTAACAGGGTATAGTCAGTTATCACTCTTTAATGAAGCTGTTGTTTTTAAAATAGTTTTCAAATAAGTTTAATCTTTTTCATTCCTGTTTGGAAAAGAGAAGATATCCGTCAACCAGCCTTCATGCTGTGCTTTTCAAAGCGTATTCATTCAGACACAAAATAAGGACAGTGCAAATGTGATGATTTGAATAATACAGGCATATATAAGTTCTTGAAAAATACAGTTATGTGATTACTAAATTTATTAATTGGAAACCATTAACTCATTGAATAAGGAAGGTCCCACTGGAAATCGCGGTTAGCTCGCTTTTTCTTAGTGTGCAGCAGGTGCTATTATGTTTATAATATTCTCAGTGTTAACCCGTTTAAGAATCACTGACTAGAAATAAATTTTGGTTAATTGATTAAATATTCTCATTTACTCCTCATAGCTTAGGATTAATCAAAAGCCAGAGCAGAACATTTGAAGTGCACCGTCCCAGAAAAAAAAAAAAATTAGCGCATCCTCAATTGTTTTAAAGAGTCCAAAAGAATGTTTAACCGAAAAATGTTAGCCAATACCACAGATATAACTAAAACATTCTTCAAAAATGCCATTGTTTGTTTACGTAAGGGTTTGTCCTGAAAAATTATCATTGATAAATGGACCTTAATGACAATTGAAATATTTATACTAAACGGAAAGGTATGACACTATCAGAAACATTAATGGCAAAGATTCTCCTTGCAGCCAAATTATACCACGAATGTCTGAATGTCCGAATGTTCCCCGAGGATGGGGACAGGTGTAAATAAAAACAGGTGTACACCACTGAAAACCATCGATACATGTATTTTGCGTTCTGGGACCTATTAGACTCAAGTAAGTCTTATTCTTCTGGATACCTTCTTTATGAGACATGGAGCACAATTGCCTTCCACATTAACCAAATTTACAAACTTTACCAAATTAAAATCCTATGAATTGTACATTGTCATGACATCCTTCTGAACTTTTAGGCAACTATCTGTTATGAGAGGCAGAGCAAAATGGAGACTGCTCATCGCTATACGCTCACAATTAGCATATTCCACTACCACAACAATTTTTCATTTTATGTTGATCACAATCTTCAGTACAAATTGTTTCAACACAGGCTCTTAATGGATTAACGGATGCTTATACTTCAAGTTGTCAATTATTCTCGACATGAACAGGAATTTTCATTTTTGAAACTATAATACTTTTGCCCACTTCGCATCATCATTTCTCTTACAGCAGCGGTGATTGCATCTGCTCTATGTACACTCTAAGATCACAATCACGTAGAATCTGGAAGCAAAGAGATTTAAAAAGCTTCACAATGCTTGGGCCTACATAGCAAAATAAAATGTATTAAATGATTGGTTTAAACCACCGAGGTTATATCAAAAAGGGTGACCCTCCCATCAGAATAAAGTACGGACAATAAAGACTGATTAAACACTTCGTGTAGAATCTAAGTCAGTCAGTCAGTCAGCCAGACAGACAGTCAGTCAGTCAGTCAGTCAGTCAGTCAGTCAGTCAGTCAGTCAGTCAGTCAGTCAGTCAGTCAGTCAGTCAGTCAGTCAGTCAGTCAGTCATTCAATCAATCAGTCAGTCATTCAGTCATTCAGTAATAGACTTTCAAAACACAACTACATAATCTCATATAACGGATCAAGAGTTCAGTATATTGAAGAAAGGAGCTTTGATCGTGTTATGATTAACATCCAAGTTTCCTACATTGAGATATCGTATTAAAAACGTTTTCAAAAGCTAACCACATATGACCACTGATGATGACCTTAGACCTATGTCGAAATTAATAGGGAAAGTTACCTGCATCATGCTTGTCTGTGAGCACGATTTTAAGTTCATACAACAAACAGAATAGCTTGAAGCCTAAAGTTTAAAGAAGAGTATCAAACTTTATATATTAGCATTAATGCTTTCTTGACCCATAACTTTATAGACGAAACCCTTTCATATATGTCAGTTTCTGCTGGTTAGTTGAGCATTGAGCTTCGAATTAAATACATTCTTTAGCCTACCTTTAAATTTAATCCTCGATCAAGAGGGTCAATAAACATTCACCTAACGGGTCCACATATGATAAAAAAGAGCGTAATAGCGTCGACTTCCCAATAGGAGACTCCCTATCGGTGTTCTGCTACTCTAAAGCGTCTCTAGAACGGTTTTTCCCGGTCTCGGTATCGGTCTTGGTCTCGACACCTGTGATCTCGGTCTTGGTCTTGTACACATGTGGTCTCGATAATCGTTCTGGTCAAAAAATGGCAAAAAATGTGTTGTATTTATTTTGTTCTTAAAATAGAACGAACGTTTAAAATAAAACAGTTAAGTCTGTTACGTAAATTGTAAGATGCATAGACACCTTTACTTATTTTTTGTCATTTTGAACCATTTGGTTAACCTTCAACCAAAAGGTGCTTGAGGTGCTAGTTGTCCATTGCTATTTTATGATTCATATCAATGATTTTTTTTTATTTCTTGCCGTAAGCCAATAAATGTATGCGATGATGATGTCGTGCGTGCGGATGTGTGTCCGTGTACGTATGTAACTCTGTGCTGGTAAACACAATATCTCAAGATAGGAAGGTCTCACAATTTTCATATTTCTCACATAGTTTTTCATGTTAAGAAAAGGAAGCCTATCGTTTTTGATAGAGAGGTAAAAAAATCGAACTCCTTGAAAACGCGATATCTCAAGTAAGGTACAACTAACATTTATCCTACATGACAAGAGTCAACTGCAGCTGAGTGGTTTCCCAACTCAAGGTCCATATTTTTAAGTATATTTTTTAAAAAAAGCAAAGTTGTCTTTGTGCTTCGCTGGTCGCAAGATGCAGTTCGTACGCAATAATGCTCTGTCATATAAAAGTTTGTTAAATTTTTTCGAGCTGAAGATATGATTAACAAAAAAAAAAAGGAAATTTGCCACACGTGACAGCAGATCAAAAAGTGACAACGGAAACTAGAGTACTGTTTTAATAAGTGATCATGAGATCCCGAATTTTCTCAAATATAAGCACTAGATTTTGATTTTTTCCAGAAAAGACAAAACAATTTTCGAGAAATTTTGAAATGTCGTCGGGGAGCTTGAAGTGGTATGCATTAGATACCAATATGTAGTTATAACTTTCTTCAGCCGCCGTGAAATGTCATACTTGTCAATAGGAAGTTTCGTCAGATCCCCCAGAAGTCCCCCATTTTTTCGAAATTTCCTTACAGGAAACACCGATTCCAAACAGCCAAAAATTTGGCTGCTTGAATCCCACTACAAAAGAGTAGCTATACTCCACTGGATGGAAATATGCTTCCACTCTGACTATTTTTGACGGGGTGGCCAGGGCTCAGCTTCCATTTCCTACTCCTTTTCTTCAAATTACATTGATACCTCATTTTCTTATCCCTTACGCTATATAAACGTTGACGGCATTGGAAGTTTTCCAGAGCACATATTTCTCGCTCTTCTAAATAAAATTGCCTTCCGTGTTTAGATTTATTTTCATTATGTACAGATTCAGTTATTTGAGGATGGGTTTGCTGCGCTTAACCGATTTAGCAGCCTACCTGTGGTTGAGTAACTTGTTTACTGACAACTGAATTCCCTCTAATATCCCTAGCAGCAGGCCAGTATCCAAAATACTTGGGGTATTTGTTGGTTACTGCACAGATGAGATTTATCGACACATCAAAAACAGAAAAAACCTGTGTTACATATTGCCGTCTAGATAGAAAGGTACTAACGTTCTCGAAAGGGGTTTCAAAACAGTTCAAGTCCAAGTTCGGTTTTAAGTATACATTTCAAGTACGGTGCAGCTTGAGTCCTTCTCTTTGATCGCCCCTTACAACAGGCGAGAACTTCCGTTGGCATATTCAATATACAAAACCTATCCTGTAGGCTGGAAGGGATTCAACATATAATTAAGAACAGCGTGTTCAAACGAGATCATAGCGGTTTATCTTTGCACCTTGAGAAGCCCAGGCGTTAGCCAACAAATCCCAAATGTATTGAGTCCTTTTTAGTCAACAACTCATGAGATAACTGCAGCACACTATCTTAAAAGTCGTGTAAACGAGGTTTTAAGATTTTGATCCCTTGGGTTGAGATAATCTTTGCCCTTCACCAAAATCGATAGGGTTCTTCCTTTCAGTATGGGGCTTTTGTGTACCAAGTAAAGAATTGTTAGATATTTCCTCTATTATAAATCTTGTAAACAAGTTAAGTGTCACAAACAAACACTCGTACATTTTTTGTGGCACCAGTCGTGGACACACGTTTTTAGCAATTAAAATGTGGACATTGTCACTCTCATGCACTAGCCCGTTGTACATTACTAATGATAGGTTAACTGCGGAGAAAATGGGGACAACTGATGTTACACATTAGTGTTTTGGAACCTACCGGTACATTTTCAAAATTTTAACTTAAAGTATTTTTTATTAAGTGATTTGTCCTTATTTCTTTTCATTGTAAAGTCAACAGACTTTATTTTTACAGTCTCTTGCTGTGTATGATTTTGTAATAATAGAAACATGTTTGAGTTTCATTCTTTCTAGTTGTTTTACGGATTTGAACATAGAACTTTTACAAGAGAACGACTTCAAAGGATTTACTCAACTGAAGGAACTGTAAGTAATAGTGCTTTAACGGTTTGTCAATTAACAAACCTCTGGTAGTTGTACATCAAAATTTTTCCAATTACGGATTTGATTCGAAATTTGTAAGGAGCACCTTGACGGAAACCCCTATTTAAATTTTACTTTTTCCTTTTTACAAAGGGATCAAAACGTAAAAATCGGGCAGAGACTGACAATTATGACAAACCTTATGCAGTCAAGAGTGAAGGCAATTTGAGGTTCGAAAATGTCTCCCTACGGTGTTTTTTATTTATCTGAATGTAACGGTTATTGAATGTATTCTAACTGGAAAAGTTAGATGATTTTGTTGTAATTTGAAATTTTAAGGGTTATTGAAGATTCGGACCTTCTTACGAAATTTCAAAATATGAGATAATGACGAGATAGGTTGACGAGGTTCATGACGTGTAGACATGAAGGTAACGGGAACATTTAACTAAGTCGGAGGAAGACGGTTTTTCCAAAAATATAATTCTGCCATAAAGACTATCCCATAAAGCACTATGCTCAACTATTAATGGATCCAAGCTATCGTCAAGTTGTTTAGAAGTCTCTATCGCCAAACACTTAAAACAACACTTTCACGTATATATATAACTGACGGTCCCTTGTGAGGCCTGTGTTTACACTATCTGTTCTCCTCCTAGAATCCTGCCTGTAAGAGTGCTTAAACAGCTGCAATCCAGTGCGTGTTTGCCGTTTCTTTCTATTCAAAGAGATGTCCCTCCTCAGGTTGCATATGAAATCAGGTCTTATTCCAATCCTCTCCTCCTCAACATCAACCTTTGCGAACTCTCTTATTTCCTGCCTCTCCCTAATTCCCGCTTTCCTAGCTTTTTCTTACCTTTCTATTATTTCCTATGTTCTACATATTCCTCAGTTCTCATATTTCCTGGACAACAATAACAAAGTTTCCCGGTTCACTAGGGTGTTTTCAGTAACAAAGAAGAAAACGGGACTCTCCTCGTATTGTACAGGAGCCTATTCAGGCCTGTGGCAATCCATTGGCTACACATCCCCTTCACCTTTTAAAATATAGAACATGACCGTTACGGCAGCTAGCATGTGTTGAGGCTCTGACCATGACCGTCTAATGGTCAAAAACCGGCTCACCATGAGGCTCGGAACTCATTCCCCGCATCGTTTCAACGTTTGGATTCATCGTTTTGTAATTTTAAAGACCGTTTGTCCCTTTGTCTTAGTGAAAAAAAATATTTTATCTCCTGTACCATGTTATGCACCAATTTGGCTCGAATGTTGTGTGTTGTACCTCACTGTACCACGACTTTTTTCCCCGAATTCCCCATTTTTAAACACATACGGCTTTATTTAATTACAGTGTGTTGTACCTCCTTGTTTAAACCCTTTTTTTATTTTGTTTTGGTTTGCTTTTCAATAGTTTCACTTGCCTTTAGACACGCACACACTTTCGTCCCTTTTGGGTGGGGAGGGAGTAACTTTTCACACACCATATGTGGATGCGATAAAAGGAGCAGAACCCTGGTTCTAGGTAGTCAAGGGTTAACCGGGATATCAATGTCAGAAGCTTAGATGCTTTGCATGTATACTTTGAGGGTACACTACTAAACAATGTTTATTTGAAAAAAAAAATCCTGAGAACTGCATGACGCGTTCTCTCAGAAGGGCACTGAGTTTGAAATTTTCGCTTGTCTAATCAACCATATGCTATCAGTTAGAGTTAGATGATTCTATTTAATAAGCCCACAGTTCTCAAACTCAGAAATTCATGAAAATGACTCGGAACACTATTGTCAATAAATAATTTAAGTATCAAAACTGAGAACGCTTTTACATCTTAAATTCTAATTCCTGCATTTGCCTCCATAATTAACATATCACAAGTTGGCACACTTTTTTATGGAATCACCGCAAGAAATAAGAAGGAAAGGGTGGTGTTTGAGGATTTGTACGGAGCCATTCATGTTCTGGATGATTCATTGATCAGGTGTACGGAAGCGGGAAATTGTAGATGGTAATAAGGACAAAGAGTCATGAGAGGTCAGGATAAAGGCTACCTCTATCGAAAAAATGTGCTGGAAAAAAAGCAGGTTTGTTCAAAAACTTGCGTCAAAACGTGAATTTTGTTATATTTTGTGCGTCACCTGACCATTTTCAAGCAAAATAAATCATGCCCAGAACACACAAGTCATGGGGCACAATGTTACTACTTTGGAGTATCAAGTCGTATGAGAGCCACACTTTAATCTGTACTTAACCTGTCGTTCATTGACATTTACACAAAGTTCTCTGAAGGACTAGGTGGATATTATTTTGTAAATATCTTTTACTTTCTTTTTTAGAAATTTAAGCAACAACATGATCTCGTATATTGGGCCGAATGCATTCCCATCCACGCTTGAGAACCTGTGAGTAGTAGAACACAAACGAGGAATAATTCTTTTCCAATCTCAAATTGAAATAAATATTTAGAAAGGGTCTTTCTTTTTCAAAAGAAACAACCGTTTATGTTAGGACTTTAAAACGACAATAATTAACTGTTCCCGTTTCGATTGAAATTGTTGACTAGGTGTATATTATTTTGTTAATATCTTTTATTTTCCTTTTTAGATATTTGAGCAAAAACATGATCTCGTATATTGGGCCGAATACATTCCCATCCACGCTTGATGTCCTGTGAGTAGTAGAACACAAAAGAGGAATAATTCTTTTCCAATCCCAAATTGGAATAAATATGTAGAAACGGGTCTAACTTTTCCAAAAGAAACATTCATTTATGTTAGGACTTTAAAACGACACTTATTAACTGTTCTCGTTTCGATTGAAATTGTTGAATAAAAAAGAGTACTTCCAATTTAAGGTTTAAGCAAATAGTAAACATTAGTAAATGGATTTCCAAAGTGCACATTTTTTCACCACATTCATTAAATATGCTTTGTTCTTTTTGGATTCATATCGACAATACCCGTGGGGAGTGCCACTTTTGTCAGTAATCTTCTTACTAACCAGACATTTTGTCACATTTGCGACAAGAAGTAAGTCCGTTCTTCACAACAACTTGTCGCACCTGCGACAAGGAGTCTGTTCTTTTCTGAGAGTATTTAATTTTTGAAATATTTTCGCACCCTTGTCGCATGTGTGACAAGGAGTTGGTCCTTTTCCTACGGAATACAGTATGAGGATATCGTACTGGGATATAATTTTGTCAAAAAAGGCGAAAATTTATTGAAAAAGGAACTATCCAGATTAATGTAGAAAATCCAGTTTGAAACAGAACTTGTTTGTACTAAAACCTGTACATATGACATCAAAGTAGACCAACTTTTGACGACCGATGGAATACTTCAAAATTAGATGATGTCACAAAGCTTCCTGATTTACTGTGAAATATTAACCATTTTGACTAGTTTCTATGTTGCTCATAACGAATAACTGTGAGAAGAAATACCATTAGCCAACAAGAAAGAACGTCAATGTGCTAGTGCTGGAATTCGTTTGTTGAAAATCAGTTAAAAGCACTTTATTAACCATTGATAGGCGATTTAGATTTCTTAACCAACCCACCATTTATTGAAAGTATAATTTCAAATGAAGCCGAGTACATTTGCTGAAGTTGTCCTTCCCTTTTTCATATTTTCCATTTTGAAAGTTTATGTTTATAAGAATTCGTCCAAAACAAATTATCAGACTTTTTGCAAGGTCGCCCTCTTACAATTTTATATGCGGCACAAGTGTCTACATACATAGTATACTATCGTTGAAGAAAAGAGAGTGACTTTCATTGGATCTTTCAGGAGACTTTTCTGAAGTAATTTCATTAAAAGAGCTGTCTGATTGTGTCTGTATCACTAGATAAACTCATTGCTACTCAAATCAGTCTTCTCGAAGATTATAATCTAGAGCAACTTTCTCAAGAGCAAAAATATAAAATAGAATAAAATAAAAGAGGGGGTTCCTTTTATTAAGATGCAAATTAATCATGCATTGAAAAGAACGGAATGGGTGGTTAGGGTATACCCTAACCACCCCTTTTCTTCTTTTAAGGGTTAGCCAGAAATGTTGCTGGACGGGGTTTTTGGTCAGGCGTACAGAAGCCGGGACTTGTAGGGAAGGAGACACATAGAATTAAAAAACTCGGGAGTCGGGGACATTTCAACAAGATGAAACGTTAATGTACAACTTTTAGAAAGCGTTTTTAAACACTAATTTTTTTTAAACACTAAACACTTTCAGTAAATACTAATAGACCCTTACACTCTTACGAAAACAGCGTTTATGAAAAAAAATATTGTTTCAATTTACTCAACGGTTGTTGAGTAAGTTTGTTTAAACAGTTGAAGAAACAGTGGAACTACTGGTTCTCACCACTTAATTGGTGTGCGAGAGGATCATTGTGAAAGGGTAACCGTGACCAAATTTTCATTATCAGTAATTTCAAAGAAAAGTCATGGCTTTACAGAAGTTTTATTTTGCATGGCAGACACTTCTTGCAATGCGTAAGAATGATGAAACCATTGTGTTAGTTGAATTGCAGAAAATACAAAAATCTAGAGTTAGCTTCTAGGCCAGGCTAGAGCCAGTTGTCTGCATCATCCATCTCTTACAAAGTGTTAAATAAAAAAGGCCTGGAAACTGCGCTGACGACTAAAACATCATTTGAAAAAATGCAAAACAAATAAAACATAATTGAATATTAACTATTACGCACAGGATACAGCTTAAATGAAAGCTAGCTATCAACTAGTTATTCCCCAAGTAAACAAGGTGTAAGTATTCACTCAACAAAACCTCAAACAATGTCGATCTGTGTCACGTTAAAGTTCTAATTGTATTTTCCTCTTACCGTTTTACATTTTCCATTTTAAAAGTTAATGTTTCAGAGCTTTCTCAAAATACAAGAAAAAGAACAAAAAAAAAAAAAAAAAACACGTTGCAGTCTTGCCATTTTAACCTTGTATTTTCCACATCAGCGGTTGCAGACATAACATACCCCTATCCTACAAACATCGTTTCAGGCCAGAACGTATATTTTATTTGATCTTTTGGAGACTTTTCTGATAGAATTCTTTAAGGAGGGCTGTCAATGGTGTTTTTAGGTAAGATGAACTCATCTTACAAATCAGGGAGCTGGAAGCTCTCTGCCCAAATCAATCGTCTGGAACAGGATAACTTAGGGCATAAATATCTTACAATAACAAAATGATCTTAGTTAACTTAAGCAGTACAATGTACATAAAGGAAAAAGAAAGGGAGGGCTGTTTTGATGACTTGTGTCGTCACGAGTACAGTCAAAAACATTAAGTTACTTCAAAACATCGATTGAAAAATTGAGTTCTATTTTAAACGACATCGGGCCATTTCCAAGCAAAGTTATTCATTCCCCAGCACAAATAACCCATAAGAGCAATATTAAATCTTAGATTTAACTCTTAATAGATTGTCCGTTGGCCGTCAAATTCTCTGGAGGTATAGTTGGACAGCACTTTGCTAATATTTAATACATTGGATTTAGATTTGAAAACAACAACATAATATCGCATATTGGACCGAATTCATTCCCATTAACGATTTGCTGAACCGTGAGTCTACGGTCAAACACAAAGAAAGAAGAACTCATTTCCAATCAGAAGTTGAAATAAGTATCTGGGAAGATGCCCTTTACTTTTAAACTTGAAAGTCATTAATGTATGGGGCATTGGGACCGGCTTCTTTGAACTGTTATGCGTTGATGTTAAATTTATAAACTAATAACAGTAGCCCCAAGTCTAAGTTTAAGAAAAATTTAAATAAGCGTATACTTGACTTTCATAAGACAAATGACGTCCAATAAAAAATATCAAGACTAGTTGATGTCTCACAACTTCCTGATTTTCAGTGAAATAGTTACCATTGTAACGTATTTCACTGTTACTCATAACGGATATGTATCAAAATAAATACTATCAGTCGACAAGATAAAATGATAATATTAAGGTGTTGGAAAGCGTTTGCTGAGCACAAGTTGAAGGCACTTTTATTTGGCTCCGATCGGCGATATAGATTTGTTAACCAACACAAAAATTTTAAAAAAGTATTTTGTCAAATATAGTTTAGTAGATTTGATTAAACAGTTGAAAGGATATAAAGAATATTCTTTTTCACAATGTCGCTCGAGAACTTGAGTTATATTTTGACCAACACCGGACAATCTACAAGAAAAGTGAATCATGGTCTAGCACCTATACTATATATAGTATATATATATATATATATATATATATATATATATATATATATATATATATATATATATATATATATATATATATATATATATAGCAAGAATAAGAAAGTTAAACATACCCAAACAATAAGCTCTCCGCAAAAGGATCCAAAAATTAGGATGAGATGGTGTTTCTCTCATAATGTAAAGAAAGTATAAACAAAAAACACAAATAGCAAGAAACACAACTTTTGCAGCTCCGCTTGATAATATTTCAAAACGTTTCCGTCTTCGACCTTCCTCAGTTGAATCTAACAGCTTCAACAATAAACACATAAAACTACTTGTACCATACCTAACCGTCTAAGTGGCAAAATTTATACGCTTTTTGGAAGCAAGCTTATTTCTTTTGTTGAGGCCGTAAGGGTATATTGTGCGTAATTGAGCAGTCCAGTAGATTTCACGGATGAGGAGTTTTATGTTGGTTTCCATGGTATCAATGATGCTTTCAATGGGAAGGAAGGCAAAATCGGTCAATTGATGGGGACTTTTATTGTAATGGGGAGCTACAACGCGAGTTTGCTTACTAGTTAGCATGTGAGATTAATGGTTACGGAATCTTACCTTAAATTGGGTAGAGGTAGAACCAACATATTGAACATTACATCTCGTACAAGTTAACAAATAAATAACATTCTTAGTAATACAAGACAGGTTCTGCTTAATTGAATAAGTACACCCGGTAGCGGTGCAGAAAAAAGTGCGAGAACTTAAAGAATAGTTTTGACAAAGGTCACATTTCTTTCTGCATGTGAAAAAGCCAGTGGAGGGAAGATTAGTCGAAGAACCACCAGTCTTGAATTTGGAGGGCGCCACTAGTTCTTTTAAGTTTTTAGTTCTTCTATACGCTGGTAGAATGGAATCATCTGGGGAAATTTCTCTAAGGGTGGGATGGGTAGAAAGTAACTTTCTGTGTCTCCGAAGTATTTTGGAAGTATTAGGGAGGATGGGGTTAAAATCGAGCACGAGGGGATATACCTTTCTGGTGGTTTTGGGTGTGGGTTTGAGAAGATCGTCTTGAGTTAGATTAGGAGCACGACGAAATTGTTTGTCGATAAGTTTAGGGTTATAATTTTGACAGAGGTAATGTAATGAGGTAAGAGGTAATGTTTATACTCTTTACATCTCTCGGTAAGGGTTTCGTTCATAGAACAAATTCTACGCAAACGTAATCCAACACTGTAAGGTATTGCATTTTTTGTGTGGATTGGGTGAGAGCTACTATGTGGAAGGTAAAGATGACTATCGGTAGGTTTAGCATAGACATCTGTAGTTAAAAAACCTTCTATAAAATGGATGGAAACATCTAAAACATTAAGCTTACTGGTAGAATATACAAGTTCAAACTTGATAGTAGGGTACAGGGAATTAAGGAAATCAGTAAATTCATGGAGTTTGGTTAAACGAAGACGGTAATCCCTTAAGGCTAATCACTTCTTGTTGTAGAACTGCCATCGAACGTTTATCAGCTTTCACTAAATTTTATCTGAAACGGCTTGCCCAACGGTTACCATCATTTCTCAAAGATACCTCTGACCTTCTCAACAAAATTAAGGAGATCAACAAATGTGGCCCTTTACCTGCTAACACTATTCTTGTATCATGGAATGTGGTAGCAATGAGACTATAGCATCATACGTGGAACTCGTGTAGATTACGTAACAGGGTACGCCATTCATGTACTGTACTGTATATGCATAGTTAAGTACAGTTCGCTCAGGGTACGCCAACAAAATGAAAACAGTGCCACTCGATCCTTGACCTTGAAGAGCAGTTCCCCCGATACCTCGATCGTTGAAGTGAATTTATATCGTAAGTAAATTTCTTGAAATTAATTTAAGTTATTCTTTAGTGAATTTTCATATTAAAGGCCCATTTTCTAAATTAAGTAGGCTATGATGAAAAATTCGGTAACGTTACCTGTAGGCCGCGTTATCCTACCGTGTTGTAGTGACCTTATGTTGCTGCAGGCCTAGCCTATAGTATGTGTATCAGTAGCGTGAAACCTAGTATAAATAGCCTGCGGGGCCAACGAATTTTTTCGTCCAGCTCATCGCTACCAAAAAAATTGGACACCAGATCTGTTCAACTGAGTAGAAATCTTACGGAAACTTCATTTACATAACTCTACGTGGATTGGTTGAAGAAAAGCTGTTAATGTTTATTTAACAGGCAAACACTTGTACCCTTGTACAACAGTGCACGGAGGCACTGTGGTCGATGTTATTTGACACTGTTACTGTCATCTGTGGTACCGTGCAAGCATACACACACAGCACAGCGATTAATTAAAAACAACCGATCCCACACAGCCACGGGAAAAGATAGTTCGATACTTTTCAACAAAAGATTACAGTTTTTAAATCCATTCTTTGATGAAAGTTCTTCTTGCTTGAAAGAGGCTGTCCATGATCAAGACTTCCATGTAAATCAGAAGCTTTCAACGGACGTAAAAAGCCTATGTTTTTGTTTAGTTTAAACGTCTTTGTGTTCAACGTAGCATTGCCAAGATTTAGTCGTTGAGCACCGCCTACCTCAGGAATAGACCAATTGTGGCGAGTGCTCATGAATATTAAGGCAATCAACTTTTGGACTCATTGAAAGGAGTTTCTGACCATCGCCGGCAGGCTATGAGGGGGGGGGGCAGCCTAAAGGGGGCTGCAGCCACAGAGGCGCTATGCAGGCTTTAGTATTTAGGGCCTAGGTTATTTGCTTTCACTAATTTTTGTTAGTAGGCCTAACATTTGCGAGCTTATTTCAGTGCTGTATGAAAGTTTTGGTCTTTGCAATGAACATAGAAAAGAGTCAATGTAGCCTACAGTTTGGTAAATCCCGAAAATACAATCCAAAAACATGTAGCTTTTCAGTAGGCCTAGCCTATTCTGTATGCTATTGGTACCCCTGTAGCTGCACAGAGCAAGGTCTGTGCAGCTACAGTGCAAGTGTTGCTAAGTATCACTTAGCAGCACTTGCAAGTGATGCTTTTTTAAGTTCAAATGATCCAATTCCAAAAAGATGTGGGATGTTGTTCAGGAATGCCTTTTTGGCAGTTCCAAGTGTGCTCAACCATGTATTTTATCCGGTATCGCATCGCAATTTGCTACACAAAATGGAGAAACTGCTACACAAATACAAAATTGCATAGCAGATTTTGTACACACAGGACAAGTGATTTTGATAATTTTGTGCAACAGAAGCCCAAAAAGCTCAAAATTACTCGATGCAAATTTTGAACACTACATTATTCCCTGCATTTACTACTGAAGAACACTACCACCGTTTATAAACATTAAGTGCTAATTTGTTCATTACCTTTTTGGGGGATGATTTTGTGGACCTATTTGTTGAAAAGTTGCAAATATAATTTTCTCACGTTTCTGTTGTCGAATGACCTCTGCTTCCAGGTGAACTTTACAGGGAGGCACAACAAAACAGCTTTTGGGACCAGCCGTTTGTTCAACGTCCTATGAAGTAAGTGTTTCAAGCAAAAATTAAACGTAGTAAATATCAAATAAAAAAATAGTAAATATTATTATGATAGAAATAGTGATTGAACCGAGTCCAAAATTCGGAACCAGGTACCCAAAGTACACGGTGTAACTTCTGTTACTCTACGAGTTCGTTATAAGGTCAGTATTCAAAATTTTACTTTGGACGTTAACATAACACACATGCAATGTACATTAATGAAACTTTGGATCCGAGAAGTAATTTCAGAACGAGGTCCTGATATCGTCGGTCGGGTACCTGGTATAAACACTAGATAGAAACTTAAGTCGATTTTACGCAAGGATTTACCTAAAAGGGCAATAACCTGTACTACAACAAGGGTGAGTGTTGCCAAAAAGGAGGAGAAGGTAGAGTGTTTGGATTAAATAAAAACATTGAAAATTTTCCTAAAAAGACTTGGGTTTTTTTATTGAACAATCTGCCCCTCCTATTGATCAAAAATCAAGCATGCTGTCAAGGCAACAAGGGACTGTTTTGATTTCATATTATCCTACAGATGAAGGCTTCGCAACAAAAACTGGAAAAATTTTCTAGATGGGGGAGTTGGCCTTTCCTGACTAACCCTGGTCCTGGGACCCCTGGCATTTCATTTAAGAGTCTGAGGAAAAATTTATTGGTCTCATAATTTCTCCAAAAGTATTGGGCCTATATTAATTTCACCCTTAGCCAGCAGTGCTTTGGTGAAATTTTATGGAGAGGTTTTACAAGATTTAGAGTAACATATCAGTGCATGAATAGCCGGAGCTTGTGTGATTGAGACCCGGGACCCCGGGTAAGCAAGAATCCTGGTATAAGCAAAGGACTTGTTTGTAAAGTGCAGGAATATTTCATAATGGTGCTGGTTTAATATTTTCTTTCAGAAAGCATGAAGCGCAATGCTCCAACAGCTACTTGCAATCGAAAAGACATTGAGAGGGCAGTGGCGAAGTGGCTTGGAGGGACAAGAGACAGTAATGGCAACAGAGCAATAAGGGAAGAAATGGCAAAGACAAAGAGGACAGAAGTTAGACCTGAAGACATTGAATAAGTTGACATACCTTTATAACATCCTTCTTAATGTGAATACTGGTATTCTTTGTTACTGAAAACACTTTTGTTTTCACCGGAATAGGTTCATGACCCTCATATGTAAAATGGAAATTCAGGGGGTTTTCTGTGTATGCTGTACATTTTACCAAGTGCCTTGTGAGTGTATGTTTAGTGATGCAGTGCCTCATTATTTAAATTTCTAGTAGATGTAAGATGAAACTCATTTTTGTTTGCGCAGTTTCTGTAAAGGGTCATTATCGATCGACTGCTTTTGACAAATCATGAGCTAAAGTAGCATGGAACTGTGATATTCACAATTTTATTCAATATGTAAGATGTTTTTTTAATAGCATTGTTTCTGTTAGGGGTCAGTATTGATTGACTATTTTTGACAAATTATGAGCTAACGTAGCATGGAACTGTGGTGCACACAAGTTCCTTTGTGAAAAAAAAATAACGGAAAAATTGATTGTTTATAAGTAAATCATGAAGCCCAGGTCAGGTGTAATTTGTTGACACTCTATTCAGTACCTTAAAACAAAAACAAAAAAAAAAAAAAAAACAGGTCCTCATGTTGAATTGCATAGATTTACTCATCATCTTGCTCAACTAAGCATTCCTTTCATAATTAATATTGGACTTTCAGTGTACTCCTCTATCAATATTTTCTGGAAGTCCGCCGCCTCCCAAAAAGTGGCATTTTCTCGCTCGGTGCAAGTAATGCAATAACATGCTACTTAATATGCAATTCAAGAACTTAAAAGTATTTTGAATACAATTGTATTCTACATTGATGGTAAATACATCCTGTAAATTTTCTAGGTGTACATAAACACCTTGTCAAAATGTTTGCACAATTTTGGCAGTTTAGTAGACTTATAGCTCTTGCTTTGTCACTCTATACTCTTGATTCCCAAATGGTGGGCCCAACCCAAAATTGGGTTGCGACATAAAAAATGATGCGGGGGAGGGGTCACAGGGCACGTACCCCACCAAAATAAAGTTCTCTTTAAAAAATTTGGCTCACCTTTCTGATCATCCCCCTTGATGGGTCGCTGAAGAAGGCCAAATCTTGAAATGTGGGTCGCTTGGAAAAATCAGTGATTATCAGTGCTCTATACCGTTCATGTGCACTACGTTTCATTCATATTTGGTAATAATCCTCCAGCTCTGTTAGTCCATTGTGGTCAGGTGACTATGGTTAATCCTCTGATCAACCGATGGGACGGGAATCAAAGCATGCAATATGGTTATTTCATTTTGAGCAGGGTTGTGCAGTAACAAATTGAGTTTTTACTACAAAATTTTACACCTTTTTTTCATCTTTTAAATCAAAATATTATATTATATTATCTATGAATGAACAAGGTTAAACAGCGCTGGGCATGTGCACTCTCACACATTTTCTATCAACCCACGATGGTGCTTTTGTTTATCCTCTTTTTGATGCATGGTCCAGCCTGGTTTAACCTTTAATCCTCTTTGCACTCTGTGGTATGTGGCTAATTGTAGCCACATACTTACATTTTAAACAGTATTGAAGATTCATGTGCAGTTAAAAAACATTTGATTCAAAGTTAGAAAAGTCTCCTTTCACCTTGGGAAATAAGCACCTTGATATATTTGTAAAAAGGAATTTTACCTGCATAATATCATTTACATAATTCTGTATTTTTTGTGTACTCTGCTGAACAGTGGCTGGCCACTTTATCTGTATCATATTTTATTATTTAATACTTAGAAATTTCCAAAACTTTTATGTACTTGCATGAAAGGAAAAAAGGTCTCAAAAAAGAGGAATAAAGGCTTTGTATGCTAAGAATATTGTATTGTTGAAATTTTTCTTTTATCTTAAGCTTATGGTTAGTAGTAGGACCAGATTGGGTGAAAGTTTCCAGTTTAAAAAGGTTCATTTATACTGGACTGGACCTGGTTGGGACCTGATTCCCACCCATCTCAGTAATCTCAGTTTGGGCCCATGTAAGAAACATCGGCAACACGGATCGATCCCAGATTGAGCCCAGCAATTAGCCCACCCGGGGCCAGGTTGGGGCCCGCCTCCAGCCCAACTGGACAAACCCAGCTGGGGCCCATGTGGGAACACCTGACAAACACGGATTGTTCCCAGCTTGAGCCCAGCATTTAACCCACCTGGGGCCTGGGTGGGGCCCGCCTCCAGCCCAGCTGGGCAAGCGCAGTTGGGGCCCAAGTAGGAACACATGACAAACACAGATTGGCCCCAGCTAGGGCCCAGCTTTTAGCCCAGTTGGAGCCCGGTCGGGGCCCACCTGCAGTCCAGCTGGGCAAGCCCAGTTGGGGCCCAAGTAGGAACACCTGACAAACACGGACTGGTCCCAGCTGGGGCCTGCAAAGTAGCCCAGTTGGGGCCCAGTTGGGGCCCACTTGGGAATGTTGGCTGGGAGTATCCATACCAATTACATCAAGAGTAACTAAGAGGGTAGATTCAGGTAGTTTAAGATTTTTTAGAATATAAGGAAAGGATCCCTCACGTAAGTTGGTTGGTTTTTCACCAAGGGAAGGAGAAAATGGTCTAAAAATTCTTATAGTTGTTGTGTCGGGCTGCCACAACTAGAGATAATAGGTCTCCCGATAGAAGCAGCCCCTACTGGTGTATTTTGTGGACTTTAAGGAGCAGATTAAAGATCGGCGTACTAATGTTATGGTAACAAGGGTTCAGGTATTTGAAAATTCCTCCGTGATGGATTTTATGGAGAAAAGCTTAGAGACAAGGTTTTTGAACAAGTGTGTGGTCTCGTGGGTGATATCTGATCTCAGACAGTTGTACTGGTAGCTTGATAGCTGGAGTAGCGCCTCCTTTTTACAGTCAGATTTATCATGAATAGCAATGCCTCTGCCTTGGTCGATTTTTTTTTTTTTTTTTGACAATAGTATTTTCTGTAATCAGTTAACTTTAGGAAGATAGTTCTTGAGAAGATAGATTGTTGTCTGCGTTGCGGATTGGTATTTAAGGTAAACAGTATTTAAGAGGTAGTCCTCCAGGTCACAGGAATGTGTGAGGGCGTGATCGCCACATAGGTTTTAGACAAAATTCGGTGTAAGGTTGGTATGGTAGATCACGCATGAACTAGGTTTTTCTCATAGTACGGGTAAGTGATTCATAGCTTGTAATAAAAAAAAAACCTTTTTTGTTGCTGTAGTGTAGGGATGAGGCCAAGACTCTTACCCAGAGGAAGTATTTCTGGGTCGGTAAGGGTTCGTTTAGAAAAGTTCTTGATAAATTTTACATTGGTGTTTACTTGTTCTTAAGATAGAGAACTCAATCTCAATTTACGATTGCACCTCGATCGGTTAAGATTTTGATATGGGCGATGGGGCCGTTTAGTAGCTTGAAAAAACATTCAGACATGATAGTCTAGGGTGAAAATTGAAACTTAGAAGAAAACACAAACACGTTTGGAAGAAAAGGTAGCCTCCCTTTCTTAGCGGTCTAGTGGCCCTAAAAAAGCCTTTTGGTTTATTTGTTCTGGGATTAACGGGTATCAAAGCTTCTGCCCTTTGGCTGGTGGTGGGCGCCGGTGACGCTGTTCTACCCGTCGATCAACTTCGGAAACAGTACAGCGGCTTTCTGGTTGTCCTCTTCTGGCTCGAAATTTTCAAAAGAAGCAATTGCCTGCTGCGGTTGGAGTCCAATTTCCCTCTCAAACTGGATGGACTGATTTTGAAGAGCCTCGATAGTAGGTTTGACCATTTTTTCTTCCTTTTAGTAGTGATGCTTCGCACTTGGCTAAGAACTCAGAGTCATGCACTAAAGGGGTAGGCAGCGATGTCTGTTAAGTTCTTTCGGGGGTAAACAAAGTTTCCTGTTGGATTCTGATGTTGCTCGTGAAGGGCTGCAAGACATTGTAGTTGGAGTCAAAGAGGTGGAGATTTTCTTTCTTCGGCGGTGGGTGTGAAAACTGCAGTCACTGATATCAGACCGGTAGAGCTAGATTTTGTCCCTTGCGTGACAGAGTTGTAGTCTTGTGCGATTTGTTGATGCTCATTGTAAACTGATCAAATAACCAATTACAAAGTAGGACAAAAAATTCAATGGAATTAGTCTTTATTAAATTTGGAAGTAATAGGCCCATTAGCATTGTATAGGATGGGAAAGATGCAATATAAACCTTCCCCATAATTATAAATGTGGTTATTTTTCAATGGATGATGGTTTCCCCGAAACACTAAAATTCAATCCCAATTTTTTAGAAATAACTGCACTCAGGAGATAATGCTCAGCTGTAAAAGGCCTTTAAAGTATCTCAATTTGTTTTCAATTTTCTATTCGAATCGATTTTAGATACAACAGTAACATGCATGTAAACCCAATATGATATAAAACAGTTAAAACCTTTTGTGCAAGAAATAACTTATATCCTAAATAACAACTAAATCACAGTTAAAACATCTTAGGTCACTCAGTAAGGTGTGATTTTGTGGGATGAGTTCTCCTGGACATCGTTTTGGAAAACGACATAATAGGGATTTATTCGTGGCGGCGAATAGTAAGTGTGAGATTGTTCGGGTGGGAACCGTCCGGATTGGCGATTGTCGTGTGGAATTTATCCAGGTTGTTCATTGTAAAAGTTGTCCGGGTGCTAATTGCACCATCAGCTTTTTACAAGAAGCGGCTTCAATGTACCAGTACCAAAGTACATCTGTTTAAGAGTCATTTATCTCAGAAAAACAATTTAGACAACGCAACGCAGCGCAACAATCAAAAGTATTCAATATATTATGTTAAAATGTCGTTGCATAAGTTTGTTTTAACAGTTAAAAACATATGAAAACCCCCATCGAAAAATTCAACGGCCCATATTTGATGTTGCAGGAATCAATTAAAGACTCAATAAACGGATTTAGTCTTGACTGGGGCTCGCATAGGACACCCTTACATTACCCAAGCCTATTTACTTCAGGGGGATGAAAGACCATCCAGGGTACACCATGTGACTGAACCAACTGTTACTACCATATTAGCCAGAAATACTACACCGACCTAAGAACTTTATTTGAACTGAAAAATTCTTCCATTTTCTAAGCTTTCTCGGGGAAAATAAACTTTCTAGAAATTCGAAGTGACGAACACTTGCAAAACACTTCAGAGGAAATTACTCCTGTTGAAGTACTTGTTCTCTTTATCTAATGTATCTCCCAAAATAAATTTCATATTTTTGATATTTTTCTTGCATTCTCTTGTAATTGGGGCCTAAGTGTTTCCATCAATGACGACCACCACCTCAAAGGAAGATTCGTTCCTTTAGCAGGGTTCTTACTAGTTCGGGAGATACCCATTTTCTGAGGAGTTCAATGCGATCCTAAATTAACGGATATAACGTTCAAAACAACTTGCAATTTTTATCGATCCTTACAAAGATTAATTTTGACATGTTTAAAATGTGTTGGAAGGGGGGGGGGGATAAAGAAGGTTTGTGCTCTTTGGTTACTTACTGCGTTGATTTTGAGATATTGAGTAATTTTGCTAGCCGTTATTTGCCACAAGCTTATTTTATAGACTCGACAAGGCCATGATTTTCGTGCACTAGAATGAAGGTGTAAAAGGTGATCGTGAATTGGTTGGTTAGATGAGATTTTAAGGCAGTATTTAACCTATTGGTTCAAGTCGAGCCGGCTTCGGCTTTTTTCCAGCTGTGCCTGGCTGGTTTTTTCCTTCTTCATTGCTTATGCGGAGAACCACGCACAACGGTGCAGTATGTAAGGTAATCATGAGGGTATTTGTGCTTGCAAATTCGCAATTGAAGGTTCCTGGTAGTTTCACCCGCTGTGTTTCAACTATTTTCTCACATTTGAATACAAACAAATGTACAACTGTGAAGAGGGAGACACTCATTTCTCATGAATAAATATTGATACCGTTGAGACCGTCAAATTTCCCCGATCTTGGGAACACACCTTTCCCCTCGAAAGTGGTTATCTCCCAAACTGCTAACGATGCCGACATAATCCACACCTGAATCAAATACAGAGTAGACTTTCCCTTCCTTATAGTCACTCATTAACCTTCTCTGTTGACTGTCGTCTATACTTGCAAGGCAGGTATGAGTAACAAATGCGTTGTATGCGGCCGCATGAAAGCAGGCCATGGGGTTAGGCAATTTGCCACTCGCTACCACCAACACGCCATCATAGTTTGGGATTTGGGGGCTATGAGGTGTATAGTCGACTAGTGTGGTAGGATAAAGATGCGCGTAGCTGCGAACACCAGAATAAGTCATTAATTTCTAAACACACATTGACCGGCTGCTTATGATGGGCATATTTACTGCGCATAAAACATAGCGCAACCAACACTCGATCTTTCCTTAAGGGTAAACAACAGATCGATATGGACTTGACCTTTGTATAGGTGATGTCGGGAAAGTTTCTCCTAAACTCCGAGCTCGCTTATCAGGAAAAGACTCAAAAAGGCAAATAAAAAGGCTACCGCTTCAGCAAGATTAAGTTAAAAGCCTGAAAATTCTTGGAAAGTTCGTTTAAAAAGTTGTCTATTTTTAAACCTCTTCGGAAGTACCACAGAGAACGATTATAAACTAAACTAGACTAAACTAAACCAAGGAACTACAATAGGAATATCAAGTCAATATGCCTACATCCATTACAACAGTATGTGTATACTGCAGTCTTCTCTTAGTACAAACGTGTTGTTGCGTGCGGAATGATTTAAATTCACCACCGTCGTGGATTTTTGCTTCATTGCATAACTTTTTTATTTTTCGCATTAAGAATATTGCCACTGCACAATTTGAAAAATACTTTTGACATCATGAATCATCAGCAGCACTATCATTTTCTCAATTTATGTTCGCTAGCTTCAGGAAGTATGTTACAGCCCATTTTGCCTTACCTGTTTCAAAATAGGACGTTCCATATTGAAACAACATTTAATGAACAATTCATATCACATTTTTTTTTTTTTTTTTTTTTTTTTGTCCGGTGGGAGAATTTTAAATATGACTTGCAAAGTGCACTGTTGTAGAAAGTTTGTAATATCTTCTTGGTCATTGTCAATGTACTTTAAACATAATGGGCGTAACAGACGAAAAAATCAGCTGTAAAAGGGCGGAGAGAGATGATGGCGCCTCACAATCACAGTTTCTATGAGTATTTAGTGCCCAGACTTACAACTTGTGTTCATAGCCTGAAAACTCTCTTAAGAGTGTTACCCTATGACCTTTGACCTATTGCTCAATACTTCTCCATGAAGAAATTTCGAACTGGTCTACTGAAAGTCACACGCTTGATCTTCAAATTATCTCATGATGCATTGACCGCTAAACGTTACTTTTTTTGAGACCTACTTTAACCGCATTTTGTTAATTATTTTCATTTTTCTTTTAGACTATTAAGCAACAACATGATTTCGCAAATTGGACCGAAAACATTCCCACCAAAGCTCAGAGGCATGTAAGTGAGTCCGGTACAAGCAAAGAATTATTCTATATCAATAAAAAAGACCAATTGAAATAAGTATCTCGAAAGTGGTCTTTTAACCCAAAGGTAACAATCACTAATATAAGGACATTCCGCTCCTTTTTCAAGGAAAATGTTTAATAAAGTGAAAGTGTAATCGGATCAATTACAAAAAATGATCGTCTATGAAATATATGTAGTTTAGATGTTGAAAAATATCTCCCAGAGTTTTCGTGAAATAACTTTACAGTTCTGAATAGTTTCACTCTTACTCATAAAAATGTCTGGGAGAAAAAAATACTACCAGATCGTTTTTTTGTTTGTTTGTTAGTTTGTTTGTTTGTTTTTAATTGTAAACAGCTTTAACGAACAAATGTTAGAAAGCGTACGTGTTAGCACAATTTTATGACAAAATTGTATTTTAAACAACCCCAAAATTTGTTTTGCTTTCTTTTAAAGTGTAAAATATAGTTGAGTAGCTTTGTACTAACACATGAAAAAATGAAATGAAACAAATGAAATATGAATAGTATATGAAAAATGACTCCAAAAATAAATTTCCAATTTTTTTTTTTATTCCATTATCTTGTATTTGAGGAATAATTGTCTATGTACTGCCATATCCCCATCCCAAAATGAAGATTCGTTTTAGACAAGAGCGTGTTATTTATTTATTTCCTTTTAGAGACTTTCAAGGGAAATTGTCTACGTAGCCAATACTATATAGGCAAGGCGGAAACTGATCAACAACTCTAAATTTGTCAAATGAAGGTGATAAATGAGGGAAAATTAAAAAAAAAAGTAGTTACATGACTAAATTGAGTATTAGGCTACAATACACGTGCACGTAATAATTAGTTAGAAAGTGTGTTGTTTGGTGGTTCGTATGAAGTGAGGCCTGGTTAGAACGGCGTCTGTGTTCAAGCGCATAAAAACGAGGATTTGGGGGAAATGACACCCTCTCGGATAGTGACTCAAAGGTGGTATTAATAAAAGCAATCCGTATTGGGGGTAAGGTTACATGCCAAACCTACCATTTCTTGGAGTTATTTAAAAAAATGAACAATATTTTTCAACTTCATTGGATTTTTTTTTCAAACAAAGCAATTCTTGCCTAGTAGAAATATCAAGAGCACTAAGTGACGACTGTAGGAATATCAAGTTAATTGAAGGCCCCTGGTTTGATCATCACCATCAGAACCACCATCACAATCATCACCATCACCATCACCATCGCCACCACCACCTTCTCATCATCATCATGTTTATGTCCTTATCTTATGTTTTAAATGCTCACTGTTACTCCAACTAGTATACTGTTGTATGCAAAATCAGCAGTTATCTTATTTTTCAGAAAAATAATAAGCGGTTGTTCATTGAAAAATTTATGTCTACGATATCCCCCAACCTGTTGTTAGAAAAAAATAAAGCCAAGGAATAGAAACGTAGTTGGAGTTGAACTTTAATCGTATTTTTAAACTATATTTTTACTTTACATTTTATCTCGCTGACAATAAACAACACATCCTTTTCGATGTGTCATTAAGCCCCACCTAAGTCAAGTCAACTTTATGTTCAAGTAACAAAACCAACCTTGCAAAACAAGTGCACTATGCAGTCTGCATCTCTTACTCCTTTTCGACAACAACGTCTAGACCGTCAATGCTTTATTGATAACACGTTCGGATGGCCTTTTTGTCGTTTCTAAGAAGTGATAAGAACTCTCCTGGGTGAAACGATACCGTGACACTATATTTTTTCAACCCACCTTACAGCAAATTAATGGTAGGCTTTCAAATATCATAATAGGTGGCCACATGGTAAAAGACTCTGCTTCTCTTTTCCAGCCGGTCTTCAGCTGGTGGGGATTAGGAAATTTGCCACTCGATACCATCAACACGCTCTCATACTTTGGTTCTGGGGTATCGGGTGTATAGTTGACAAGCGTGATAAGGGAAATCTGCGGTAACCTCATAGCTACGAAGAGCGATTAAGTCATTTTTGCCCGGATATTTTAAATCCCCTCTTCCTGATAAAATCCTTCAGGTTTTTAACATTCCAGAGTTCATTTCGTCTGTAGGTAAAATCACATTCATAACCAGTAGCGATACAAACAATGTGCGAGAAATTACGCACGCTTTTGGGAGTTATTAGCTTAAACGTTTAAAACATTTTTTACCTAAACACACAGTGACCGGCTGCTTATGATGGGTATGGTTACTTCGCGAAAAAGAATAGCGCAACTAGGACTCGATCTTTCCTTCAAGGTAAACAACAGGTCCATAAACAGTTGACCATTGTACCAAAGACATCACGAAACTTTCTGCTCAACTCCGAACTTGCTTATTAGGGAAAAGACTCAAGAGAGGTAAAGGCAATGGCTACCCGCATTGACAATGTATAATCCCAAAACCTAATGTTTCTTGAAAATTCGTGTCAAAAATTCTATAACATTTTTGAAACACGACGGCATGTTTTTGAAACAAAGCAATTCATGCCTAGTGCAAATACCGCGTAAGAGCACCGAGTGACTACTTTAGGATATTAAGTCAATTAAAGCGGCTCCACACTTCTGTTCTTCAAATGATCCACGATGCATTGACGTTTTAACGTAATCTACTTCTCACTTCATTTTGTTAATAATTTTCATTTTTCATTTAGAGCATTAGACAACAACATGATATCGCATCTTGGACCTAATACATTCCCACTAGAGCTCGAAGGCCTGTGAGTAGTCCAGTGCAAGCTAATATTTATTTTATGTTAATAAAAATTGTAATAAGTACCTAGGAAGATGTTTTTTACTTTCAACTTTAACGCTAATTAATGTAAGGGCATTCAGACACATTTCTCTTATTATTATTTTTAATCATTTTTTAAAGCCTGAAATGCAGAGACCTTTTAAATACCTACATTTAAGAATATTGTATTCAGTGAAAGCGTTAATGGGACAATAATAATAAACAGATGACCGTCAATGAGTTATACCAAAATTAGATGATGACCAATAACTCGACCAATAACTCCCAGAATTCCCTTCAATATGTTAACAGTTCTGAATTGTTTCACTCTTACTTATAATAATTATCTGGGAGAACAAATACTATGTTTCTTAATATTTTTCATAGTTGATTCTTACACATAAAAAACCTCAAAATGGCACTGCTACCTTGCGTCGCTAAATCTGTGTAAAGGAATCTGATGATCATGGTATCATAAAGAAAGCTACTGTGACTAAAGTTCCATCATCATTCATAACATAAAAAGAAACACCATGGCTCTACAGAAAATATTACATCTTTAGTCACAGACATCTTATGAGATGTACGAACAATACAGTTTCACAGTTTTAGTTGAGTTACAGAATACGATGTGTGAAGTTGGTTTTAGGCCAGATTTAATCTAGCTGTCTTCTTCATCACTTATCTAATGAAAAAACCAGTTCACAAATTGTCAAACCAAATGGCAAAACACTAAAAAGTTTATTGCCTAATACGAAATATAATACAGTTTAGATGAAAGATAATCATTGACTGTCTATTACTCCTTTACTATACAAAATGTTAGAGACTGATTACAAGTCCCTAGAACCTCAACCAATATAAATTTGCCTCCCGTTAAAGTATCCATTTCCTTTCCTGATCAACTTTTGCATTTGAGAAGTATACGTAAAGTGTCTCCCAAAATAAATTTCCAAATGTTGTTAGTTTTCTTTCATTGTCTTGACTTTAGGAATTACTGTTTACATACAAGTCATATCTCTACCCTGAAATGAAGATTCTACGTTACCCCCAACCTGTCATTATAGAAAACTAAAGCCTAGGAATAGAACCGTAGTTGGAACTGAACTTTAAACGTACTATAAACTATATTTTTACTTTACACTTTTTCTCGCTGACAATAAACAACACATCCTTTTCGGTGTGTCATTATGTCCCACCTAAGCTCAGTCAACCTTATATTCAAGAAACAAAACTAAGCCTGCAAAACGAGTACAGTATGCACTCTATTTCTCCAGTTCTTTTAGACAAGAACACCCAAACCGTCAAGGGTGTATAGATATTACGTTGAAATGACCTGTTTCTCTTGTTTAAAAAGTTATAAGAACTGTCCTGGGTGATAAGATACCCTGATACTATATTTTTTCAACCCACATTAAAGCAAAATAACGATAGGCTTTCAAATATCATAACAGGTGGCCACATGGTAACAGAATCTGCTTCTCTTTTCCAGCCGGCTTTCAGCTGGCGGGAATGAGGCAATTTTCCAATCGGCACCATTAACACGCACTTATACTCTTAGTTCTGGGGTATAGGGTAAGCGTGGTAAGGCAAATCTGCGGTAATCTCATAGCTACGAACACAAGAGCGACTAAGTCATTTTTGCCCGGATATTTTAAGTCCCCTCTCCCTGATAAAATCCTTCAGGCTTTTAACATTCCAGACTTAATTTCGTCTACAGATATTATCACGTTCATAACCAGTAGTGATACAAACAATGTGCGAGAAATTACGCAAGCTTATAGAAGTAATTTATTATAACGTTCAAAGTTTTTTAACCTAAACACACATTGACCGGCTGTGTTGGAAGGGGGGGGGGGGATAAAGAAGGTTTGTGCTCTTTGGTTACTTACTGCGTTGATTTTGAGATATTGAGTAATTTTGCTAGCCGTTATTTGTCACAAGCTTAGTTTATAGACTCGACAAGGCCATGATTTTCGTGCACTAGAATGAAGGTGTAAAAGGTGATCGTGAATTGGTTGGTTAGATGAGATTTTAAGGCAGTTTTTAACCTATTGGTTCAAGTCGAGCCGGCTTCGGCTTTTTTCCAGCTGTGCCTGGCTGGTTTTTTCCTTCTTCATTGCTTATGCGGAGAACCACGCACAACGGTGCAGTATGTAAGGTAATCATGAGGGTATTTGTGCTTGCAAATTCGCAATTGAAGGTTCTTGGTAGTTTCACCCGCTGTGTTTCAACTATTTTCTCACATTTGAATACAAACAAATGTACAACTGTGAAGAGGGAGACACTCATTTCTCATGAATAAATATTGATACCGTTGAGACCGTCAAATTTCCCCGATCTTGGGAACACACCTTTCCCCTCGAAAGTGGTTATCTCCCAAACTGCTAACGATGCCGACATAATCCACACCTGAATCAAATACAGAGTAGACTTTCCCTTCCTTATAGTCACTCATTAACCTTCTGTGTTGACTGTCGTCTATACTTGCAAGGCAGGTATTAGTAACAAATGCGTTGTATGCGGCCGAATGAAAGCAGGCCATGGGGTTAGGCAATTTGCCACTCGCTACCACCAACACGCCATCATAGTTTGGGATTTGGGGGCTATGAGGTGTATAGTCGACTAGTGTGGTAGGATAAAGATGCGCGTAGCTGCGAACACCAGAATAAGTCATTAATTTCTAAACACACATTGACCGGCTGCTTATGATGGGCATATTTACTGCGCATAAAACATAGCGCAACCAACACTCGATCTTTCCTTAAGGGTAAACAACAGATCGATATGGACTTGACCTTTGTATAGGTGATGTCGGGAAAGTTTCTCCTAAACTCCGAGCTCGCTTATCAGGAAAAGACTCAAAAAGGCAAATAAAAAGGCTACCGCTTCAGCAAGATTAAGTTAAAAGCCTGAAAATTCTTGGAAAGTTCGTTTAAAAAGTTGTCTATTTTTAAACCTCTTCGGAAGTACCACAGAGAACGATTATAAACTAAACTAGACTAAACTAAACCAAGGAACTACAATAGGAATATCAAGTCAATATGCCTACATCCATTACAACAGTATGTGTATACTGCAGTCTTCTCTTAGTACAAACGTGTTGTTGCGTGCGGAATGATTTAAATTCACCACCGTCGTGGATTTTTGCTTCATTGCATAACTTTTTTATTTTTCGCATTAAGAATATTGCCACTGCACAATTTGAAAAATACTTTTGACATCATGAATCATCAGCAGCACTATCATTTTCTCAATTTATGTTCGCTAGCTTCAGGAAGTATGTTACAGCCCATTTTGCCTTACCTGTTTCAAAATAGGACGTTCCATATTGAAACAACATTTAATGAACAATTCATATCACATTTTTTTTTTTTTTTTTTTTTTTTGTCCGGTGGGAGAATTTTAAATATGACTTGCAAAGTGCACTGTTGTAGAAAGTTTGAAATATCTTCTTTGTCATTGTCAATGTACTTTAAACATAATGGGCGTAACAGACGAAAAAATCAGCTGTAAAAGGGCGGAGAGAGATGATGGCGCCTCACAATCACAGTTTCGATGAGTATTTAGTGCCCAGACTTACAACTTGTGTGCATAGCCTGAAAACTCTCTTAAGAGTGTTACCCTATGACCTTTGACCTATTGCTCAATACTTCTCCATGAAGAAATTTCGAACTGGTCTACTGAAAGCCACACGCTTGATCTTCAAATTATCTCATGATGCATTGACCGCTAAACGTTACTTTTTTTGAGACCTACTTTAACCGCATTTTGTTAATTATTGTCATTTTTCTTTTAGACTATTAAGCAACAACATGATTTCGCAAATTGGACCGAAAACATTCCCACCAAAGCTCAGAGGCATGTAAGTGAGTCCGGTACAAGCAAAGAATTATTCTATATCAATAAAAAAGACCAATTGAAATAAGTATCTCGAAAGTGGTCTTTTAACCCAAAGGTAACAATCACTAATATAAGGACATTCCTCTCCTTTTTCAAGGAAAATGTTTAATATAGTGAAAGTGTAATCGGATCAATTACAAAAAATGATCGTCTATGAAATATATGTAGTTTAGATGTTGAAAAATATCTCCCAGAGTTTTCGTGAAATAACTTTACAGTTCTGAATAGTTTCACTCTTACTCATAAAAATGTCTGGGAGAAAAAAATACTACCAGATCGTTTTTTTGTTTGTTTGTTAGTTTGTTTGTTTGTTTTTAATTGTAAACAGCTTTAACGAACAAATGTTAGAAAGCGTACGTGTTAGCACAATTTTATGACAAAATTGTATTTTAAACAACCCAAAAATTTGTTTTGCTTTCTTTTAAAGTGTAAAATATAGTTGAGTAGCTTTGTACTAACACATGAAAAAATGAAATGAAACAAATGAAATATGAATAGTATATGAAAAATGACTCCAAAAATAATTTTTTTTTTATTCCATTTTCTTGTATTTGAGGAATAATTGTCTATGTACTGCCATATCCCCATCCCAAAATGAAGATTCGTTTTAGACAAGAGCGTGTTATTTATTTATTTCCTTTTAGAGACTTTCAAGGGAAATTGTCTACGTAGCCAATACTATATAGGCAAGGCGGAAACTGAACAACAACCCTAAATTTGTCAAATGAAGGTGATAAATGAGGGAAAATTAAAAAAAAAAAGGTAGTTACATGACTAAATTGAGTATTAGGCTACAATACACGTGCACGTAATAATTAGAAAGTGTGTTGTTTGGTGGTTCGTATGAAGTGAGGCCTAGTTAGAACGGCGTCTGTGTTCAGGCGCATAAAAACGAGGATTTGGGGGAAATGACACCCTCTCGGATAGTGACTCAAAGGTGGTATTAATAAAAGCAATCCGTATTGGGGGTAAGGTTACATGCCAAACCTACCATTTCTTGGAGTTATTTAAAAAAAAATGAACAATATTTTTCAACTTCATTGGATTTTTTTTTTTTTCAAACAAAGCAATTCTTGCCTAGTAGAAATATCAAGAGCACTAAGTGACGACTATAGGAATATCAAGTTAATTGAAGGCCGCTGGTTTGATCATCACCATCAGAACCACCATCACAATCATCACCATCACCATCACCATCGCCACCACCACCTTCTCATCGTCATCATGTTTATGTCCTTATCTTATGTTTTAAATGCTCACTGTTACTCCAACTAGTATACTGTTGTATGCAAAATCAGCAGTTATCTTATTTTTCAGAAAAATAATAAGCGGTTGTTCATTGAAAAATTTATGTCTACGATATCCCCCAACCTGTTGTTAGAAAAAAATAAAGCCAAGGAATAGAATCGTAGTTGGAGTTGAACTTTAATCGTATTTTTAAACTATATTTTTACTTTACATTTTATCTCGCTGACAATAAACAACACATCCTTTTCGATGTGTCATTAAGCCCCACCTAAGTCAAGTCAACTTTATGTTCAAGTAACAAAACCAACCTTGCAAAACAAGTGCACTATGCAGTCTGCATCTCTTACTCCTTTTCGACAACAACATCTAGACCGTCAAGGCTTTATTGATTACACGTTCGGATGGCCTTTTTGTCGTTACTAAGAAGTGATGAGAACTCTCCTGGGTGAAACGATACCTGGATACTATATTTTTTCAACCCACCTTACAGCAAATTAATGGTAGGCTTTCAAATATCATAATAGGTGGCCACATGGTAAAAGACTCTGCTTCTCTTTTCCAGCCGTTCTTCAGCTGGTGGGGATTAGGAAATTTGCCACTCGATACCATCAACACGTTCTCATACTTTGGTTCTGGGGTATCGGGTGTATAGTTGACAAGCGTGATAAGGGAAATCTGCCGTAACCTCATAGCTACGAAGAGCGATTAAGTCATTTTTGCCCGGATATTTTAAATCCCCTCTTCCTGATAAAATCCTTCAGGTTTCTAACATTCCAGAGTTCATTTCGTCTGTAGGTAAAATCACATTCAGAACAAGTAGCGATACAAACAATGTGCGAGAAATTACGCACGCTTTTGGGAGTTATTAGCTATAACGTTTAAAACATTTTTTACCTAAACACACAGTGACCGGCTGCTTATGATGGGTATGGTTACTTCGCGAAAAAGAATAGCGCAACTAGGACTCGATCTTTCCTTCAAGTTAAACAACAGGTCCATAAACAGTTGACCATTGTACCAAAGACATCACGAAACTTTCTGCTCAACTCCGAACTTGCTTATTAGGGAAAAGACTCAAGAGAGGTAAAGGCAACGGCTACCCTCATTGACAATGTATAATCCCAAAACCTAATGTTTCTTGAAAATTCGTGTGAAAAATTGTATAACATTTTTGAAACACGACGGCATGTTTTTGAAACAAAGCAATTCATGCCTAGTGCAAATACCGCGTAAGAGCACCGAGTGACTACTTTAGGATATTAAGTCAATTAAAGCGGCTCCACACTTCTGTTCTTCAAATGATCCACGATGCATTGACGTTTTAACGTAATCTACTTCTCACTTCATTTTGTCAATAATTTTCATTTTTCATTTAGAGCATTAGACAACAACATGATATCGCATCTTGGACCTAATACATTCCCACCAGAGCTCGAAGGCCTGTGAGTAGTCCAGTGCAAGCTAATATTTATTTTATGTTAATAAAAATTGTAATAAGTACCTAGGAAGATGTTTTTTACTTTCAATCTTAACGCTCATTAATGTAAGGGCATTCAGACCCATTTCTCTTACTATTATTTTTATTCATTTTTTAAAGCCTGAAAAACAGAGACCTTTTAAATACCTACATTTAAGGATATTGTATTCAGTGAAAGCGTTAATGGGACAATAATAATAAACAGATGACCGTCAATGAGTTATACCAAAATTAGATGATGACCAATAACTCGACCAATAACTCCCAGAATTCCCTTCAATATGTTAACAGTTCTGAATTGTTTCACTCTTACTTATAATAATTATCTGGGAGAACAAATACTATGTTTCTTAATATTTTTCATAGTTGATTCTAACACATAAAAAACCTCAAAATGGCACTGCTACCTTGCGTCACTAAATCTGTGTAAAGGAATCCGATGATCGTGGTATCATAAAGAAAGCTACTGTGACTAAAGTTCCATCATCATTCATAACATAAAAAGAAACACCAAGGCTCTACAGAAAATATTACATCTTTAGTCACAGACATCTTATGAGATGTACGAACAATACAGTTTCACAGTTTTAGTTGAGTTACAGAATACGATGTGTGAAGTTGGTTTTAGGCCAGATTTAATCCAGCTGTCTTCTTCATCACTTATCTAATGGAAAAACCAGTTCACAAATTGTCAAACCAAATGGCAAAACACTAAAAAGTTTATTGCCTAATACGAAATATAATACAGTTTAGATGAAAGATAATCATTGACTGTCTATTACTCCTTTACTATACAAAATGTTAGAGACTGATTACAAGTCCCTAGAACCTCAACCAATATAAATTTGCCTCCCGTTAAAGTATTCATTTCCTTTCCTGATCAACTTTTGCATTTGAAAAGTATACGTAAAGTGTCTCCCAAAATAAATTTCCAAATGTTGTTAGTTTTCTTTCATTGTCTTGTATTTTAGGAATTACTGTTTACATACAAGTCATATCCCTACCCTGAAATGAAGATTCTTCTTTTCCCCCAACCTGTCATTATAGAAAACTAAAGCCTAGGAATAGAACCGTAGTTGGAACTGAACTTTAAACGTACTATAAACTATATTTTTACTTTACACTTTTTCTCGCTGACAATAAACAACACATCCTTTTCGGTGTGTCATTAGGTCCCACCTAAGCTCAGTCAACCTTATATTCAAGAAACAAAACTAAGCCTGCAAAACGAGTACAGTATGCACTCTATTTCTTCAGTTCTTTTAGACAACAACACCCAAACCGTCATCAAGGGTGTATTGATATTACGTTGAAATGACCTGTTTTTCGTGTTTAAGAAGTTATCGGAACTGTCCTGGGTGATAAGATACCCTGATACTATATTTTTTCAACCCACATTAAAGCAAAATAACGATAGGCTTTCAAATATCATAACAGGTGGCCACATGGTAACAGAATCTGCTTCTCTTTTCCAGCCGGCTTTCAGCTGGTGGGAATGAGGCAATTTTCCAATCGGCACCATTAACACGCACTTATACTCTTAGTTCTGGGGTATAGGGTAAGCGTGTTAAGGCAAATCTGCGGTAATCTCATAGCTACGAACACAAGAGCGACTAAGTCATTTTTGCCCGGATATTTTAAGTCCCCTCTCCCTGATAAAATCCTTCAGGCTTTTAACATTCCAGTCTTAATTTCGTCTACAGATATTATCACGTTCATAACCAGTAGTGATACAAACAATGTGCGAGAAATTACGCAAGCTTATAGAAGTAATTTATTATAACGTTCAAAGTTTTTTAACCTAAACACACATTGACCGGCTGCTAATGATGGGTATTGTTACTGTGCGATAAAGCATAGCGCAACTAGTACTTGATCTTTCCTTCAAGGGTAAACAACAGGTCCATAAGCGGTTGACCATTGTACCAAAGACATCACGAAACTTTCTGCTCAACTCCGAACTTGCTTATTAGTGAAAAGACGCAAGAGAGGTAAAAGTAAGGGCTACCCTCATGAACAATAGTACATGCAAAAACCTGACATTTCTTGAAAATTCGTGTGAAAAATTGTATAACATTTTTGAAACACAACGGCATGTTTTTGAAACAAAGCAATTCTTGCCTAGTGCAAAAATGCGTAAGATCGCCGAGTGACTGCTTTAGGATATAAAGTCAATTAAAGCGGCTCCACACTTCTGTTCTTCAAATGAACCACGATTCATTGACCGTTTACGTAATCTTCTTTCCATTTCATTTTGTTAATAATTTTCATTTTTCATTTAGAATATTAAACAACAACATGATATCGCATCTTGAACCTTATACATTCCCACCAACGCTCAACGGCAGTTGAGTAGTTCAGTACTAGCTAATATTTATTTTTTGTCATATAAAAACTGTAATAAGTATTTAGGAAGATGTCTTTTACTTTCAATCTTAGCGCTCATTACTCTTAGGGCATTATTACATATTGCTCTCATTATTTCTCTTTTTTTCATTTTTGAGTGCCTGAAATGTGCAGACCTTTTAAATATCTAGATTTAAGGAAATTTTATTCAGTGAAAGCGTTAATGGGACAATAATAATAAACAAATGACTGCCAATGAATTATACCAAGATTTCATGATTTTCAATAACTCCCAGAGTTTCCTTGAAAATGTTTACTGTTCTGAATTGTTTCACTATTAGTTATAATAATTATCTGGGAGAACAAATACTATAGTTTTTAAATATTTTTAATAGTTTTTTCTAATACATAAAAATCCTTCACAGTGGCACTGCTACCTTGCTTCACTAAATATGTGTAAAGGAATCCGATGATCGTGGTATCATAAAGAAAGCTACTGTGACTAAAGTTCCATCATCATTCAAAACATAAAAAGAAACACCATGGCTTTACAGAAAATATTACATCTTGAGTCGCAGACATCTTATTAGATGTAAAAACCATACAGATTCACAGTTTTAGGTTATTTACAGAATACGATGAATGAAGTTGGTTTTAGACCACATGTAATCTCGCTGTCTTCGTCACTCATCTAATGAAGGTACCAGTTCACAAATTTTCAAAGCTAATGGTACAAAAACTAAAAATTTACTGACCATTACTTTTTAGAATACAGTTTAGATGGAAGATAGTTATTGACTGTTTATACCTTACGAAACAAGTTGTTAGAAACTGTTTATATGTCCCCAAAACCTCATTCAATGTTGATCTGTTTCCCTGAAAAGTATTTATTTCCTTTCCTCTTCATCTTTTGCATTCAAATTTCTTCCACAATAAATTTCCAAATGTTGTTAGTTTTCTCCCATTCTCTTATATTTGGGGGATAAAAGGCTACAAACAAAAAATACCCCAACCCCCAAATGAAGATTCGCTTTAGACAAGAGTGTTTAATTTATTGATCCTTTTAAAAACTTTTACTACAACAAAACCCTTCAATGAAATTTGCCTACGGCGCCTACATGCGAAAGGCAAAACTGATCTTTAACCCTAAACTAATAAAATGGAAGTGATAAATGAGGGCACAATAAAAATTAGATACAAAACACTAAGAGATAATGATTAGGAAGAAAGGGGTTTTGTTTGGTAGTTTGTATGGAGCGGGTCATGGTCTGAACGGCGTCTTTGTTAAGACACAGAAACGCGGATTTGAGGGAAATGATATCAATTTAGGTAAACGCTCAAATGAGGTGTGCATAAAGATTACCCGCATAACCCGCGTTACGTTAGGTTAGGTAAGATGGAGTTTTAAAGCCAGATTTGAAACAATTGATTTAAGTCGAGCCGGCCGCGGCCCCCCATAAAGAGAAGCTTAACATGCCTAATCTTAGAATATCTTGCAAAAGTTGCTTGAAAATGAATATTTTTCAACCACACTGGACCTTTTCTTTTCAAACAAAGCAAGTCGTGCTCAGTGCAAAAATCACATTACAGCACCAAGTGACCAAGAACCGACTATAGGAATATGAAGTCAATTAAGCGCAACACGTTCGATAGTCAGATTGTTTCATAGACCTATTTCCAAATAGCAATTACAAAGGATTCTTTTAGAATATTATGCAACAATAGGATCTCGGAGATTAAGCCAAATACATTCTTACCACCGCTTATATTTCTGTAAGTTGTCCAATGTAACTAGAGAATTATTTCTTTATGAATCAAAACTGGATGAAGTATCTAAGGAGTTGTCTTTCACTTTCAAACTTGAAGTGAACATCAACTAAAAAAAAGCAAATTAAACTACGCATTTAAGACCATGCAAAATAAACTCTAACAGTTTTACTCCCATCTTCGCAGCCCATTCTTGAGCTGAGATATACAATTTTGGAGATCATTCGCATTAAACAAATTGGTCCATCGTTCAATATTTTGTGACTTCCTTGTTGTACAACCCACATGAACTTCTTTGTTTCCCTCTGGAACTAAAATGTTTTTATGATCTTGAACACGTTTCTCTTGTAAACCTGTGTATTTTTGGCTCAAGTGTTTATAAAGATCCCCCCCCCCCCGAAGGTTTATTTCACATAAGAAGATGGCTTTCATTGAATCATCCGGAGACATTGCAAAAACTTTATCTTTAAGCTCTCTCTCGGTTTTTACGTTGGTAACCAAAAGTAACGTCGTGAGGCCAAAACTATATCCGTTTTCTCAATTAATTAAGTAGTGCAAAAGGAGCCGGTGGTCTTTGATGGTCGGAATAGGCTATACCTGTTTCTGGGCGACGTCTTTGATCAAGCGTGGGAAAGCGGGAATTTGAGAGGAAAGATGCCAATGAGGTTTCAAGTTAACGGTACAAGAAGATTGCGGCTACCCACCTTCTGCGAAAAAACACAATGTGATGTCCATGAAAAAGTAGTTTGACGACTTTTATACTCATCTTTTAATGCGTCGGCATTTCTAAATCAATCCTCAACGAAAGAAAAACAACTGTCTTGATCTTCAAATGAACCCAAGATGTATCGACCGTTGAACGTTATCTCTAATTGCAGTTTGATAATCACAAACATTTCTCTTTTAGAACTTTGGACAGCAATATGATTTCTCAGATTGGGCCGAATATATTCCCACCAACGCTTATAATTCTGTAAGTAGTCCAACAAAAGCAATACTTAAAAAAATTTTCATTTTCAATCAAGTATCTGGGAAGAGATTTTTTAATTCCAAGCTTAGCACCCATTAATGAAAGGATGGTATTCCCCAAACTTTGGGTCAAAACAACACGATATTGATTTAAGCCAGTGATCTTTTGAAGAAATACATTTTTAAGAGATATTTATTTGTGAATATTTGTGGATAAGTTTTTAGAGGCTGTAATTTTGCTTGCTCTCCTTTTTAGGCCCATGTATTTGTGACCTAACTGTCTACAAATACATTCCCCTAAAGGGTTCATTTCATAGAAGAAGAAGTGTGTTATTGATTTCTTGGAGACTTTGCAAAAAAATGGATTTTGAAGAAAGCTCTCTCACGGTATACACTATATTTTTCTTACCAAAATAAATTCTTGGAACCAGAATTAAAATCTAAATTTAATAGGTTATCACAATAAAGGAGAATACTATACTTGCACGAAATAAGTGGCAAATGAGTCAGTGGTATTAAATGGTCCGTACAAGCCATCATTGGCTCTAAGCGACAACTCTTTCCATGCGCATGCAAGCAAATACTTGAGGTGAAAGATGTCAATGAGGTTATAAGTTCACGGTTGGTTGTCGGTCGGTCGGTTGGTTAGATGAAGTTTTATGGGCCCAAATAACAACCAATTGGTTCAAATTGGTATAAGTCCAAGGGAGGCGAAAATTACGGCTACCAAACTACGTTAAAAATAGAAATTAGTTTCAAGCGTCTCATATTCATCTTGATATACGCCGGCATTCCTAAGCAAACCAATCAAGCCCCAGCGAAAGAAATGGAAAACCATTTCAGCAATATGATTTCTCAGATTGGGTCGAGTGCATCGCACCAAAAACTCAAAATTCTTTAAGTAGTCCAACACAAGCAAAACTTGTAAATTGATTATTTTCAATCAAATGTGTGATAAGTATCTAGGAAAAAGTCTTTTACTTTCTAGTTTGACACCCGTTAAAGCTAAGATTGTATTCCCTAACGTCGGGGTGAAACCAATACGATACAGATTTTAGGGGGTGGTGGTCAATTAAGGAAGTATATATTTCAGAGGTATCTCTCTATAACTATGTTTTAAACGCTGTTATTTTGGTTACTTCCCACTACAGACCTATGCATTTGTGGTTTAAGCGTCTCAAAATATTTCCTAAAAGATTCATTTCAGATAAGAGGAGGTCTTTGATTGAAATTTCTGGAGAAATCCCAGAACCTGCATTTTAAGAAGGTTTTCTTATGGTGTTTACGTAAACAAAGAAAAGCCTGGGACCAAAAATAAAGAAAAAGTTTAAACTTTATATATTAAGTAGTGAACTATACATACAGAAACTAATTGGGAAAGGATTTGGTGGTATATGATGGTCGGTGCAAGCCATTCCTGCTTCTAGGCGACGTCTTTGATCAGGCGGAGGGAATCCAAGATTTAAGGGGAAAGATGGCAATGAGGTCATAAATTCAAGGGAGCTTAATGCGAGGATTACGGCTTACCAACTATGGTGAAAATTAACGCAACAATGGATAGGTCCTTGGAGATTATTCTGTTGAGTTTTAAAATCATCTTGAAATGCGGGGGTATTTCTAATGAAATCAAAATAAAGCCCCGACAAAAACAGGACACTGCCTTGATAGTGGTAAGAACCCAAGATGTATTGGCCGTTGAACGTAAGTCACCTACTTTAACATCACTTTGTTCATAATTAATAGTTTTCTCTTTTAGAAATTTAAACAACAATACAATTACTCACATTGGACCGAATACATTCCCACCAACGCTTTTGGAACTGTAAGTAGTTTAACACAAGCAAAAGATGAAACATTATTCATAATATTCAAACATACATAATAAGTATCTAGGAAGAGGTCTTTTATTTTCAAGCTTAACACCCACTGATGCATTGACATGGAGCCACGTTTCTTTGCGCTGTTTTCTAGACCGGCAGCCCAGGGCCTTGGGGGTAAATGGACTAGGTACCAATAACGAAGTACATAAGCATGAAGCGAGTCACCTGGGATGTTCAGATATGTGAGTCTGCCGGGCACCATCCGTTGCCAGTAGGTCTGGCGGCCATTTTCCAAAATGGCGGCTATGTTTTAGTAGGCATCGTTATGTTTGATAATAAAACTATGATAGAACCTCCTATCAAAACGTGTGAGGTGTTATATCAAAGACAATTAAATTTTCTATCAAATGGTACCATATATGATGAGTATTGTGCTGAATTAAACATTACATTTGGGGGCAAAAAGTGTAATTTTCAGCCAATTTTCCCGAAATTTACATTACATTTATTTTCACATTTCTTCATCTTATTTAAAAGTCTTAAGATAATGTAATGAAACTTTCCTTAAAATATTTCGTATACATAGGTGCTATTTTTTCAAAATAACAAGGTTATTGCTTTTTTCAAAAGAGAGTTACAGTCTTTCAAAGTTAGCAATTTGAAATTTCAGGAAATAGAATTTTGTACCTAAAATAGTATTTCGCCCTGTTCTCACTTCGCATCAGCTCAAATAGTACAACTTATTAGGCCCAAATATAACCAATACTGTACATCTTGGGTTTTAAACATAACATTCATTACTCTGATTACAAGATATATGCTTGTGTCGATTTTGAGACATCTTGTAGCAAATCCAAGATGGCCACCATTGGTCAATGCACTTTTGGCCCAATTTTCTTGAATTTCAGCACTTAATGCTCATTTTCGATTAGAACACTGGCGATATTTGGTCAAATGACACCAGGAGATACAACCCATTTAACTGTCGAGGTAAGGGGTAAGGTGGTGGAGTGATGGGAGAGCCTAAATCAATCGACCGTTAAGAACCATCTTAGAATATATCCAAAAGATACTTAAAGAAGTTCATGACTCCTGAAGATTGCATCCCAGTGCACAAACAAACGAGTGGTCATTTCTTTTTTGATCGAAAATACTGAATCAAAGGTAGATATAAGGAGAAAATAGTACATTGACCCCTAGCCACCATTTTGGTTTACAAGTTATGTGTATACGAAAGAGTGCCCTTGTCCTGGTTCGTATCTTCTGGTGCCATTGTCTTTTTGACATGCACTAGAATCTTAAAATCATTGAGTTAGATAAATTGCAGAAAAATAAGTTAAGAATAATAAGTCAGTTTCTAGACCCGATATAATAGGGTTGTTTTCATTACCAATCCTTGACGTAGGGACTGTTAAAAGACTAAACGGAAAAATTACTAATTTATACGGATGAAATCTACAATTGACGACTAATTCAACACGTAAACAAGGTGTAAATGTTTACTTCACAGATTCTCAAATAATGTCGAGTTGCCTCAAGTTGAAGTATTTTCATCCTTCCGATTCCACCGTTTGCATTTTAGTTATTATATGTCTTAAAAAATGACTTTTAAATTGCCCGCTTTTTAGTTGTTTGTCTCCTACATGTAATTGAGGTGTAGGTGTCTACAAACAAAACATATCGACCCCAAAAGAGTCATTTCAGAAAGAAAGTGTCTTTAATTGAATCTTTTGGAGACTCTCTGCAACAACTGTTTTTAGAAATCTGTCGTACGGTGTTTAGACAACCACAAAAGTTTGTCTTTTGGGGAAGAGGCAAATTGAAAACTGATTTAAATTGGTTGTCTCAATCAATTAAGTAGTGTAATATACTTACAGTGAGTAAGTAGTATCTGATGGATGATACTTACAAAGCCTTCCTGGAAGGTGTAATTCATTGGGCAAAAGATGAAGACTAAATCATATGTCGATTAAGGTTACTGGCTTCCGCAAAACCTAATGTTTCTGGGAAAAGTTTTCTTTTCTGAAAATATTGTATTTCATTTTTTAACCATTGCGGGCCATGTTCAAGCAAGACAAACCGTTTCCAGCACTAATATTGGGTTTTAGCACCACGTGACCACTATCGCAACATCACTTTAATTGGAAGCCAAGATTTTGGTCTTCCAAATGAATGATCCATGATGCATTGACTGTTAAACTTCAACTTCTATAGATGCAGTTAGAAGAGTATTTCTTAATAGTAACTATTCCATTTTATTTTCAGATATTTAGGTAACAATATGATCTGGCAAATCGGGCCGAACACATTCCCGACAACGCTTGAAATCCTGTAAGTAGTCCCAGGTGTGAGGGAACGGTAAAAAATAGTGGGGACTGATTGTGGGCAACACTATCGAAGAGAAGCAACATAATTGGTTGGCGAGGAGCACACACGGAACTTTTAACTTTATGAACCTTCTGGGCATATCGTTAGTGATCTAAAATGCACTTTCCCATTTCCCGAAGCCGATTTTTTTCTTTCACTGGGGCGGGAGCAAGTTCAACCTTAGTCCAATACAAAGATACAATAACCTTTTCCGATTGAATTTGTAATAAGAGTGTGAAATGAGGTATAATTTTATTTTCAAATTTTACAATCAATAATCTAAGAACATTGTTACATTGACACTTTTTTTTACTAATTTCGATTCAATTTGAATTTCTGAACCTTTTTCCTCCCTTTTATTTCAATTCATATACATCAGCATCAGAAATTTCGACATTTATTTGGTAAATGTACAATTGATGTTTCAATGAGTATTTTACAGATATATACAAGTTACTAAACAGAGATAAAGTTGTTAGAACACGTAGCAATAGTTGCATTGATCATTTGGAGCTAGCGCTATATAAATATTTGTATGTATGTAATAACATAATGGTTACGACTGAGCATCAATGAAATTGCACAAAGTGTCGCACTGATCGTAATTGTTAATTTGCCTTGTGAAACGCACTGGTCTTCTAGTAGAGATAAATATTTCTACATTTATTTCAAACTTAAAGTTGAACATCAGTTCTTGAATGGAAAGTTGAAACTTCTTGCATCTATTTTGGTAAATGTAGTTTTTCATATGTACAATAAGGAAATTGAAGATATGTTTTTTCCCCATGACTAAAACCGAAAACAAACGTCTTGTTTGGAAAAGAAAAACTGCTTTTTCAAAAACATATTTTCTACATTTAAAAAAAAATTTAATACAGTGCTACAATCCCAAAATAAATGTTCTAGTGTTTCAGTCATAGTGTGACAGAAGGGACATAGATCACTCTCCTCCTTCCCAAGGCATATAACAACTTATTAGTATCAATAATATTGCGAATGAACCTAAACTGTAAATAATGCAATTTTGTTTCATTTGTATTCAAATGTGGCATATGAAAAATTTTCTGCCAATAAAAGTAAAATGGGCAAAATTCTTGCTCCATTAATTCAAGGCAATTGGGGAGGGGGTCGATAATCCTTTTAATAAGACGGTTGTACGTAAACTGAAATTTAGAAGGTGCATTCATAAACTTACTAATGATACCAAAATATGACAAAAAGGGGAAATTAACAATGTGGTAACGGTTCATAAATTCACGATAAGTCAATGGTATACCACTCTCGTCAAAAAGGCCTTTAACAAATAATACATTTTTTTTTTAAATTAATCCTGATACATAAAGGTTTGGTTATCAATATGTATTAAAGAATCATTCCATATAAGTTGATTATCGAGATTCTCCTTCGGACAACTATACGACAATTCACACTATGCATTAAAAACTTCTTGAATAAATAAATTCTTAGTATTTGGGGTATCTTCATAACTACAATTGCAACGAAAGAAAAAAGTCTCTCCCACAGGTCTCACAGAAATATGAAAGAAAACTTTCCAAGAAGAATCTTTCGTACTACAATATCCTTTCTCCCAACTACACTTTAGATTATTAATAAAAGTTGGAATATGTGTCCCAATTGAGTTATGAGTAAACTATTATCGAATATCACCATTCAACAGTAGGTCACATGGGAACCAGTTTTGGAAAGGAAAAGCTCGACTAGGGAAACAATACAAGGTCGAATCTCCAGAACCCTGGGTTATGGCAGAGAAATCACCTTTCTCCTCTTTGGGTAAAGATTTATTTGGCCCATACATGGCAATAGAAGGCCGCTGTTTATTTAAGACCTGGGGACGCATATCCAATACAGTCTTAATTAACAACGGAACCAATTTAAAAACAGAGGCAACGAGTTAAGAGAGGCTAAAGCAGGGTTGGACGAGAACACAATTTGTCGTCACTTCAACATAAAAGGTTCCTAGTGGACTTCCCACCCACATTCATTCAGCCATTGGGTAGGAGCATAGGTCAGACAACATGAAATGAAGGTATTCCTTTAAGGGCAAGCTGTGACAAATGAGGTTCTTCAGACGGCTATGATAGAAGTGGAAGCCATTTGACCTCAAGGCCACCAACACGACTGATATTTCACCCAAAAGATAACCGCTGAGGAAGTTTAAGCAGAAAATTTAATTTTCATATGTGAAAGGGACACAAAATCAACACAGTGTGATAAAAGTTTCATTAAAATCGAACCTGCATTTCTCGAGACTTCAGTAAATGAAGTCAGTAGATTTGTCTTCAAAAGTAAGTTTGAGCGCAGCAAAGCTTATATCACTTCCTCACATTGACAAGAAATGCGTTGTTTCCATTTGTTTTATCAGACTGTTGTGTTGACCTTGAAGTTTTTAGGAGTATGAATTCCCCGTGGGGGTGCAAGTGTTTAAAATTCTCGTGCCACTTATGCAGCCACATTTGTATAATTTGGGATTGTTGTGGAGAAAATTCAGTCTAACGTTCAAAGAAAACCAAAAGACTGCCCATTAATGTGAGGATGTGATGCCATATGTGCTTGCTTCAAGTTCACTCCTTGTTGAAATTTCACCAAAATGCTCAAAATAAGTACCCCTCTAACATACTAAATCCTGTTGTGACCTTGAACTCTCCTTTAAATCAGAGACACATCTAATCTTCTTCCGGTGTTATCGAAAAAAAAACAGTGGTTGAAGAAGGCGTCGTTAGAGTCAGTGTCAATTTAAAGAAAACGCTAGTCCAAGAGCACATAGTTTTGTTATAATAACTTCAAAATGGTACATAGTGTGAAAAAAGCAAGGTCAAGGATTTAATTCGTTTGGGAAAAGAGTGCACCCCGCTTAAAATAGTCTCTACAAAAGGTGGAGTCCCTGACTAAAAGAGTATAGTCCGACAAGTTGACGTACGGATTGAAAGTAAGTATTTTCGGAGTCCGATTACTAAGCTTTGTTCACTTCAATCAGACGACTAGAAGTAGTCCAGAGTTGTTGGAAAATATGATTTGATCAGGCATTTGTATTGAAATGGAGATTGTAAGAACAAAGGATAACATAAGTCATGTATGGATAAATCCTCTGTCCACTTCACAAGATTTGCATTCAGAGCTCGTGAATATTAATTTAAAGTGCAAATAGGAAATTGCATTCATCGAAACAAAATTAGAATACTCAGAAAATGCATACTGAATTTTTGCAATATTTTACACAAATTGTGTAATAAGTACACAGTATTCATTTTCGTGAGAATCTTATTTTTTAAACAAACACCGTTATCATTTTCATTTCACAAAAATTTTAAAGGTGAATTAATCCCCCTTTGTGACCCATGACACCCTAAAAGTCCGTTCAGTCGAGGGAGACTCGAATTATGTCGACATGCCTCACATTGAAGTATTTACTTTCCCCCTATTTTACCATTTGCTTGTGAAAAGTATATGTGAAGAAGCATCTCCCGAAATAAGTACTAAATGCTGCTATTTGTCTCTTTTCTTTCTTTTTTTTGTACTTGAAGGCTTAATTGAATAAGACAAAACAACTTGGTTTCGAGTATGTAGAACAATTTCCTCTTTCAGGAGGAGAAAACTTCATTTCAATACAATGTAGTGTTCAGAAGGAAGTGATTTTCAAAGTGGTTCATTTTTATCTTGAGATTTTGGTTATTATGGGGAATCTGTGATGTCGTGAAGATCGGCTCATGGAATCAACATTGCATTCAAATAATTTACAATTTTGATGATGCTTCAGGAAATCTAAACAAAATACTCCAGCGTCCTTTCATCCAAGAAAAGAACGGATGAAGAACATCTACAAAGCAGTAACTTAGAACAACAACCTTACACAGACACCGTGCTGTATATTACATACTAAGGCTTTCTCACTTTGACATCCAGCCAATCGGCGTTTAAAATTATGGCATTCTCTTTTACATCCAAAAGAGATGCATACAATTCATAGTAAACAAACCACCAGGTCGACTCTTGTCACTTTCACTACAAACTAGCATTGAAGTAGTCATTCCACCTACAAGTATTGTAACACACAGCTCACAGGTTAAATAGGTTTGTACTGGATTTATATAACCTGGAAGTACCGAAAGACACCACACCTTTCTACAGAGAAGAAAAATAACTAGTCGTGAAAGAACATCCCACGAAGGCAGGACAAGATTAAAAGAATAAGATTTCAAGGTCCTACAACATGCTGATGATAGCCCCAGAAATAATCTTTAAGCCACAACCATTGGCAGACTTCAGAAGTTCGAACAACTTTGAGATTCTTTGAACTGTGCAAAATTTTGCATCGGCGTTGACAGCTTCATGAACTTTCCTTCCTGGTCAAAGGTCAGCGACAAAGGTTCCTTGAACTTGAAAAGAAAGGCAGAGAAGGAAAGGAGAAGATTGGAAGTTAGAAAAATTTCGAGGATATAACTTAAGAACTTGAAGGTTAAAAAATGTTTAGTCACCAGGACTCCCAAGATGAAGATCCGGCGTGGGCTACAGGGAAACCAGATACAAAGAAACAGTTCTTTGTAGGGCTACTAATCGTTTTCGAAAGATATATATTTTTCTCTAAAAACATGCCTAAAATGCAGGACAATCTCACGCTAGCCTGTTTCCTTTTCTTTTCTTTTTCCTTTAGTTTTGTAATTATTTTCTAACTTAGAATCTAGCGCTTGACGTTATGCCTTACGGTACACTACCTTTAGGTCGTAGGCTGTTGCAAAGTTCGTACGAGAAAAGCTTTGTTTTACGCCATTCATCGTATTTCTTAACTATGACACTACGCCAAAAATTTGGCGAAGTGTGATAAATGTGAAATAAATGTGCAAATTATGCTTTTGGGAACCTTATTTGCCTGTGAATTTTACCTGTAACAGTTACATTTCTGTGAGATATTTAAAACACAATAAGCTTTAGCAGAACGCGTCACCATACGCTGATAAGACGGCAGTTTTCCAAGACAAAAAAAGAATGTTAATTTTTTTACCAAGCATGCTGTAATAAATATTTAGGTCATCATTCTTTTGATGATGCTTCAGGAAATCTAAACAAAATACTCCAGCGTCCTTTCATCCAAGAAAAAAACGGATGAAAAACATCTACAAAACAGTAACTTAGAAAAACAACCTTACACAGACACCCTGCTGTATATTACACACTTTGCTATGTAATTCACTTTTTAGCACTTAGGGTAGACTGGTTGTTGTTTAAAAGTTGACCATTGACATAAAGAGGGTAAAAGGGCAAAAAACCCCTTTCGCCTTTTTGTTTTCACACACCCTTTGTAGGGATACGTAAACGTACGGTAATACCACTTTCAATTCACAAAATTTACGGACACGCAGTTATTTCACAGCTCTTTGTTCATGCAGTTTAACATTTTGCTTTGGTGAATTTCCATTCAATCGTTTTGGTGTGTCCGTAAATCAAACCAAATTAAACAACTGGATGTTCCGTTTTGACCTGTCACAGTTAAATGAACAGTTTTTGGAGTTTCAATTCTACGCAAATTACCTGATGTTAAAACTAAAGTTTTGTGTGAAACAAAAAGTGTAAAACAGCTATAAGAATGAACAAAATCATGTTTTTTGTTTATCTCAGAAGGATCATTTTCGTTGTGGAAAATGATCTGATTGATGCATAACACTTTGATGGTTTATTTTTATGTCTTTCATTGTAATATGAAGGGATCTCCAGCAGAACTTAATATTTGTAATAGACCCAGACGGTTTCAAGAATCTAAACATCCTGGAAAAACTGTAAGTGAAACATGTTTTTTTTTTTTACACTATCAGCATATTAAGAACATCGTTACACTCTTAAAAAAAAGTGGGCAAATTTTGCCCAACTTTTTGACCAACACTGGGCATCTATTCAACAACCTAAACAGTTGGGCAAAACTTTAACCAACCAAATTTGGTAAAGTTTGAACCCAACTGTTGGGCAGGAGATTACCCAACTGTTTGGTAAATTAGCATTTAAAAACATACCCACTTGTTGGGCACTTCTTTTATCAAGCTGTTGGGCAAATGCATTAACCAAATGTTGGTTATATGTTAATCATCTTTTCCTTAACCCTTTACCGTTGTGCTCCGATCGGGGCATATTTGCGCGCCTCGGGAGTGGGCGGAGAAGCGGACGTAGCCCGCCCCGCATCGGCTTCCGTAGGCCACTGACCCCGTGACCTTAAACTATTGTCTCTCTCGTTGTTGTGGCCGAAATTTCGGGTAGCTACTCGCAGTTTCGAGCTCCGCGTGAAACAGTAAAGATGGGTGACAGCCGAGCTCTCCGCATGGGTCCAAAAGGACCCAAACAACGGTAAAGGGTTAACTGTTGGTGCTTTCTTTACATGTTAGGTTCTAGGTTATGGCAGGGAGCTGCCACTGCAGCTCCCTGGTTATGGCAACCCATCGGTCCCAGTTTAAAAACCCTGGCTTAATAACCTATTTGGTTTGTCACTGAGTTCCGAATAAGTACGTCCAAAACTATCATTTTTAAAAGGCACTCTATTTTTAAAAGGCACTGTAAAATGATGTGTGTAAATGATGTAATGAAGTCTTGTAGTTTCATCAATGCATAAATATGAACACAAGGGCAGCATGAGAGTTAACTGGTCCGTAGCTCTCATACACTGTTATCACGGTTGTGAGACAGGTTTCTTGTTATGTCTTTCTTTCGAATAATTATAGATAAATGCTCATTCGGACGTGAAAGAGAATATCCCAGTTCCTAACCTCTCATTGGATAGCAGTTTTGCGCCAAATACGAATCATGGAATCTCATACAAATGTGTTCTAGTTCGAAGTACTATTTAAAGAATTTTATGGAAATAGAGATCGATTTCATGGTCTAAAATAATGTACGAGTTTAGCTGTTTGGCCAATATAAAAGATGCCAAAGAGAATTTTCAGATTATGGTACCATGTCTGATTATGAGAAGAATTATGAAACAAATCGGGTCAAGTGTACTGTTGTTTGGTGAAAACACTGCAACCAATAATATACCCAACAAATTGGCAAAAAATTACCCAACAAGTGGGTAAAGGGAAAATATGCTCAACAGTAGAATAAGATCTTATCGTCATTTTGACCAGTAAGCTGGGTATTACAGTATACGCGTGCATGGAAGGGGAAATTTAACCATTTTGTGAGCAAAGATTGACCAACACTTAGGCAATTACTTTTACTCAACAAAAACTTTGCCCAGCGTTTAAACAGTGCACCCATTAGCCCCAAAGTTGGGCAAAGTTTTACCAACACATTTCATAAACTTCTTTAACCAACGAATATTTTATCCAACGTTTTAAGAGTGAAGGCATGGTTGGAAACATAAAAAATCCTCTCTCATAACTACGATAAGTTAAAATTATATTTTCATATCATATTTTGCATTCGGTGTACTGTTAAACCTTGGATTTCGTTTTCGCCGTTGGCTTTCCGACCACACAAAGACAAAGCAAAGAAGAAAATGAGACAGACTAAAGAGAATTTCTGTCTCATTAAACAATTCAGACTAAAAGGGGAAATAAGAAACATTGTAATATGACAAGGCAGCTTAATCAGCGACCCATGTCTTTCGCACCCCTCCTCTTAGCCGCCCCCCCCCCAAAAAAAACATACTATGAGCAAAGAATTGAAAAATCATTTTTTTTTTTCAGTAATTTTTAAATCCTGAAAGGTCCCAAAATTTGTTGACAAGTTATTTTTATAAGCATAAGACAAACGTTATTTAAAAAAATGTCTAACAGAACCAAACCACCCTCCCTTGGAGTACCTATAACGTGAACATAATTCATATAAATGAACCGGTATCCCCAATCGCTCATCATCTTCGAAAGTAATCATCCATAAGTTTATTTCCCTGCATGGAATAGAAGGTAAATACGATATCCACATTTTAAAAAAAATATTATGATAAGGTGACTTTTACATGCAGTGAAATAACATATATTTAAATGGCATCAAAATTGCAAAAGCCTTTCTACATAATTGCACGAACCACCGTATCGGTTTTTTTTTTTCGTCTCCTTTCTTTTCTCAAAGATTTAATTCTATTAAAACCCGGGTTTCTTCTTCCGTCTCCAGATGAGTTGAGTTTTATTATACCTAAGTTTAAGCCCCACACAGTTCTCACAGTGAGTTTTACCCAGAACATCATTGTTCTTATTTTTATTGCTTTTAGTTCAGTGTTATTGACTTTATATCAGTCTCTTAGTAAAAAAAATATAAGAATTGTTTTATTCAAAAACTTATTGATGACCATAAACAGTAACCAAATATTTAGGCCATCATTAAGAGTACTTCAATTCAGAAAAAAGACGGATGGTTATAAACGATTTCGAAATATTTGAGCGAAGCTCCAGGGGGGCAAAAAGGGAAAAATTCGCCAATTTGCCTATTGCGATATCAGTCAATTACAATGTAGTTTGTCCAACTCTTTTTTAATGAAATTTCTAATTCTCAACAAAAGCTCCTTTTTTTAATTATTTGTTCAAATATGTAAAATTTCCCCGCGCCTTAATTTTCTGCTACTGCTTGTCCCTGTTTCCTCATAAGGCAATTTGGTAAGCTTTTCCGAACTCTCGAAATGTCAAAATTAACACGTCATTAAGTGATATCGGCAACTACACTAATATTTGCATGAATTTTACATCATTAAATTCCAAATATTCCCTCATATAAGCTCTTGACTCTTAAAATGTCGTCGTACAGCCTCAATGTGTAGATCTTAGATAACACTGTTTAGTTACATCGTTATTTATAACTATATATATATTGTAACTGTCTAGAAAAGAATGTTTGAAAGCGTTCGATTGTTGTTTTATAAAAAAAAAAAACACCGAGTCTCGAAATAAACGCAGGAAAAAAAAACATCGTTCGTTAATAGCTGTGCATTCTCAGACTTGCCAATAAGAAATACAGATTCTTTGGAAGTTTTCACATTCCCTTTTATAGGGTACCTAGAATCCAACATTTTCTCCAAGACAAGTTCCACATTTTCAAAACTTTGTCGAACGAGAGCAGAAATTTCGGCGCTCCTAGCCGGCCTCAAATCACGTCCCCAGAGAAATGGCGTACACAATTAAATTAACAAACTGGGTGCTTTCCCCCCTTGTCTAGCTATGCCAATACTCAATGATTTTCTTTATACTCAATTCAGAAACTTAATACCCCTTCAAAGGCAATCAGTCAACTTTAACTTATTGAAGCTTTCTAACATTTTCATGAAATACGCTTATGACAGTTGCTTTAATATCACGTTAGGTTAAAGGCCTTTTCGGATCTCGGGCGTATGTTCTGCCGAAATTTTCTTTGTACCCTCTGCTCCAAATGATGGTGGCGCTCCGCTTAGATAGTGGCACCGACTATATCCCCCCACAACAAAAAAAATTATAAGGGAACATTTTTTATTTATAACTTTTTAACTAATATCTTTACTTTTTATTTCTCTATTCCTAAAGACTATATTTTAACTCTTATTTCTCCATTCCTAAAGACTATGATGCTATTTAAAATCAATGTTGAAAAAACTTCGTTAAAAATAAACCTGTGTGAAATATTTCCTATATACAGGGAATAAAAAGTAATTCCATATTTTTAATGCTGGACGCAAAAGGCGAAGATCACGTTCCAGCTGACGCTTTCACTTCTTTAAGCACGCCCTCATCCCCTGTAACGGTATTTTACAGCAATTCAATTTGGTATAACTATTCTCTTTCCTACATTTACGTTTTAATGTCTAATCGAAGTGCCGTTGCAGAGTAATGAACGAGTTGAGTCTGAAAAAACTTTACGCGTCTCTTTTCACGACCACTATAGTAATTTTAGAGTTTAATATTCTCTTCACTCCTCTCTCTTTGAAATCTTCTTCTAGTTTCACACTTTAAACATTTTCATCGCTATATCGTTGATCTTCGGACATACCTGAAGCAACCGCTTCCAGCCCTTGGAGACCAGGGGGTCGCCTAGATGAATTTCAAAACCAAACAAGCGCTGAATGACCTGTTATGTTTACCATTCAATTCTGTCCATATCGCCACAAGGTTTTACTGGAAAGGGAGATTCATAGCCTGAGCCCACAAACAGTATTTTTGCCTGTTTCCTCGTCTCTAGCCAAGGTGGCTCTGGTAGCTACCACTCAGTCTAGTGTGTGATGCAGATGCATTGACGACAGCCACCATGGTTCATTAAGACAAATCCTGTTGTCTGGCAGATGCGCCCCACTTAAGTCCCGCTTTTCATAACTTTTCAACTATATTTTTCAACTGTCTTGACAAATGGATTGAGAAAACCAAGAGCCTGCATTTAAAACTAAAAAATAACCGTTTTTTAGGCTAAAGTCACACGGTGACATCAATGCCATCAAATCTGAAACCAGTAATCACATTTAAGGGCAAGAGCAGTCGCCCTAACTTGAAGCAGTGTGTAAGACGATGGGCTGCCGTGAGTCATGCGACAACTTTCTTTCTTCTCAGATGTGAAATTCACAAGAAGTAATTGCTTGATTAACCTTGAATATGCAAAATTTAAGTAATAAAACATGTTGAAAGACACTTTGAAGAGAAATAAGAAAAATATTGTGAGATTTCACTGCTGCTTCAATTGAAGTTTAAACAGGGAGTCCCTTAAACCTGGTTTAGAATGAGCCAGGTCAAACTAAGAATCCTTGCAGAGTCCCAATCTAAGTGTATTTGAGTAGCTATTTTATTATTGGAGGTAACTCTGGCAAAGAACACATGTGTTTGATTCATAATTGCTCCACTTCGTCTTAACAATTCAAACCTCTTCCTCTACATCATATCCTGTAAAAAAAAAAAATCCACATAAACATTCTCCTCCAATTCAGTAACAGCAACACCTGAACCTGACCCTACCAGATGGTGCTTGATCTTTTTGCCGAAGGGGACCCTTTAAACTTCATAACTCTGACTTTTAGATCTGTATCCCACGAAAGTCTATGTACATCCTCATTTGGGGGGGGGGGGGTACCTTGATCAAAAAGGCCAATGTTATATCAGCTGTAAGATCTTTCTGCCAACTAAACCTCAACAAAATCTCCATCAAATGAGGAATCAAAAGTGGCAAGGTTTCAGGACAGTCGCTCAGGGACAGCCCATCAGGGGGAGCCCATTGTGACCTTTGGCCGAAACATGAAAAAAAGTCGAATCTGTGTAGGAAGGCTTGCTTCCCTAATCACTGTCTATAGGATAGGTAATAAACCAATTTTTACAAGATTGCAAATCAACACGGTTTATCTCAATAATAATTTCTGACTTTTCCAGGTCTTTTAACACCGCGGTATACTTAATCCTTAACTCAAAATTTCTGTAAAGTTGTTGTGAGAGACCCTTCAGTCCCTGCATTGAAATTGGCTCATTATTCAATAAGTCGCAAGGACCAGGGTTCTGCCTCCAAGATTATCAAACATCATACCTGTATTCAACCTCAGGGCACTTAGTAGTTTGCTGAAAGCGCCTTAGAACAGGATCACCTGAGTTTCCTGGATTATCATTCTTGACGCAAATCATAATTGATTCTCAGTCCCAAAACCTCTTTGAGCTTACTTAAGAAATGTCTGAAGGGCAAAACAATGAAAACAAGAGGGCAGAGTTGCATATCTCATCGCTAACATGTGCGCAAGTTGGTTATAGAACTTGAACTATATGTGTTAGAAGTTTTATCTGTGCTGTTTTTATGCTACAGTAGAATGTCACTGACAAAAATTACCATATTAAAAGTCTATGCCACAATCCTTTGAAATTCCAATTTGAAGTCCAATTGGGAAGCGTTTTTTTTTTGTTCAAAGGGACGGAAGTTTTTCTCGTACGATAGCGAGGAGAAAGAGTATGGCACAGACCAATCAAGTTCTTGGAACTTTAGGCGCACCCCTTATTCCAAAAAAACATCATTTGGATATTTAAATTCTGACACCGGATTATAAAAGAACTGGAGAAATAGGCTACCCAATCTTTGTAAGGCTTGCCCTTTTAATCCAGTAGGCCTATCTAAGATTTTGGAACAAATTTATTTTTTAAGATGCTGTTATCCCTTTGCAACACTATGAAAAAACAACGAGCTTAACTGTTACTTACACTAAAGTGATACAGATATGGACGCAACGATTTTAAAAGTATGACGCTTTCGGGGACGCTTTAGACAAGTGCGTATTCTCCATTTTGACGCGACAGCAAACTTCATGTGTGTCCAGCTGATATGCATATCAAGTGCGTCTCAATTAAAAAACTGGGCGTGTACGCCATGTTCAACGCGTGACGTTAAATTTCCGGCCGACGCACAAACCTTTTCTATGTACTGGCCTGTGGCGAATCCTAGCCAGTGGCAAGGAAATTGTCACGTACGCTTTTTCTGGCGATGCTTTAGAACCGCCAAGTTTTAAGGGCACTAATATGTAAGATAGGTAGGGCCTATGCCTAACCTTATGTAAGTCACCTACAGTTTCATATCTTGGGTTATAATTCAAGCCTATGAATGGCGTGGTTCTAGCCATGCCTAAGCCCAAGACCTAGCCTACATAAGGTTAACTAGCTTCAGATTTCTAGTCTAGCCATAGGTTAGACTTTAACTTTCATACTACTAGGCCTAACAGTTACAGCAACTTTGGAGTGAAAACAAAGTCTGTCTGCATAGACCATATGAGAACACTCTAGATATAAGGGCTATCAAAGTGAAGTGCGAGAAGAAACTTAAAAATCCCACTGCAACATACAAGCCAGAGGCTCAGTCTAGCTCATTTATATTTATTGACGAAAAATAGGCTAGTTACAAAACATTAATGTGGGCATGACACGGCCAAAGTAAGTTTATCGGTAACTGTTCTTTGGGTACACCTTGACATGAAGTGAATGATTTCCCTGGATTCCATGGATACCCGGTGGCTGCACATTTTAATCCCCCTTCACCTTGCTCAATACAACATTTAACCGTTACGGCAGCTGTAATGTGCCGAGGCTCCGATCGTGACCGCCTTAGTGCTGAAAACCAACTGATCATGAGACTAGGAACTCTCGCTCCACACTGCCTTAACGTTAGAATTAACCTTTTGTAATATTCACTCCTTTTTTACTCATTTTACACTTACTCGTTCGTGCTCGTTTTTTACTGTGTACGCCTATTTTTTTCCGGACCTAGTTTTTGTCTACTTTTTCCCCTTTTTCCGACCATGTTCGATTTTTACGTGCACTTTTTCATCCCGGACGCTCTTTTTCCTTTTTTTTTTGATTTGTGTTTCATCCTTCGCACTAATGTTTTCTGACAGTCACTTTCGCCCGGTTCTGTTTTTACAGCGATCCCTTCGGATTTGATGTTTGTCGTGTCCAATTGTTACTGTTGGTTATTCAGTTTGGTTTTTGCCACCTGATGAAGGGTTTATACCCGAAACGTCGTGGAGTATTCCGCAAACTTTTAAGCACCTTTTACTACCTCTTTTCGACCTATATATAAATATATATCTTTACAGTCGAGCTTACCACGTTCGACCTATATATATATATATATATATATATATAGATATATATATATATATATATATTATTGATATTGTTGATTTCATAGCCGTCCATTTGGTACCAGGAAGACCAAATTCAATTGTCTAATGTTATTAACAAAACTTATCATTCGATTGTTGTTATTCCTTCTAGACTGACGGACAACTACGGAATCTGCTGCCTCTTTTTGAACACAAACATATGCAGAGCACCTTCCTCTCCGTTCAACACGTGCAATTCAATCATCCCGAATGGCATTCTTCGACTTGCTTTGTGGATTATTTCTTTGTTTTCTATCATAACAAATTCACTAGTTTTAGCTGCAAGAGTTAAATCAAAAATACCTGCCTTGCGCAACAACTTAACCATTTCAATAAGTAAAAGTCAAAATACATTTCTTATCAACTTAGCTATTGCTGACTGCTTAATGGGAGTATATCTTTTTGCAATCGGGATAGCCGATGTAGCATTCGGTACAGATTACTATCTGTCTGCATTGGGTTGGAGGTCAGGAAATGTTTGCAAAGGAATTGGATTTATTGGTCTTTCAGCAAATGTTGCCTCAATTTTTATTTTAACTTTTGTAAGCATTGAGAGGTTCTGTGTCATTGTTTTCCCATTTGGCAAAGACCTATTTCAACCGAAGTTTACAGGAATAGTTTGCGTCGCCACTTGGATTACAAGTGGTGCATTGGCAGTTACACCCATTATTTTGTCAGAATTTGTACCAAGATTTTTCGGTTTTTCGGATGTGTGCTTAGGTTTACCAATAAACTCTGCTCCCGAGGAGTCGAACTTTACAGTACGCAAATTTGAATACGAATATGGCAATGCCTATGTGATGATTGAGACTAGTTACACCAAGAGTCTGTATTGGGTGTATTCACAAATTTTGTATATCTACTTTAGTACAACTTGCATAATAGTAATAACACTATGCTATGTAGCAATATTTATATCCTCCATCCGTACTAAATTCCAATCGGGACGACGAGGGGACAACAAAAATGAGATAAAAATGGCACTCAAGATTTCCCTTATCGTTGGAACAGATTTAGTTTGCTGGCTTCCAGTCATAGTAACAGGGATTTTGGCAAATAGAGGCCATAAAATACCAACCGAGACCTTTGTTTGGTTTGCAATATTTGTGATGCCTATAAACAGCGCCCTCAATCCTTTCCTTTACACTCTTCCTGCAATGAGGAGGAGAAAGAGAAATGAACCTTCATTCATAGCTGAATAAAATGGAGGATCTGATGAACCACGTCACCTAGGAAGCTTTCCAAGGAGTTGATTTAAAATAATATCCCGACAGGGATCTACTCGGTTGCTAACACAGAACCGACTTTGGTGATGCATGAGTCCCATTTTCCTGATGAAAAATTAAAAAGTTCAAAAGTAGGAACAGTCATTTTAATTGTTATAATTAAAACGGTAAACAGAAGCCATTTTTCAGACTCTGAAATATATTAAAACTAACGAATTTTCAGCAACACTGTTGCTCTTCTCAAGTTCAAAAACACACTTAAAACTTTGTCGTCACTGCTTATTGTGTTTTTAACAAAGTGACGTGCTTCAATGCAGTTACCGACACAAAATGACCATTATTAACCAAACTTGAACGAATATCAAGATGTTTATACTGAGAGCATAGTGGATTATCCCTTTTAAGTTGGAAAATGTAAAATGATCAATTTGATGTCATCTTGTGTATTAAGAAGACAACCGAAATTCTTTAAGTGTATTGTAGTATTAGTTTTAGTTTTGATGTGTTCATGTCTATATATATGTATGATGAACGCTGTCAGAGCGCTGCATGGTTACTTGTAGATATGTAAATAATTTTGACGTGTCTGACAAGCATGTTCATATATTTTAATTCATAAAAAATGCGCTAGACATATTAGACGATACCACGTACAATGAATGTGTTAAATTGACCAATTTTTCGCAATTGAAACTAAACTAAACAATGTCACATTGCTCGTTAATTGTTACTTGTTACTTTCAAATAGAATACTATTTATTAATTAGAGTTTTGAATTTATATATAACAGAAAAGTTTGTTCGTTTCAACTGTAAAATACATTATTGTTGTTTTCATTGTCATTTCCTGTTGTCACTGTTGTTAAATGTGATCAATACGTGCTTATTGTAAATTATAACGTAATAAGAGTTTGAATGAACAGTTATTAAATATTAAAAATAGTTCATGTTATAACCTGTGAATAACACAATTTGAGTTTAAATAAGCTCCTAAGAGTTCACAAAGCTGGAATAGACTTCCTATTTTTTTTTTTTTTTTTTGAAAGTGCGAGCTACAACTGGCAAGACTGATAGCAAAATCAGTGAGGTATGAAAGAACTTTGATTTGCGTAACGCATAACTCACAAATAAGCTTGGTTGAATTAGCATGATAGCCTTTGTGACATTAACTTAATTATATAAACATATCAGATACCACGCAGACAATTGAAATTGTTGGCTATTTGTTCTATGTTTGGGATTGTGGAACTGGAACTGATGTGACTAATCAATTAATACTTGATAGGATAATTTTTTTTTTTTTTTAACTTTTTGGGAGGGGGGATGTTGTATTGCTACCTATTTTGTTACTTATGATCGAAAACATGTTACATTTGCTTGTGGAACTACAAAGTTAATTTAATAAATTATCATATGCGTAGTATAAATTTCTATTAATTTTTAGTTCACTTTACTACAAGTCCTACGAAGTTTGAGAAACTAAATGGGTAAAGGACTGTAGTAGAAACCTTGTGAAATTAAAAGATGTACAAAAAAAACTTAAGGCTACGTAAATATTTAAAATCTGTTGATGTGTTAGTCTTTTAGTTAGTAGGTCGGTGGTACTGCAAAGTATGTAGCTGATAAATAAAAATTTTACAATATTTTAGCGCTAATTTTAAATGATGTTGTTGTCAGTTTTACAATTTACGGTTAAGTTGGTATGCAGTCCTTAAGAAATTGAAAATAGGTGTTTTAACTGTTGTACATATAGTATAATGTGAGTTTAAATATCAGTGTTAAAAATTACATGATTGTCGGTTCTGTAGTATATTAACTTAAAGTATTGAGGGAATACCTGCTATGAGATTTAAATTGTAACAAAACCATTTTGTTCCTTGTTAGGGTTAAACTTAATTAAGAAATCAGGGCTATCGTTAGCCACAAATTTCTCATTAAACAGTACGCATCCCACCCACCTTCCTCTCCCCTCAAAAAATACTTGCGCTTTAGTATACAATATTGTTTTCGCTTTTATTACTTATGATTAAATACGGTATGTGTTATTTTGTGTAATGTGAGTTTGTAATCCTTACGAAATTGATAATACGTGTTCAATTATTGTTAATATAGTATAACGTGAGTTTAAATATCAGTCTAAAAAATACATGAAAGTCGGTTTTGTAGTACATTAACTTGGAACGTATTGATACAAAACCTGTTATAAGTTGTAAACTGTATTTAAACGTGTCTGAAAGTACTCTGGATGTTTTTAAAAAGGTAGATCAGCACTGTTTAAAAAGATAGTTTTTAATTGGCTGTTGCAATTTTTCTATTGTTTTTAATCGATTGCATTTTTGCAAGGGTTAGGTATTGGGGTAGAAAATAGGGCTATCGTTAGCCGGAAATTTCTCTTTAGACGGTGCGCATCACACCCACCCAACCCCAAAAATAAAATTAAATAAAAAAAAAAAAAAGTGTGCGTTTTAAACTGTATATATATAGCAAAACGTAAGAATAAATTATCCCTACAGAGTACCTGAGACAGTAATATGTTTTTAGTAGACTGAACTACTTTTTGAAAGTATAATTTAGGATTGACAAGCCAGGAAAAATCACGGAGTGATACATAAAACAAAATTGGATCCTTTAAAGTAAGGGCACATAAACAATGTATCAAACTACATCAGAATATATTAGGTTTCTTGCAAAGGTATATTGAAATAGTTACAACACTTAACAAACTGAAATGCAGAGAATTGTTATTGCTAATTATAACTATCTACAGGAACTGTTCTATATGATACTTTAAAAACTCTGGGCTGTGTTCAAATCTGAACGGGGTGTTCCTGTAATACAGAATGATTAGGTTAATGAATAATTTCCATTTTAGTAACATATATTTTCAGTCTGTCAAACACTAGTTCATTATTTACTCTTTGATATCTAATGATACCGACGTAACCATTATACATTCTAATGGTTGCATACGAAAAAGGGTAAAAAAGGATTGTTTTACGGTTTGTCGGTTGCAAATTAGGTGTTAAAATCTATGTTAGTCCTTAAATGTTTGCAGAGTTCGAATATTATTCATGTATATGGGCACATTTTCACTAAATTTCTGATTTAGAGCAATAGAAAGTATAAACGAAATGTGGAGGCTTTTATCAACAATTTACTTGATGGGTGCTGTTGGTCTAAAACTAGAAAGACTAGTAATGACGAACATTGATGTCAATGGCTGCTGTACACGTCTGCACTTCGCACTGAAGATTTTGGAGAGACTTTGCGGTACACTGTTTCTGATTTATTGAATTTACTTACATAATTCGGTTGAAATTAAGCAATTTTAATTTGATATTTTTAGGTTTGCATGGTGCATGTTTAAGATTGAAAACAATTATTTATTCCTATTAAATCATGCCAAGATGATTCCACAGAACTGACGGTCTTCAGAAGTGGAGTATGAATGAATTAGGAAACTCTGGTAACGAATTGGGAGATTTAATGTTTTATTTATGATCTTCTCAAAGCCGTGTTGTAGTGGAAGTATTATAACACAGGTTATTCTTCAAGACAACGCATTTAGCAAAACTTTTATTAAAAAATTCGGATTCCATGTAATATTTACACCTTTCTAGGGGTAAAATTTTTCAAATTCAAGTACTTATAACGTTGAATGAAGCGTAAAATGAAAGAAGGAAATTTAAAATGATATCGATTAAATAACTTAGCACCTGCTGGACTAGATTTATGACTAGACTGATGAGTTCTTATTTCACTGTACGACCGTGTGTTCTGTGGTATCAACCTCTCATGATGTATTTGAAAGTGGTTGTGTTTGACAAAGGCCCAGTATTCCTTCTTCGACCTAGAAATGATTCCTTACAGATAGCATGTCATTCTGTCTTAGCGAGGGTGTAAAGGATGTTCTCAAGGCTCGATGTTCCCCTTTTTCGTACGTCTCGATGATTTTGCGATGATCATAAGGCTCGCTATATCCGAGGTTCGATGTTCCTAGAAATACGGATGTAGGTGATCATTGAACCGCGGGAACTGTGAAGCCTGGGAACATTGATATAACCCCGATTAGTGGAGGATTATTTACGCTGTTTATGGGAATTCCAGTCAGTAGTGTCGAATCCTTAAAATCTGAAAAGGACCTTTTTCATTCACACATGCAATTTATTGAATTATGCTAAATGTCTGTAAAGTGAATGTTAAGTGATGTAAAAATGTGAAACGCCAGAAGATCATGTCTCCGCTTCTATATTTGTTAGCAATGTATGAAGGATATGATTCCAAGTTTTGGGTCAATCCAGCTTTAACCAGCCCCATCTTTTTTAACTCAGTAACCGGACCTTTCGTCACGGTGTCAATCGTAACATACATAGCTTGAGATATGGATGTTACACCTTTAAAATCAACTTTGTCAAGATTTACTGGAAAACCAATGAAAGCTGTATACGATGCTTAAATGTAATTTATGTACAGCGAGTAAGATGTAAACAGATTTTCCGCGATGTAAGTTGACCTTAATTGACAGCAGTAATAAAAAAGCTTGGAACAGTGACTCCTAATGATTTAGCCTGATTAATAATCATCTTTCCTTTTAAAGGCCCAGTTCTCTCACCTCAAACAATAGCAATTCTTCTAACCTTCTTACTTAAGGCCCTCCCACAAATGTCTGAAATTCAGAGAGAGGATTGTTCCATTAATACTCGATCGAAAGTAGCCATAATTTACTTTTAAAAGTGAAACAATATTTGCTGTGGTTTATGATTAAAGTAGAACACCTCTGCTAAGCTTCTTTCAGACATTTTCAAACTCTTAACTACAAAGGAAAACGTCAGCTCCCAAATGCACTAATGAAGTATCCAGACATCCAGACTTGCAGTCGGGATGTTGGGAGTTCGAGCCCTGGCCGGTCATACCGAATACCTTAAAAAAACGGAATCTGCTGCCATTGTGCTTGGGGCTAAGTATAAGCAATGCAGTAGGGGATTCAAGCCAGTGAGACAAGATGTATTTGTATTTTGATATAAAGGCTGACTTTCTGCACTTTCTAAACAAGATCTTCTGGTGTTCTCAAAAATTGATGTTGATGTCAAATACATGTGAAAAACACACCTTCGCGAGCTCCTTTTACATTCATTTCTTTGTCTTTGTCACAAAGATGGCCACTTGTCTTTAAAAGTATTGCAGTAGAAACATTGCCGCAAGGTTTTCCAGTAACTTTGGAATTAAATGGAAATTTACCAAATCTAATAAAGAAAGAAATTAAAGTAAATGGATCTAATCCAGTATGAATAATATTATTCTTGTCCTTTTAATCATAGATAGCGCTTGTTATCTACCAGTTAGGACACAAGCATTTATTCTATAAGGGTTTGGTTTTTTGACACACTGAATGAAGGAAAAGTAATAGGCTAACCAAAATGGACAACCGGTGACAGTACTTTTTTTTGTTAAATGCACTTCGTACTATTTGTAACTATGTGAAGATTTTCCAGCACGACAAGTGAAAATAATTTGCATATTTCTTATATTATGAAATCAATCTTTCCACCTTTTAGACAGTGAGATTGATTCCGATAACATTAACAAACTGTAGCAACTGCATCAAACGTTATGATACCTAATTGGAAAGTCCTATAGACGTTCAAAAATCACGTTCCAACTCTAAGACGCACTTTCTGACCCCCAAAAAGTTTGGCCATCCCACGCTAGAAGTTGGAACCATTTTATGGCATTGGCTCACCCCTTTGTCAAACACTTTGCCCAACATTTCAGAGATTGTAAACCGCGTGTCTTGTAGAATCTGACGCAGCTATGTCACACCTATAGACCTTGTGCATATGATAACACGGAGCGGAAAGCACGCCATCTTTGGGGGCAAAACAAACCAACACCGACAAAAACAGAAAAATAATTTGTGTACGCGCTACTTTGCTTCACGTGCTGGGGGATTCTTATGCGTGGGTACGTGTTCCAGTGTTCTGCCCAAAGGATGACGTCAGTGTGTCGTCAAAGTACAAGTTTTATATAGGTTGCCTATAGGCAACATATGGAGAACTTTGGTACTTCCCTGCGTTGCAACTCGGACTATCATGAAGCACATTCGACCAACCTGTTCTCGGGAATCAGAGACAGGGGCGTCCTTGATGAAACGTTGATGAAATTGATTTACAATGACAAATATTTTGAAATAAACAAACAGTTAGGTAACATTTGCAGTACACTAACAGTTCGGTCAAACATGTATTAACTGTTTTTCTCGCAGTGTGAACACAATCAAATCAAAGATCATTTGAGGGCTCGGATCATGTAACAAACTCGGGTACCAGTTACACCACTCACCGCATTCGATCTACTGGTGTGTCTACGCTGCATTCTAAGGCAGCATGTCGATCCTGGGGCGTAAGCAGTCGCCCCATTTATGAAAATATTGGGGGGAACAAATCGTTTTGCCTCTCCAATAATTCGGGCAGCAGATTGAAAAAGGGGGCAGAGTAACCTAAATGTAACATTGTCCTATACAGCTGACTACAGTATGTCTAGAAAACTTCAATTTTAAACCATTTCAAAGCAATAATCATCCGTCTGTGTTTTGTGTACATTTGTGTCAATGTAAACACGTGAAAGTGTTTGTTTGTTTGTGTGTTAAGCGGATGTGCTGACGTTTGTGTGGGAGGATAACTTATCGATTAGTCCGGTAACGGAACGATGTGAGGTTCCGGCTGCTGAATTTTTTTTCTTGTTTGCGTCCCTGGTCAACGGGCGTCTTACATTGATAAGCAAATTAATATACAAGGAATCCAAGTACAATCCCATAAGCTACACGGTTCTCATGTGGTTTCATCACTGGCTACCTTACATCTGAAAACCTATGCTTAGCCTTACTGCGTTTTGCGTGAAGCTCCGCATAAGCAATGGAGTAGGGAAAACAAGTCTGTGAGCCACAATTGGAAAAACGGCTGTAGAGGGCTCGACTTGAACCAATAAGTTGGAATCTGGGCTGTAAATCTCTATCTAATCAACTTACTAAGTCTTACAGGATTTAACAATTTGTAAAGAAAAACCAACGAAATGCAAAGCAATTTACAAGCACTCTTAATGATAAATGCCAGAATGATACCATAACACTAAATCAAGAATCAGAGTTAACCCTATCAGAACTATGAGGCAGACAAAAATACAAAAGATTAACCAAAGGAGGTGTTTTCCCTGCCTTTAACACATTTTTCTCAGTACTACCCTTTGTAATTTTCCTAAGTTCATTGAAGGCCAATTCAAATTTGTTGGTAAAGAATTCAACCTCTGAGATTTGACAGCTATCTCTCTCTTGTTACTACAGAATATTTTTAATTGAATTTCCTCATAACAAAGACAATGGTCAGGCAAACGCCTGCAGGAAATCATGACTATAAACAAGCCCTTTCATGTTTATAAACCGTTATTTCATTATTTGTGTTCCCACTTTCTCCAGAGAGGTGTATCTTGATCTGCCGAGGTAAAGCAAAGAGATCAACAACGCCCACTGAAGATCGAGTTCCACCGAATTTAATCGACGCACCGGGATACATAAGATCGACCTCACTGGATTTAATAGACCGGCAGCCCAGGGCCTTGGGGGTAGATGAACAAGGTACCAATAACGAAGTATATCAGCATGGAGCGAGTCACCTGGCATGTTCAGATAGGTGAGTCTGCCGTGCACCATTCATTGCTAGAAGGCCTGGCGGCCATTTTTCAAAATGGCGGCCATGTTTTAGTAGGCATCATTATGTTTGATAATGAAACTTTGATAGAACCTCCTATCAAAATATGTAAGGTGTCATATCAAAGACAATTAAATTTCCTATCAAATGATACCATATATGATGGATATTGTGCTGACTGAATTGAATTACATTTTGGGGCAAAACGTGTATTTTTAGCCAATTTTTCCCGAAATTTAAATTACATAAATTCACATATTTCTTTTTTTTTAAATCGCAAGATAATATATTGAAACTTTCCTAAAAATGTTTCCTATACATTGGTACTATTGTGTCAAAATAACAAGATCATTGCTTTTTAGAAACGGAAGTTACAGTCTCTCAAAGTTAACAATTTGAATTTTCAGGAAATTTTGTACCTAAAACAGTATTTCGCCCTGTTCTAACTTCGAATCAGCTCAAATAGTACAACTGATTAGGCCCAAATAAAACCAATATTGTACACCTTAGGTTTTTAACATTACATTCATGACTGTGATTACAAGATAGATGTTTGTGTTGATTTTCAAACATCTTGTATCAAATCCAAGATGGCCGTCATCGAACAATGCACCTTTGGCCCATTTTTCTTGAGTTCCAGAACTTGAATGCTCATTTTCGATTAGAACAGCTGCGGTATTTGGTCAAATGACACCAGAAGATACGACCTGGGACAAGGGCACTCTTTTTATACACATAGCTTGTAGACCAAGATGGCGGCTAGGGGTCAATGTACTATTTTCTCCTTATATGTATCTTTGATTCAAAATTTTCGATCAAGAAAGAAATGACCACTCGTTTGTTTGTGCACTGGGATGCAATCTTCAGTAGTCCTTAACTTCATTAAGTATATTTTGGATCTATCCTAAGGTGGTACTTAACGGTCAATTAATTTAGGCATCTCATAACTCCACAACCTTACCCTTCCCTTACAGTTATCCTGTAGGGACATTACTTGCTAAACCAATTGCATTGCTCACTTCGACGGCTTTTAGATACATTCGTAGTGTTTGGACAAAATCTGGACAATTACAGGATATATCCGACATGAACAGGAAACAGTGTTAATTAATTCCACTATCTGTTTACATATATATTGTTTCTGTGCCAAGATGGTGGCTAGGGGACAATGCACTCTTACTATTCCTCCTCATATCTATATTTGTGTGGAAATTTCCTATCAAGAAAGCAATAACCACCTGCCACATAGTGCAATAAATGCAATTTATAGCTTTCTAAACTTTGTTGCAGGAACAAATTATATCTATTTTAGGATGATTGTAATAGTTCAATTAACTTAACCCATTTTCTCATGGCATTAGTTTACAATAGGTGCTGTGCTAGCCTAACAAAGTTAATATTTCATTGCGATGGTTTCCAGAAACTGTCATTGTATTTACATGGGGTGTATTTGACATTAGGAGGGTAACTTTTACCGGTACTTGGGAAACATCCTAAAGTTAAGTCACTTTTTCTTTGAGTACATGGCTTCTGGTCCATGAGGGCGGTCTGAGCTCAATGTACTTATTTAAAGAGTAGATCAGGTCACAAGAGTACAAATTTGACAGACTGTAAAAGCAAGCCTTCTCTGAACGATTTTGTTAGGTATGTAACTTTCTCTAGTTTGGTGTGATGAATTTGAAATAGTCGGGTTTCATTAATTACTGTACTCTGTCATGTGAAGTTTTGAATTTCAAAATGATAGACTTTTTTATTTTCTGGACAGTAATACATGTTGCAATGTTATTTTCAATCTTTTTATCACCGCATTTGACCAATTTTAAGATAAATTAACTTGTAGGCCATAGAAGATTGAACATTTTTAATCTCTGTTGGACGCTATTTGGGGTCTCAGACTGCAACATGAGCTAGAGCTGAATATACAGAAGTGGAATCTTCCGGAGAACTTTAGAATTAATGAAGAGAATGGTTCCAAAATAACTTTTATTATTTTGACTTCGCAAAATATTATTTCTGCAGTAGGCAGAGGTCCACGTATGGGAAAGCGCTACGTAATACAATTCAGAAAATCCAAATCGTCCACCAAAAGAATGTTAGCCTGCATGTGGTTTTTAATACCCCTAAATATATTACTGGTAGATGGATACATGTTTCCAAAAATTATATTAGCTTTTAAATGCCTTTAGAAGCTAAGATTGTTTTGCTATTCGTTTCGATGTTCAGGTGTTACCATAACTATATTATAGACCTAGATTGTCCTAATTTTGACTTTGAATGCAAATGTGGTTATTAAAATTTCACTTTATGACTTCCCATCCAGACCAACTACCTTTTACCTAGAAAGGACAGATTTGGTGGTATTCCTGGTGTTAAAAATCATTATTTTGAGTCATAAAACTGAATAGTATTTACAGTATGATAACTTACCATTTCATTTTGTGACACTAAATGTAACCTGTAGAATATTAAGTTTACTACGTTTCCATTTCATCTTCTTATATCAAGTATTTGTATCCATTATCTAATTAAATGTCATTATCCAAGCTTGAAATTCAAAAAAGAGACTTCTTCATGCCTTGAAGTTCATATTCCATTTTATAATTTCATAGAAAACTTCTACATTAACCTCTCTTTCCTGTAAATATTTTATTTACTGTGACTGTAGTGATAAACTTTGGGGTTTAAATTTAACTTATTTCACTTCATTTAATGTGATTTAAATACTTAGTCAAAATTTGACATTTCAAATTTTGACATCAAAAGTCATTGTTTTGATATTTAAGTCCTTATTAAGACCTGAAAATCACAAATATGACTTATGCGTTAAATTTGTGACCAACTTTTAAGTTCAAATTTCCTTAAAAGCTAGGCTAACATTGTTATCTGGTTACTAATCCTAAGATTTCATTATTTAACTTTAAGTGCCACATATTCGACTTTTTACCTTTACCCTTTACATATGAAAATAAAAATAGTATTAGAAGGTTCATTATTTAAACTTCAGGTTTCTTCTGTGGTGATTGTAACCTTTTCAGTCTCTTCTATCTCTATTGTAACTTTGGACATGAAGTAGCATAATCTTAGGATCACATTTTACAATATATATAGACAAAAAGGCCAAGATATCAAATTTGTTTGTAACACTTTGACTTTGAAAGTCAGTTATTTGGATTTCAAAGATGTTAATATGAAACTAACAACTTCTAGGTGCGCCTCAAATTGCCAAAAGGATACGCAAAGTAAGACCTTGACTTTCGTAGTAAAACTTCACTTGAGAGTTAGAGGAATCAAATAAAAATAGGTAAAAATATACAGTTATAACATTGAAATTCACATTTTTAACCTAAATATCTAAAACTAAAGATTAAAATGTGACATTCATGAGACTAAAAGTTAAAATGAACGTATCACAGCTAGAAATCATGAGAAACAAAGCAAAACATTACCTTTCCAAGTTATTGTAATGGTGTGGAAGTCGTACTTAATACATCACTTGTTCCCTTTTATAAGTTTAATATCTTGCTCGTGAAACAAATGACTTCAATGTTAATTAAGCAAGTTGAATTTCTTATAACTGCCACTGTTAATGTGTAAATTATAAGACAAAAGTTAAATGAATGTGTTATTTAAAGCCCGATTTTTCCTAAATCACTACTACAAATGTTTATTCTCTTATTAAATCTGATATACAATCTTAAGTTAAAAGAAGCATTAAATTAAAAAAGCGGGGAGTTTTTAATACCACCCCTTAACTGAAAGTCTATTATATAAGATTGAAACTATGTCAATTTAAACTGAAACGTGTGAAGATATTGACATTCAAATTCAAACTTCAAAGTCAGTATTATAACTAAGACAGGAATACTTTTTTGTATCAAAATAATGTGTGTTTAAACACCAAAAATGACATAACAACTACCCTGACTCTATACTTACTATATAAACAGATAAAGGGTATGTAATCATGCAAAAGTGCAAGCTAGTCTACCTCAGACTTGGTCAAATGCGGTGATAAAAAGATTGAAACTAATATTACAACATGTATTACTTTTCAGAAAATGTACAAAGTCTTATCATTCTGAAATTCAAGATTTGAATTCAAGACTTCACATGACAGAGTACAGTAATTAATGAAACCAAACTATTTCAAACTAATCACACCGAACTAGAGAGTTATATAACTGATAAAATCGTTCGGAGAAGGATGGTTTTTACAGTCTGACAGATTTGTACTCTTGTGGCCTGTTCTACACTTTAAATAAGTACACTGACCTCAGCCCTCCATCTTGGGGCAGAAGCCATTTACTCAAAGAAAAATTGACTGTACTTTAGGATGTATCCCTACTACTGGTCAAAATTACCCTGCTATTGTCAAATATACCCCTGTAAATACAACGATATTTCCTGAAATTTCCTGAAATTTCAAATTGTTAACTTTGAGAAACTGTATCTTTCGTTTCGAAGTACCTATGTATAGGTAACATTTTCAAAAAAGTTTCAATATATTATATTGAGATTTTTTAAAAATATGAAGAAATATGTAAGTGAATGTAATTAAAATTCCTAAAAATTTGGCTAAAATTACACTTTTTGCCCCGAAATGTAACTCAATTCAGTCATCACAATACCCATCATATATGGTATCATTCGATAGGAAATTTAATTTCTTTGGTATGACAACTTACATGTTTTGATAGGAGGTTCTATCAAACTTTTATTATCAAATATAATGATGCCTACTAAAACATGGCCGCCATTTTGAAAAATGGCCGCCAGGTCTACTAACAATGGATGGTGAACGGCAGATTCACATATCTGGACATCCCAGGTGACTCGCTTCATGCTGATATACTTCGTTATTGGTACCTAGTTCATCTACCCCAAGCCCCTTGGCTGCCGGTCTAAAAGTTTGTAAAGGGAACACAATCGGTAGATCACGTGACCCCAGATTTCGGCTATATTTACTTATTTTCATTATGTAATGCAATGGTGACATTGGTGACCTTTTCGCACTTCAGCATTGTGTCCATATCTACCTCGCTCACTCAAATGGGAACGAAACCCTTGTTCAAGGAAATTAATTTTGATCTTCCTCGGTAGATCAAGATCCATCTGGCTAGATCAAGTAGGAACACAGTTATAATGCCCTGTTATTTTATCCTTTTTCCGATCAGGAAGCAGGAAGATCGTTTGCCACAGCAACAAAACATTTGCTTTTCTTATCTTTGCTTATTCTATGGTGACTTCGAGTTGCATTTAAATTGCTTTTAATCATGATATCTCAACAAATGCTGCTTAAATATTCCTATTCCACTTTTTTTGTTTTAACACTTTCCTTCCATTTGGCTAGATCAAGTAGGAACACAGTTATAATGCCCTGTTATTTTATCCTTTTTCCGATCAGGAAGCAGGAAGATCGTTTGCCACAGCAACAAAACATTTGCTTTTCTTATCTTTGCTTATTCTATGGTGACTTCGAGTTGCATTTAAATTGCTTTTAATCATGATATCTCAACAAATGCTGCTTAAATATTCCTATTCCACTTTTTTTGTTTTAACACTTTCTTTACGGAGTAGTAACTTTGAAGGTGCTCACTGAGTTGAAATTTACGAACTCAAATGGTTTTTCTAAACACAATGATACTCATCATCTTTCGTACAAAATTATAACGAAAAATAAAAGCTGCTTTTTGTAAGCCTTAGATGTAGGAACATCTATATCGCAGGGACAAAATCAGAAGAAGAAAACTCAATTTCCATCCGATCATCTATGAACATTGGATACGATCATACTATCTTCCTTGATGTGAGGGTATACACAGTACAGATATGTTTCGGGTGGACTTGAGATGGAAATTTCCTTTGGAGAAATACAGTATTTCCATAGTCTGGATGTTTAGTGTGAGAAGGCGTTGTTAAAAAGGATAGTAAACATGGTTGAGCCAACTGCATGAAAGGAAGAAAGAAATATTTCGTAGCAAGCATGACATTTGACAATGGTATTAGTCTTTGGATTGCCCCAAATTAGCGAAATACCAAAACATGGATTTTTCTCTTAGTAAAATGGAACCTTACTGTATTAAATGTTTAGGGTGTGGATCACTATGAAAATATGCCTGGTACATTTGCCGACAAACTGAGCCCCTTCTTCACAAACATATGACAAATTTACACATTTCACTCACGTTCGATTTTCTTAAAGAGTTTTCTTTACACTGTTTAAAGTGTCATTTCCATATCTTGAACCAAACTCTCGTCGATTTTCAGTAAAAAACACTGGTTTTATGATTTTCCTATTAGTAACACCGATGTTAGGTCGCTTTCAGCCTATAGTAACAAACAAAACTTGCCACAGGTTTTGCTGAGTGTCATCGGTCAAATGATTTCACGTGATATAAAAAATTTACATTTATTTCACTTAAACATGTGAAAGATTCAGTTTAGTTGTACTTGAAGAAGTTAAAAGTCTTGGTCGATGCGCACTGTTTAATTAACAAGAGATATCCTACAACTGGTTGATCATAGCACTAATTCCTAACCTAATACCTTGCCCTAACAAAGAATACAATCGATGCAATACAATGGTAACAGCCAATCAAGAAACTTCTTATAAACAGTGCGAATCTACCCCAAAATCTTTAAATACCATTTTCCGGTGCCAGGTTACAGACCAGTTCGGCGAAAAATCCTACTATCTGCGACTTAGAGGTAAGCGTACCCATATTGAAGCCTTTAAATCATACTTCATTTGATTTGAAAGGAATGCACAAATACCTCACAAAGACATAAAGTAGTCTTAAACTGCATGAGAAAATTCACAGATACTTGCATATATGCATATCAGAAATATTTGACATGTAAACTGTCGTAAACAACCACACCCCTAACTCTGTGTTATTAACCATGTACAGAATCCTATTATCTACAAACTGTTCAACGGTTGTAAGTTATATAAATGATTGGACCTCAGTTATCATAACGGTGAGTTGACGTTTCGTATCACCCTACCGTGAAGGTTTGTTTGATCTTAAAGATGATATGCAGTCCCTAACTTTAAGTAGTATAGATAGTTCTCACGTGACGTCATAATAGCTTTTGCGTGGCGTATTCCAGCCATGTTTGAGGGTAACCCATATGCACCTATAGACTTTCCCTTAGACATGGCAGTTGTCAATGCCTAGGTGACGTTCCTGAGAACCATCTCCAGTACACTGTCCTGTTTGGCGCGAGTCTAGAAAGTCATGTTTAAATATTTTTCTCTTCAAATGTGAAATATATTAGAAGTACCTGCTTGGTTTGCTTTAAAAATGCAACATTAAGGTCCAAAATATTTCAAAAGATGCTTTGAAGAGAAAATGGAGGTAACTTGCAAGGTTTAGCAGTGGCTTTAAAATAAGTTTGGGTGACTGCGCTTGCCATTGAGAGGGCCCTTTCTAGTCTGCAGCAATTTATTTTGAAACAACAGCTGAAGATAATGAATCACCTGCTTAGGGATAGAGCAAGACCACTGGGAAAAATTGCATATTTGAGATGATCTGTTATATTTATCTCCGAAGATTTCATTATTTAAGCAGAAATATATCTCAGTACGATCACCAAGTGCCAGTAATTAAATAGAGAAGATAATTTAATTCAAATTTAAAGACCGAAAATTTTATTTCTCTTTACCAGTATTAATGTCGGGTCATTTTTGCTATTAGTTGTCGAATCTAAACTCCTTTTGTTGTGCACTAGAATAGCTACCAAAGTTATTGACACAGATGCTGCCGTACAAAGGGCTATTGTACAAATTAACCAGGCGTTAAAGCAGGGAATAAATATAGAGCAACAGTTATCCCCTAGAAAACCGAGAAAGCCGTGAATATTTTTGGTTACCACCGTTAAATGTTGCTAGTGAGCCACTCCTTCCTCACCTCGTCGAAGAAGTAGCTACATAGAGTATGTAGGGCGGGAGAGAGGAATTCATTACCTTTTTAATTAATGGTTGCCCTGTTGCAAGTGTTATAACTCCCTAAGTCTCATATGGGGCCTGGTTCTTCACAAACAGTTACATTATTTTAGATTATTTTCTAATATTTTTATTCATTTTAAAATGAAGATAACCGTTTTAAATGCATTGACAACACGTGAATGGGCACTGATATTTTCAAACTGTCTTCCCTGCTGACGTATTGACTGTCTTAACAAAATGCCAGACCTATTCGAATACAAGCTCTACATTGCCCCGCATGAAAGGTAGACTAGATTTTACCTGCATATGTAGCAGGATACAGCATAAAATGGTCACACAAAAAGGGGCTGCAGTCAAGCCGTCTTTTATCATTGTACTTGTACTTGTTCTTTGGTGTTTTTCACATTTAGTTTGTTTTTTCTCTTTTTATCTTCGCCCCCTTTTTTTTGAAAAGAACACCTATTGCTAAGGCTGATACAATCCAAAGCTCAAAATTACAAACAACGTCGTAATTAACATGCCTTTTAAAAACCGTTTAAAAAAGTGATTTAGGTAGCATTATGCAAGCTTCAGGATCTCTAGTGGTAACCAAAGGTCGAATTAAAGTGTACCTCAAGTAAAAAAATTCAAAAATATATTTTTAACAGCAGGACAAATAATTCCCACAGTCCAACTTCCATCTTCACAGGACATTTCTGAGCTGAGACATTAAATGTTGAAGTTTATTCACTCAAATTAAAATGGTACAGTGCGCAATAATTTGTGATGTCATTCTTGTTCTACTCGAATTACAATCTTTGTATTTGTTTGTTTTTCTGAACGTTACTGCACCTTGTACCAAAGTGTGATAACATTCTTACTCTAATGGGGCGATGTAAGCCCTCCCTGTGCAACATGCTCTGCAAACAAAAGGAAGTGCTCAAGGTCATAAAAACATTTTGAATTTTAAAGGGAAGCATAGCAGGTTATGTGAGTTGTACCACAAGAAAGTCACAAATAATTGCGCAATGGGGCAATTTTTTAGTGAATAAACTTCAAACTTTTATATCTCAGCTTAGGAATAGCCTACGAAGATGGAATTCAAACTGTTGGAATTCATTTTTCAAGCTCTTTAATTTATATATTTTTGATTTTTTTTTTTACTTGAGGTACACTTTAAGCCTTCATTAGATATGGAATATTAACACATGTCTTGCAGAAAATAAGTACCAGGATTGGCAGGGACTGAATTTTTATGTGGAAAAGTGGGAAAAACAGGTATGACTGCAAATTGTAGCCAACAATCAGGAATAGTAGCCAAAGCGTTGAACGTTCCATGGTGCCTTTGAAAATGAAATCATTAAAATGATGCATTTTAGCTTTTAATCCAAACGTGAATGCCAACAACAACATAAAATCAGAATTTGACCTTTTTAGTTACAATTCGTATTCAGTTTTTCTTAACTGAGGACCTGGAGAACAACTACCAGAAGATTCCCAAGGCTTTGGTTATTATTTTCATCTCACAGCTAGAGGGAGTGGATGTCACCAAAAAAAGTTGCCAACTTTTATCTAAATTGGTTTCACAAAGCTACGAAAAAAGTAAACTTAAAACGAGTAGCAGCTTGTCTCATCCCTGTCTCTAAACAATTTCGTTCATGACACGTTCCTCGCTTGGCGACTTAAATCTAACAACCTGGTTTTAAGATTTCTTTGGGCGTAAATTTCTTACCGCATCATAAGACCATAGGGAAAGTGGCGGTTACATTAAAAACGGAAGGGCAAGTTTGAAGCTATAACAGACAGTCTTTTCTTCAGTAAGTAACTTTAAACTGGAAACATTCTAAACGGATACAAGCAATGCGCGCTGCAGAATTCGGCGTTTTTTTCAACAAATAAATGTAACCTCTTGTTTTTTGTTTTACTGTATTTATAAGGGCAGCTACTCCGCTATTATTCCCAACCTGATCAAGACGACTTTTCTGACTCCTAGAGCTATATAGGCTGTCCACACAGGATGCGTTGCGTTCCGTTCCGGATACGACACGTTTTTTTTTTCCCGCATCCTTCCGGATACGTCAAGACGCATGCCTGTCTGTACAGAATGCGTTCACACTGCATCAATTTCGATGCCTCACTTTGAGATGCAGTGTGTAGTTTCCAATGGCAATGAATGCTGATTGACAAAAAAGTTTAAGTTTCGTGGAAAAAATGTAAAATTACGTTTGATTTTATTCCTAAACACATTCACTTTGCCGCAATTTCTACGAATTTGTACAAAATTATTCAAAGTGGGTTTATCTCGATGGATTTCAGTCAGTGGCGTACCCAGGATTTATCTCATGAAAGTGTAGGGACATGCATTATGTTGAGTGATCGCCGGCCTGGGGGAGGTGTCCTAGTGGAGGGGGTGTCTCCTTCCTCCTTTGAAGGCGTTTGAAAAATTAGGTATCCTTGCATGTAATCTGGTGCCACATTAGCTACCTTTTGAAGTAAAATTTGTGTTAAAAAGATTGCGTATTTTCAGGAACAAAAACAAATCGGCATCAGTGAGGGGAATGGCCTAACGGCCTTCCCCTGTGTACGCCACTGATTTCAGTGGATTGATTGGAATGGAGATTTTCTACAGTCAAAGTCTATCGATATCAAGTTGAGTAGCCCAGTCGAGTGAAGTTTTTTGGCCCAGATCGCTTGTGGGGCGCTTGGAGCACAACGGTTGAGGAGAAGGGCTCGATCCCATCAGCCCCGAAGCTACGCCACTGATTGTATATACTACATTGTATATTGATATTTTCTCGTGTGCCGTGAAATGTCCCTGTGAAGCCATGTATAGTGTCCAGACTTCCCCTACCTACCGTCCCAACAAGAATACAACTGTTTTTTCACTACCGAAGTCAATAATATTGCAAGGGTAGTGGGTACCCAACGAATCATAGCCTTACATATGCATTCCCAATGTTGTGAAAAAATGCCCCCAAAATGAGCTTTTATACTTATTTTACAGGCGTTTCATTGTGATTTTAAGCTCAAACATAGTACCATTTTGCATCCATATCCCGTTAAATTGCATTTCATTAAAGAAAAACATGAAAGAAATCAAAGTTGACGCATGCTTCCGTACGTCAACTCTGTTTCTGAACGCACATGGACTTTGCCAAAATTTGACGCATCCGGAAGGATACGTCAACTTTTTTTCCGCATCGATCGTGACGGGACGCAACGCATCCTGTGTGGATGGTTCCATTGATTTACGTGCAAAGTGGTAAAAGTGACGTGCCGTGTCGTATTCGGAACGGAACGCAACGCATCCTTTGCGGACAGGCCTTATCACTACTTTATCATACTATCCGCGATATTTCCCAGGCTAACTACAAAATAGTAGGAACCATGAAGCTTCCCGATTGAACAAGCTTCTTCCAAAGTTGGCCATACATAAACTCACCAAATTTGAGTTAAATTCTAACAAGCAAATGGTGATATACTCAATCTGAGACTGATACTTTGAGTTCACATGATAGACTCCCGCATGATCAACCCAAACGTTCTATGTTTCAGTTCAAAATAATTAAATTACTTAATGATAAATAGAAGATACTTTCGGAACTATTATAGAAGATACTCACAAATCCCAAGGAACCGCTTTGTATTTATTGGTGGCCAGTGTGTCTAGTTTCTTGATTTCCTCTTCTGTGATTTTAATATCGATTGCCTGAAGAGAAGAATTAAAACTCTTCAAGACTGAGCACACAATTCTAACGAAAGTCTAACGGTAGAGCAGTGAGTTGTGCTTTACCGGCGGCATAGTGGTATTATACCTCAATTCAGTATTTTACCATCCTTAATCAGCTAACCGATAGTTCATATTTGAGTAAACTGTGTTCTAAGATACACAGTATTTAGGCATTAAGCATAATCCAGTCCTTATTTTTTTTCTTTTCTCTTTCATATGATTATATGGTTTACCATATTTATCCAAGTCCATATTTATCTTCCATTTAAAGCCATTTTTTCGTACTGACACAGAGGGATATCGGCTAATAACTCCTGATGTCGAATGCAAATAATCAATCAATCACCAACTTAAAAAATGTTAAGAAAAAAGAAAAAAACTTGTCTACATGAACAAGCACATATGGAAAGCAAAATAATTTGCACTAACAATCATTGATGTTGCCACACAGTTCTTCGTTAGAAGGATTTCCCTGTGGAAACTTAGTGCAGCATAAACGAGAAAACTTTACATTGTGGCGTATCCTTCGGGATTCTTTAATAATATTGCATGTTGCAAAGTAATATTATGTAACAATCATTTGGATAAGAGATTTCAATTCGCATAAGCAGGACGGTGCATAGAAAGCAGACCCTCCGAGATGCTTTCTGGGATCATTGAGTTGATAGAATAGATCTACAAACGGCTCACCAAAAAGTTTTGTTCAATTCTTGATGGTGTTGCACTTTTCGGTACGCAAACTAGTCCTTGACAAAGATGATAGGCTATGAGTAACTGTGCCGGTGTACATCCTTTTGAATCAGCGATATCTCTGACCAGAGGATGTTCTCTCAGATTAGGATCTTTATCGGATGCCCTTTAGTAAGCAAATTAAACAACGGATTGTCAAAGAATGGAATTAAAAAGTTTTATGTAAAGAGAACTGATGTGGGCGGGGTTCTTTAAAAGTGTATTACAAGAAGGGAGGGTGGATAAAGTTAATAAACCAAGACGAATCAGAACAACCAATAGCGCGTCAGGTAGTTATTACTTGGGCACTAATCTTTCATCAACTATTCTGAATGCCTATAGGCTTTGTAATGGTAAATTGTTTATAATTATTACTCTAACAACAGTTGCGTAGCCACGATGGTTTAGGGGTTAGCACCCCCCCCCCCGATCCAACCTTGCAATGCAACAAAACCTAAACCAGCTGTTTTTTCTCCCTATCCTTTTTCCCTCATGTCGCCACCCAAACCCACCCCCAAGACACCAATTTCTTCCCCGTGACTCAATTCTGGCTACGCGCCTGTGTCACAATCAGTGGTCTAGATTGCATTTAGACATTACACACATGACGGTAACAGAAGACGGTCTACATTAATTACCTGTTGTACCAGGCCGATCGTATACAATTTTTACGTCCGGAACCAGAATCTGCATGTACGAGAGCTTTGAGTATGAGAGAAATATCTATCTATACATGAAATATTAAGTCTTGCTCGATTGACTATCTAAGCGGGTTGTTTTACTTGGTCCTAAGAAAATAACTGCAACACCTGAAGAACCTTTTGGAATTCAACCTTTTTTTATTTCTCAGGACCATGCAAAAGAACCTCTCTGCGTTCCTTTAACCTTCACGATTCGTTTTGTTCAAACGTTATCGTCAACATGACTTTGATTCCTTATTATCTAAATATTATTATCATATGCATGAGTACGAGGCACTTCCGTCCGGCTGTCTTGGGTAACGGTTTTTCAGAATTTCAAAAGCTTCAATACGCTCCGCACAAATTGATGGTGTCGCTCTGTTTAGATATCTTTTGGGGGAAATATCACTTTCCACGGGCCTTAAGGCATAATTTTTTACTGAAGCCCCTAGCAATATGACACTTACCATGACCTGTCAGGAGATCCAAGAGGGCTATACGATGTTATTATAATGTTGTTGGACTTACAGAAATCTATCACCTCTGTTTGTTCAATGAAAGGATGGTTCTCTATCTAAATAAAGATACAGAAATAACTACACACAGAACCTGAATTGCGAAATATAAAATTGTTCAGTTGCTATATTGATAGGTTGACTAAAAGAATATAAGAGATAAAGCTCACCTGATTCATGACAATTGGTACTTTAGCTATCTTCAGTAATTCCTTTAGTTGTGGAACGTTGAAGTTGGAAACGCCAATAGATTTTGCGAGACCCTTCTCAACCAGTTTTTCCATTGCCTACAGTAACACAAAGTTTCAAACGACAGTTTTCTTAAGTTTATTAACGACAAAGTAAAAGTGATTTCTATTGTAGATATATTTTTCGAGATTCACTTGACACTGCTCATGTGAAAGCAGGAGTACCAAGCAACTTGATGTAAAAAGTACACAGCGCTTCGAACGTACGAGTAACGGCACCTTCGACCGTATAAGCACAGTAGTTGAAAACTACGTTTCCTCCTTTAGCACTGCAAAGATTTCTAGCAACTGGTTCGGGAAGGCTTTCGACCGCTTTCACACTTGAGAGCTGATCTCGAGCGGGGATCAGATCCGGATTAGATCCTACCCTCGAGATTAAAGCTTTTGCTTTCACACTTGATCCCCCGCGATGAATCAAGCCCCGATCAAGCGATCAACAAACAGGAAGTTACGAAATGAACCCGCCTTATCCTCGTAGTTGTCTGAAAGTCATAGGCCATGTTTATCTCGGGTCACCTTGATCCTCCGAGCTTTCACACACGATTTTTTGATCCCCGGGCGAGATCTGATCTGCCCCGGTGGGTGGATCAAAATCTCCGGATCTGATCCTGAGTGCGAGAGCTTTCACACTACAAAGTTGATCTCGAGGGGTGGGTCAGATCCGGATCTGATCCCCTGCTTGAGATCAAATGTGAAAGCACTCTTTCTTGTAACAGGCAACACACTTTATTAATCATCCGTCGTTCATCATGGCTAAAGAATATATAGGTCTACATCAGTTTTAATATCTTTTATATGCCCAAAAGTAAAATATCGAGCTTACTTTCCATGTCTCTGTGTAATGAATGTCGTCCAGTAGAGCTTTGCCGTCTTCATCTTTCGGAAACAGTACCGTATCTGATACATACTTTAGGAGGAGAAAATAATAATGATATTTATAATGCTTACCTGTGTTTCTTTTGAAATTGTACGAAAAACTCTCTGAAATTTCATATATGTACTAATTAAATGTTCCATACTCACAGTCACAGCATGTTACAGAGTGAGATATAAAATATTTTAGCTTATTCACAACCAATTAATGTAAAAAAGTTGATTGCACAACACATTTGTGATGTCATTCTTGTACGACTAAAATAAATGTTTCTGTACCTTTATTATCTGAGAACCGTCCTTTTTAACTAAATGAGATCACTTTTCAAACAGTTTGAAGCGACTTGTTCCTAAAATGCCTCTCCATACAATATTTTTTGCAAGAACGCGGCAAGTATTGAAGGATACACGTCATTTTAAAAATGAAACAATACAATGAATGGCATTTGCCCAAGAAAAACAAGTTCTCAAGTTGTTCCCCAATAGACTTTTGGGGCCGATGCTCATTATTTAAAAAACAGCAAAACACAACAGCCAATCAGGGAGCTGAAAGAGATGGTGAAAGCCCGCCCTTCTCTTCTTTTGCACTAGGTTCATAGCTTTCATTAACATCTCGTATTAAATGACATTCCTGAAATTCATTTGAACTAACGGTTCTGGCCGTCTTCTATACAGCTGAGACACTTCAGAAGATTCTTTCCTTCCTTAGCATCACATTGCTAGCCGTCAAAGAGGGCAAAAATATTTCAACAGGGTGTCGCCATGTGTGACGTTTTGAAAGAGTACCATGTGTTTCTTTAAGCGGAAATACTATTGTCATTGTTTCAGGAACAAAACGGCATTGTTTGAAGCATAATCACTAATATATATAGACTTCTGTTGAGTTATTTTAGAAACGCTATTTTTGCTTGAAATAAGAATATAAATCGGATTTTGCAACTTAAAAGCCGCTGAACAGTTGTATCGAATAATTATGTAAAGATCAGAGCAGTATTTTGAGAATTTTCTTCTTTTACGTGATCAATCAAATTCCTCTTGTATTATAAAGGAGAGTCAACAAAAGTCCATCTATACGACTGCGGTAACCCGGTAACCTGTCAATCAAATTTCAGTCCTTAAAGAGAATTGAATTACTTTCAAGTTTCTTACTGAATTGTTCGAGCTTTCTCAATTTCTTCTAGCACCCTGAGCAATCAAAAAAATTTCCTGTGAAGTAAGCAGCTCTTGCTTCTATTTGAGCGAATAGGTTTCAAGATTTAGAACATCATCAAAGGAAAAACGTATGAAAAGAGAAGCTACTTTCCTAACTGTTGGATGTAATATTCTTGTTGTTCTAGAATTAAGATGCAGTTTTCATTCTCTACATACAGCAACGCATGCATAACAGGTTCATCACTGCAATGCATGGACGTATAGTATTTTCAGTGCAATAATGAGCTGAATATTTTTATGTCAGTTCTATCAAAGCCACTCCTGTTTTGGAAATATTTACATTTCAGGAGAGAGCAGCGGCTGAGGTATTTTGAAAATAAACCCAGTCCAAGGGTTTCAAATGACAAGCTACCGTACATGTCTTGCAATCATGCAACCTTAACCCTTACCCTAACCTAAGAAGGTTAAAAACTATCAAGGAAATTAAACAAGTTATGTTGGTACCTCGTCAGTTCGGGAGAACCTCTTTCTGGGGGAAATTAACTTCCCCCAATCGGGGTAAATTTTGCCATGGGTGGCGCCATTTTCAAATATCTCCCATGATGCATTGCGATCCTACCGCGCAAATTCAACGGCGAAAACGTTCAAAACAACCTTGCAATTTTTGTCGATTTAAGGGAAGAGAAATTCGGGCATATTTTAAAATCTCTGTTGATAGGAGAATGAAAAAGCTTTATCCTCTTTGGTTGTTCGGCGATTTTGAGAGAGCGAGTAATTTCGCTTTTTTCTTTGTCCTAAGCTTAATTTATAGACTCGACAAAGCCGTAAGTTTTGTGCAATATTTTTTCGCATAAAAGTGTGCAAGAGGATCGTGCCAGCATTTGTGTTTGTACATAGGTCTTTGAAGATCCCTTGTGGTTTCGATGTCACATTTGAATACAAATCGACGACTGCGAAGAGTTAGACACTAAATGCTCATATGCATTCATACTGTTGAGACAGGCAAATTTTCTCGCGATCTGAGAAAACCTCATTTTCCCCAAAGGCGGTTATCTCCCGAACTGCTCGTAAAGCCTTGAGAAACGTGTTTCCTTTACCTGCTGATGCACGGTTCTGCTTCTGAAAGTTTTCGATGGACTTATACACGAATCCGGACAGCAAGTGATGGTCTGATTTTAGTCGGCCATAACTGGGGTCCATCACCTTTAAATCTCCCGATTTCCTTGCTTACCTCTATCATGGATGGTTGTAAACTAATTTGTATCTTAAATTCTCCAAGTATACTAAATATGAGGGTTTGAAATTTATGTAAACAATAAATAAAGACGGTTTTAGGCTGATGGACCCCAATTATGGCGGCATACAGTCATTAAAAACAAGCGCTAATCGGATACGTCTATACTGAATGCCTTAACAATCTGTTATCCGGAAATCGTCTTACATCTCAGATTGCAGTTTACATTTTCTCTGTGGAATACTTCCTTTTTTGCTATAAAACCAATTTTATAAAGCCAGAATATTCTTTCGAATTGAAAAAAAAATGTCAAACAGATAATCCCAACATGGACCTGGAAAAGGATTTTTTATGTATAAAATTAAACAGACATTAAATGTGCATTACAAATCATTTACATTTCTAACATCAAACTTGGGAAAGTGCAATACGGACCAATTTAATTTACAACACCAATTCGAAAAATAAACTAATTTAATATCACTCCATCCGGTAGTTCGAAGGGAGCAGTTAGAAAAATGTCAGACGTATTTAACAACTTTAAAAGTGACTTGAAAGTAACTTTTTGTGTCCTACGATATTGTGTTGAAAGGTAGCAACGAATTACCTGTGCTCCCATTGCAGAATGCATCAGGTACAAATCCACATAATCCAGTTTCAGGGCCTTCAAGCTCAAACGTAGGGCTTGCTCTACTCTCTCTGGACGATGGAACGTTCCCCACAGCTGATGATTTAACAATACATTAAAAAATTATTGGTATTAGGTAATGCCAACGGTATTTAAAAGAAAGAAGTCCTTTCATTCCTATTAGAGTTCAAAAATTTTCAAAGAGAGGACGCAACGATTATGACAACAATTTAAAGTTTCATGATTTCAACTTAATAGGCTAAATATTGTTGTTGTTTTTTGTGGTTGCTTATCCACTGCAAAGGACACTGTCCAACGTGTCACATGGAGGACGGCAGTGAAATGAATGGTTTTGGGGAAGACGCATTTGAGATTGTCCTACATAAAAGATCTGCATTTCTAAAAGCCAGGTCCAAAAAGACTGAATAAGACAGGAATTTAAACTGTATGTGCTATTTTTTTCAAACAAGGTTCGCCATGTGTTCATACCTTCTCCTGCATTGCAGTACAGGTCATGCCCAACCGATATATCCTGAGAGCAGCGAGCGTCATAATTTTAAATCAGCCAGACTTACAAGCAACCTGTCTAGTGCGAAGACGTTCGAAGAGGGAACAGACCACAAGTTTCCGCAAAAGCTTATTTTTGGTCAGGGCCTGGAAAAATTAGCACAAACATTTGAGTTTGAAAATATAACGTGTTTTCAGCGAAACAGCAAACTCCTTAGCCATTTCTTTGTTTGTAAAAGCACATGAAAATATAGAAGGACACAGCGAAATTCAATGGGGTTTCGTAAGAAGAAGGAAAGCGTCCGCAGCGAAAATGTATTTGACACCGTTTATAATTTTAGTTAAGTTGGGTCAAATTGTTTTACTTGAGTTTAAGAAAATTGTTTTGCTATGAACAATTTTGGCGGATGAACAGTAACAGAAAGTTTATTGAATAGAAAATGTAGATCTTATTTTGAAACAAGAAAAGTACCGATCTTTAGGTTTCGAAAAATGCAATCGAACCAATCAGAAATATAGTATACCGCCCCAATCATTTGATTTCATGAATGATCTTTTTGATCATGCTCAAATACTGTTTTTGCAAGCTTGATGACGTCATGAGGGATTATTCTTTGTTTTGTCATTTGTTGCAAACGGTTTGTTGAAACCCATCTTAAGAGGAACATAAAGTATAAGGCTCACACTAATTTCGCTTTTGAGGACTATTTTGTATTTCTCTTTAACTCTTTTATTTCCCTTTTTTGTAATGACGTCAAGTTGTCTTCCTACAATCCCTTTATGGAATCTTGCCGCAGTTGCTCTTTTGGTCTCTTTTCGGCTACAAAGTTAACGCTTTTGACTCCCAATGCTACATTTTAGGGAAGAGAGTCTAATGAAAACAAATATATACTGAAAGGATGACTCTAAAAGATAGTCGTATGTAAATGAAAGAAAGTTCGATTTGAGAGCAGCATTCAGTCTGTGTGTGGCCCAATCGTGGTGATATTGGAGAACTACACTATCGTACTGTTTAAGAAAGGTGTACTTGTGAATAATAAATTATGCAAATGACTTTCCAATGTGGGCATGGTCAGGAATTAAGGGCCTTTATTTTCTTTTTATTGTAATTAAGGAAGTAATATGTGAAAAATCATGAAACCTTCAACAAAATTTATATTGGGATATTGCCCCATATGATAATTTAAACCAACAATGCGGTGTAAACATTTAAAAGTAGTAATTTCAAAGCAGTTTTGTTCTTCACCATTAAGTAATTTAACAACTTCAAATACTTACGTCAATGTTATACAATGTGCATTCAAATTCGTTATAGATGTTCAGATAGCCCTTAATATTATGCTGGCCAGAGGGCCAAGAATGGAGCCATACATGACAGACCAATGATGAAAATGGTCTGAAGGCCGCGAGGTTGGTCGTTAAGTGTTGTCCTCCAGTGGACGTAATAGCTTCTTCGGGAAGCAGTTTCAAGTTTGGTTTCGCCGAACGGCCCTTTGCCAGAGGGTCGGGAGGACTTTAGAAAAAGCTGGCCAGAAGGCGTCTAATACGCTGTATACAAAGGTAGTGCACTAATAAATTTCGGTCCAGTCATAAATGGTCCAGATATGGGACAAATATGCACCATACTTGTCTCCTTTATATGGGATCAATACAGTAAATCTTTATATAAACCAGATATAGTACTGCTTTATATGGGATCAGTATGGAATAGCTTTATATAAACCATATATGGTATTGCGTTATATGCTTCATATCTGTTCCAGATAAAGACCTGGTCCAGATAAAATTTTTTCTGGCCCATATATGGATTAGATCTGGTTCTGGCACAGATCAAGGTTATATCTGCCCATTTTTTTATCTGGCTCAGATATAAATCCCATATCTGCAGCAGATATGGGCCAGATATGAAATCCATATCCGGCCCATATCTGGATTTGGAGTAAGGGGTATCACTGGGCAAGAAACCAAAAATAGTTTGTCAGTTGTCACACGACCGATAAAATTCGAAAGCAAACGAGTATCTCATTGGAGCTAACACGTTAAACGTTCAACCATTGGGGAATTAAACTGTGAGAATCTACATCTATTGAACGTACGTTCTCCAACGTGTGTAAGGAAAACTGGCGGGACAAAATATGCAGGTTACGAAGTGTGTGTATCTAGCTACCATAAGCAAACTAATTACAAAAAAGAAAAGTACCCAAGGATTTGTGCTTTTTCGAAACAGACATAGTGAAGTCCTAATAACGAAGTCACCTGATGACTAGATACGAATAAAAGTTCCGAAGTTGCAATACGCTGTTTACTCTATTAGTTGCAAATCATAAGTTTAATAAAAAAAAAAAACAGCAACTTCGACGGCCATTACCCTTTTTGCTAGAGGTCAATCTAGGTCTCCACGAGAAGGGCGCTGCGTTCTTACACTGTGAACGGTAGTACCAAACCTTCCTGAGTTCTCTTACCTTGGTGGTAACAAAGAGATCTTCTCTCTTCACGGTACCATCGGCAATTTTTTCTTTGTATGCTTCACCAACTTCATCTTCATTTAGGTAGAGGTATGCTCCATCAAAATGGCGGTATCCAATATCAATAGCCGTCTTTATCGCATTTTGAACTTCTCCTGGCTTGGACTATTCAAAAGAAATAATTAATAGCTCCAATTATATCACATGGAACTGAAGTAGCTGATTCTGCTGGTACTTTTAAGAGCTTATTCAGCATTTCCAATATTCATGTGCGAGACTATTTAGTACGAAACTTTGGAAGACATAAATATCCCAAGTTGTTCATCCTAAGAGACATGTCTACGAACAAGTATCTAAATTTATGACATTATGCGAAGGGTCCTCTAACCAGAAACTTATACTATGAACAAACAGACTGCAACACTTTTTAAATAATTCAAGTTGATTTTATTTTTTAAAATACGACAAGCAGCTAAAATGCGGACATCCACATACATGCTTATGTTATGGAAATTGTTGGGAATTCCTACCCAGTCCATACATTAATCGAGAAGATCGGCATACAAACGCCTACAGAATTAGGTTTTGGGCAAAACTTTGATGGCACAGAATGCAATATGGGATAGATAGCCAGCATTCCAAGATAATCCTTTTTAGAGTACACTATAAGAATACGTTTAATCTAACCCTACCCCCCCCCCCCCGAAAAAAAAAAAAAAAAAAAGATAGCAGAAAGGTTCTAGACTTATTACTAGAACTTTTCTGTAATCTTTGTATATCTCTTTATTTTTGCTCAATTAATTCTCAGAAGCCGCTATCTGACCCTGTGACCTGTTTCCTCTTTGATCTATTCACATCATTTAGGAAAGCATGTATCTCTGAAGCGTTTCCATCCTGCTATGTGTTGCAGTTCGTTTATTATTTTGCCTTTCGTTTGCTAAGTTCGTTTTAATATGAATGTGAATGAAATATTAAATATGCATGAGACACGTTTAGGATCACCAGGCAAAAAAGGGAAGATTTAAAAATTTAGACCTTATTCTATTGGAGAAATTTTGAAATTTAATGCAAGTAAATTTGGTCTTTTGTTGAGGTTACAATGAGAACTGTGTTGTTTTTTATTGAATGATATGCCTTTCAAAAGCAAAATTATGTAGAATGCTGCAGGGTGTTTATTTATCGTACGGAGTATCCATCAAAATTGGAAAAGTTTGCCACTTCTAACAATTTGATGCTCATACTGGAGAAAAATTGTAATTTAGCGACATATTTTGGAGTCGTTATGACAGAACCTGACCTAATAAGAAATTTCAAGTAGGGGGTGATCTGTCCTTTGTTGGGGTTAGCCTATATCATCATGCGGATGAAGGCGCTATGTGAATATTAAAAAGTTAGGCTTCCGATACATTTGAAGTTTTGTATTTTATATAGTGACATAGGCGTAAGGGGGTGTTTTAGTTTGGGAGGGAAAAGAAGTGTCTTTTTGTCCGACAAAAATGTATCTCTGCCCCAAAGACTATGCAAGTGGAGCGCACAGAAATTTTTAAAAGAGTTGATATCTCCCAGACGGCAATGGCATTTCCAAAGCCTGTATAGATATAAAACAGTCATTTAAAGAGTCCTCATGAGATGAGCAAGTCCTTTTACGTTTACAGATCGAGATAAATCTAGAATAGTCCCATTTAATATCCTTCTTTCCCCCATCAGGAAGATTGACATGTTTGCTTCTTTTAGCAGGACAATTTTTTTTTCTTAGATTTGCTTATGCTTGGGTAGCTTCCATATGCATTTGGTATATGATATCAATCTCGGGTTCCTGTTCAAAAATCGGATTCGCCTGGCATGTGGTCATACCGGTTCTAAAAAACTGTCTTTTTAATGCCCAGATTAATGAAACATTTGTCTTTAAAGATAATCTAACTTATTTTGTTATAAGAACTATCCAGTTTTCCTTTTTTCTAAAAATGCAATTACTAGAGCAAAACGCCTTAAAATAGATTATTTTAAGCCTCTTTTTCCCAAAACAAGTAGGAGAAATTTCAGTTGCATGCATATTTGATACAGTGACACACATGTCAGGGTTTGTTTCGAACAATTCATTTGATAACAACATTTCTGCCAACTTAAGTCGGTGAGGTTTAAAGGCAATCGTTCATTGCCCAGAAACGCAATTCTACCAGCAGTCTACAGAAATTCAAATTCTCAATTGGCAGAGCTCTTTGATTTACACTAATTTAAAAAAAAAAGAGCAGAGTTATTGTAGCTAACATTTAACAGCATATACCGAAAGGGTCCTGATCACACGTTTTGAGCAACAAGCTGATATTGTTTCTGGATCAAGATAACTTTGGTCCGGTTGGGGGGGGGGGGCTGGTAGTTAGTAGGTTGGGAGAATTAGACCTGACTAGGGTGATAAATAAATGTCTTTAATACCAAGAGGAGACAACTCGCTCTTAAAAAACTAACTCCAATAGATAAAAACAGGAGGAATGGATTGCATTCAATATCATTCTACATCTTCAAAATCTGACCTTTGCACCCCAATCGTAAAATACATAATTTATTACCTTCCAAGTTCCAAGTCCGATTAATGGAACTTTGAGCCCATTGGACATTACTGCGTAAGTATTTTTCTCGGCCATTTCTGAAGAGATATGAAAAGAAAAACAAAGTAAAAAATACATACTAAAGCACCCCTGGTAGATTGAAACTTTCAGAAGTGTTTTGGTTCTCGGTTTAACGCATATTTTATGATGACGTAGAAAGTTTTGAATTCAGAATATGTTTCGTTCCTGGGTAAATTCTGTTGAATGTGTGAACGAGGTCGGATTCACTGTTGTTCTCAGACTGGCCAATGGTTTCGTTTTCGTGTAATAAATAAAGGACTGTATTAAGGGTCGTATTGGGTACTACATCTGAAAGATTAAGCGTTAGTTTCTTTAATTGAATTGTTTTGGTTAAATCATTCCAGCTGTTTCAAAAGCACGGCCGTTTCTAATAAGTTTTGTTTTGTTATTTTGTGTCAATTAAATCTCAGGCTGTCTCATGCGGCGCATGCAGTCTTCCCCTGGTTCAACTAGAAGTCAGTTGAAACTTTCCTAAGCAACATGTTTTTTTAGTGGCGACGGTGTTCCCTGGTATTCAATGACGGGCATGATTCTACAGTTAGTATCATATTCCACACTCTCAAGCATGAATCTCAACCTTTATTTTTTTGTGTGTGGAAAAATTGCTTCCAATACTCTTAATGAATTTTCCAAACTGATCTGAATCATTGATATGAATATTTTAACATTATACTTTGTATAATACATCCTTTTATCATGAGATGTCCAGTTTGATATGGCCAAATAAAAATTAACACGTGTTTCTGTCATAAAATATTAACACATTATATCGGACTGGGCTTAATTGGTATGGTCACATCAAACTTTACATCTTATTTGCCATGGCATTTTATTAACTTAAATCTGGCTTGATTTAATCATACCAAACTTTATATTTACTTCTGTTAAATTTTTATTGGAACGGTATCCAGCATTAGTTGGTGGATGGGTAGTAGTAGCCATTCCGACTCTAATATTAGTTCAGCGTCACGCAAATAAAAACGAAAAAGCCACGGACTTCTTTCATACATGGAGAGAGCATGTAACGTGTACAAGTTCTATGCGTAGGTCACTTCACCGCCTGCGGCACAAAAGGGGGAACCAAGATGGCCGCCGTGAAGCTATGAATCGTCTGATTCGACGACGACTCTGTTATATTTCAAGCAAAAGTTAAACTTGAATGGGAAACAATAACATATTCCTGCAGTACGTGAAGTGATTTTGACCTTACCTAGCCATATTCCAAATATATTTCAACTTTCTTGCAAAATATGGAGATTCACTTGAGCAAGTCCAAACTTTAACACAAAAACGTAGCAGACGGCCATCTTGGTGCGCCTTTTCTCACACGTACGGTAGCGACAATATACCGTGTAGTATGCTCTGTCCATGTATAAAAAGTCCGTGGCTACACCACACTGAATAATAAGATTAAAAGCATAATTCATCTCAACCGAGATTGGTGAAAACAAACAAGGTTGCCGATTGCACAAATGTATTATAATTATGTAAATAATGGTAAAGGTAACCCCTGGAAAATAAACTGTTCGCACATTTCCAATGAAAAATTCTTTCACGAAGTAGACTTACAGAAATATCCAGAAAGAATTTTTTGTGAAATTTCTCTCCTGATCCAGGTCGATCAATACGGCAGTAAACCAAAATAATCGTTGTCGCCAGAATTACATATTACTTCATTCATAATGACAATAATCCCAACAAAATACAGTTGACGTTTTCTACCTTTTTTGTGGATCCGGTCATGTGTGTATGAACAATAATCACAAACTATATTATTTTCAGAAAATGTGTGTGTGTTTTTTTTTTTTTTTTAAATCTACCAAGATGGCAAAAAACAACAATCAATTCAAATAACGGTGTGTAATGATGAAAACAAAGTAATCTAAACATATAAATATTCACACAATTTTATCTAAACTCTATCCGGAATGTACAATGAATGAATGAATGTACTTTTTACTGAAAATCACTCAACCAAATGTTTTAAACAAACACAGTCCACGAAAACAAGTTAATTCAGTAGGTCATACTTTCTGTGATGAGGTAGGGAGGAGTAGGGGAGGACCTACAAATTGACAGGCGTATGAATGCCCCTCATCGAGGAAGCCTATCCTCCGTGGAGGGAAAAATTGATTTATGTCGGAGAGCCTTCATATATACGATACAAGAGGAAAGCACAATGAACTTCAGCATCCCCCCACCCCCGACGACCTCCATCATTTTGCTGATGAGTCAATATATTCATCAGGAGAAGACAAAATTCCCCATTTCCCTAAAAATAGTCGAAATAAATTTCAATATAAGCTACAAATTTTCAAACATTCTGAAAAGAAAGTAGAAAAATTTCAATATTCGAGGTGCGACAAAATATGAAACCTCAACCAACGTCAGCCTTGATTTTGCCCATACAGTATGATGAAGGCAGATAGATCTTCAATAAAGAATTCAATATTTCATTTTTCCTCTACAAAGAAAACAGTTTTCTAATTTGCTGCCATAAAATTCTTTATGTATAAGCTCCAGGTTTTCAAATATATGTTAAAAGCAAGCCAAACTTTTTCGGGATTTTTTTTTCAATATGGTCCAAGAGCCTTAATCTGCATGATGATATTCTGTTACTCCAACAAACTAGTCGCCTCATAGACCTATTTGATTTTTCTCACTTAAGAAGTTCAGTTCTTCCATAAAAAAATCTGTCATAAAATTTCAAATTTTCCCCAATTTAAGCTTTAGGGTCCCTAATTTAAGTTTGAGAGTTACAAATATTTCTTAAGATGGCAAGAGATATTAAGCGAAATTTCCAATTTCGGTGGATACTTTGAACAAAAGAAAAAAGCCCAAGCCAACTTCAATCACCCAGATAGTCTACTTATCTTTGCTAGAGAAAGACTGGGTCACTGAATAGTAACAACTTTTTTTCAGTTTCACTCCAATTATCTCGCATTAAATTCCACATTTTCTTTAATTTAAGCTCTTCATTTTCAAAACTTTTTTTTTAAAAAGGTAAGAAGTTTACCAGAAAAATTCCAATTTCGTCTGAGAGCCTTTAATATTTATGCCTACACTTTAAACGGATTTCACCAACCTATATAACTTTCTCAATTTTGCTTGTATGTAGGGTAAGTTAAATATCAATAATGTCTGTGATGCCTTCTTATTTGATATGCCAAATTTCTTCCGAATATTTTTCTTTTCGAAACAAGCTACGGATTTTAAATTGTAAATTATACCAGCGTTGAAAAGCCAAACATTTCGGCGCAAGCAGCCAGTCACATCATACCAGGAATCATCGGGTTTTTCGGGACTTCGAAATTCTTCCCAACTCTTATTCCGCCTCGGCCACCTCAGCCATGGGCTTGATATTGAACTATCCAGTTAAATATTTTCAGTTGTGTAAGTATTCATAATATAACCCTCCGGAAGATTGGGATTGGAGCTAAATTTGTTTCTTGCTCCGGGCGTTACAAACTCTAGCTACGCTACAGCCCACTTTATTTGTATTTTTCAAGACCATCTTGCTTGAAATATCAACAATGAAATGCCTATAAAAATAGGCCTCATGTTTAGTTAAATATCGTGAATTGGGTTTAAGTTGGTGTTGTGGGGTGGTGGGGTAGGTTGACATGACTGTGTTTTATATCTTTGTATGGCTATATAACTTTCTCAATTTTGCTTGTATGTAGGGTAAGTTAAATATCAATAATGTCTGTGATGCCTTCTTATTTGATATGCCAAATTTCTTCCGAATATTTTTCTTTTCGAAACAAGCAACGGATTTTAAATTGTAAATTATACCAGCGTTGAAAAGCCAAACATTTCGGCGCAAGCAGCCAGTCACATCATACCAGGAATCATCGGGTTTTTCGGGACTTCGAAATTCTTCCCAACTCTTATTCCGCCTCGGCCACCTCAGCCATGGGCTTGATATTGAACTATCCAGTTAAATATTTTCAGTTGTGTAAGTATTCATAATATAACCCTCCGGAAGATTGGGATTGTAGCTAAATTTGTTTCTTGCTCCGGGCGTTACAAACTCTAGCTACGCTACAGCCCACTTTATTTGTATTTTTCAAGACCATCTTGCTTGAAATATCAACAATGAAATGCCTATAAAAATAGGCCTCATGTTTAGTTAAATATCGTGAATTGGGTTTAAGTTGGTGTTGTGGGGTGGTGGGATAGGTTGACATGACTGTGTTTTATATCTTTGTATGGGTTATTTTTCTTATTATATATTGTACCAGGACAAATAGTAGCCTTTTCAGGCACCTTCTTCGTTGACTTGAATATCAACAAAACGATTCATTCAATTTGAGAATATCTGTCATCGAACATGCCCTCATATAATAAACCAGTTCGGTAATTCGTTTTGGTGGCAGTGCACACGAGAACATCCTCCAAATCGTTTGGATAAACCAACTTATCCTGCACATTCAACATGTACTCCAAAAATTGAGATTGCAAGAAAATTACGTTAAATCATTCTTTTTTATTCATCCATAACATAGGAAGGTTTGTAAAGCGTGATTTCGTGCAGTGGATTGGGTCTAAGTTGCCCTTTTCTGTAAAAAAATGCATTTTAATGTTCCGTAAAGAAGACCACTATTTTCGTTCGAGTTGGCTATACACTAGGAAAGTGTTTTGCACGTACTGAAGAAAACAAGGGAACGCTGTACGCTACGTGCTAAGCTCGGTTTGCATATCCCAATTAGCGCTGTGCCCCACAATTCTACGAGGCAACGAAGTACCGAACTCGCTGAAAGAGCATGAGTCTCCCAAACGTATATTTTTAAATATTATTTTCAATGTTATTTCTAATAATTATAAGTAATCAGTTTCAAAATTTGGCGGGCCTTTTTGTATTAATCTCATCATCTGGGTGACCTGGGTATTTAAAAAATGTCCAGAAAAATACGTTGTGGATATTAAGTCTACATTAGGGATGTATTTTGGGTAAAGATATGTACATATCTTATCTTAAAATATACCATTCAGACATCTCGGTAGACCTACATTTGAACAAAATATTTTGATAATTTGGTGTTAATTAACACTCGATGTGAAAGGGCAGCTGAGAGGAATGCATTTTTTCGGGAAAGGCCTAATGTTACTTTAACTTAGGCGGTCATTCGGTCATTACTAGCCATCTTGGTTGATCCTAAACGCACCAAAACTGTTCAAAATCATGTTAAAAATTTTTATAATCAATTTAACTTCACCCCTTTTAAAGGATAAACATTTGAAATATATCTTTTAAGAATATTTTCCGTATTGTTACCGTTAATTAATGACAAGTGTCTATACAATTGTCGCCATTTTGCTTTGTGATAGCTTTTTGAAAAAGTGCGACGAACAACCCACATGATTTCGAGCTTAGGGAACTATGAGAAAGTAATGTTGAGTCAGAAGAGTAGTGGGAGACTCGGGGATCACCTACTGATGCATCAGACCCATGAGTCATTCATTTCATTCATTTCATTCAGTTCATTCATTTCATTCATTTCATTCATTTCATTCATTTCATTCATTTCGTCCACACAAATACAAGTACATTATCAGAAAAGGTAGAAAAGAAGTATGAAAAGGAAACTAAAACAAACACGTAAGTGTCTAACAAGGCTAGCAACCTTCAGAAAAAAAAAGGTTATCACAAAGGCTACAAAAACAGGCAAAATGATATTTTTTGGAAGTCATCTTGATTTTTTAAAAGCTAGTGTGACAAGTCCGCAAAAAGCCCTGAATATACTTGGTAGTTAAGGAGCAAGGTCTCCTAAGAAAGAATCCATTGTAATTATGTCAACATCTTTTATCGTTCTCAAGATATACCTCTTCAAAGGTTTAATGTTTCTGAAGGAACTTGCTGGTTATTCAGAAATAGTGATGTTGAGTATTGCAGAGTGTTGACATTTCTTTTGTTTACCCTTTATTAATTATCTCTTAATTACTCATCACGTTGTTTATGGTTTGGTGATTGATAAGATGATTTTTAAGGACACAATTTAAACTTTCAAAATAAACCCTTCAGGAAAAACTAATGTTACAACTGTCCTTGAAATTAAGATTGCAAAAACAAAGGATAGCCAATATGGCATGTACCTCCTATGACAGCACAAAATTTACATATAGAACTCATATTTACGCAAGATTAAGTGCAAATCAGAAATTAACTTGTAAAATAACCATTTTTTAACCGGTTTTGATGAAAATTGCGGCAATTTCTTTGGTTTTTTATGCTTTTCACAGCAAACACCCGACTTTGCCATTTTGGTGCCACAGCACATTAACCGAGTGTTGGTTTGAAAGCACTTAATAGGTTAATTCAACCTTATCTCATGGGTATGGGTTTCAATTAAGTGTTGTCAAAGCAATGCAACCCCAGCAATGCAACAGCGTCACTGGCCACGATAACTAGGTGTGTTACCAACATGCGCGTACCTTAGTAACGACTTTTTACAATGAACACCTGGACGGCAAAATTGAGAGACGAAACGTATTGAAGTCGGCTTACCACCTTTAAAGTCAAAACAGTTTTGAGTCATAAAGTCAGCCATTCAAGATTAGAAAGACGACCTTTATAGACAGAACAGTTTTGAGTCATAAAGTCAGCCATTCATGTTTACAAACAAATAGCGTCACGTATGCTTGACATGAGAGTTGACGAAGTGCGCTGAGCCTTTCATTCCCGTCACAATGAATAGTAAATTTCAATCCGTCTACATTATCCCAGTCAACACGCAGCTGTACAGTTAATTAAGCCAAGTGACTACTTCTCTAGCATTCCCGCCTTTTTTAGATCTGAGCAAATGAGATTTCGCGGAACTGTGACTGACAAGGGGTCTCCCCCTATATGTTGAATAATGTATAAGTAGGCGTATAAATGGATGCAACGACACGGTAAGTGGACATTTTGATCTTTCCTTCTCTGAGAAATCAAAGATTTTTTAGGTTTTGTCAAACATATCCTGCAAAAATACGCCCCCAAAAAGAGGCAGTCGATTCTTATGTCTCAAATTAGGACCTCAAACTTTGCGAGTACCTGACTCATTGAGGGATGTAAAACGATTCTTTTGTATCGACGTTTGAAGATTATAGTATAGGCTTTCTGTTGATACCAAAATTACGTAGTTTAATTTATAAATTGTTTTGTAAACAACTGCTAAACCCGAAGGGGCATTTAGCGTACAATATGTATGTAGTATGTACTGTAGTACATATGATATTGGTAAATGTACACAGTTAACGTTGTATATCCTACAACGTTACTGTTAGTACTATCCCAGTATGGCTCGGATAACGTCGGTCATAACAAAACAATTAACGACTACTATACTGTGGGATTTGCAGGACAGGTACCCATTTCATTTACATTCTTAAAAACTTCCAGTGTTGTTTGTAGACTTGTAGTCTATGAAATTTGAAGCTTCAGTTTTCATGGCGTATTCACATTGCAATGTTGGCAAGTGGGGTGCTTACAATAAGTTACATGTAACTTTGTTGTAAAGTCGGTAAACCTGGGACTCGTATGAATCATGATAAAGTCAACCTGGATCAAGTAAACAAACTCCAAATTAAGAGGGTTCAACATCAGTTTGGACATATTCACGGGTTAATATTCTTTCTTACCTGATAGTTACTGTGCCACAAACAGAAAAACTCAGTCCTTTCCATCATTTTCCATAATAGATCGACCAACAGTACAGTATAGCCTAGTGGTAACTGGTATACTGTACTGTAATTAAGTTCAAGTTGTCTATTTCTATAAAGTCCCATAGGTAGCCCATAAGTTGCAAAGCTGCAGCTTTGCAGTTTATACAATTTCTAGCCCTTTATAAACTCATATCATTTAAAAACCTTACCTAATGGGCAATTGCGTACTACCATCTAAACTGTGACTTGCATTTTAAAACTACTGGTTAACTTTAATGAAGGAGTGCGGTTTCAGTGGGAACAGAAATTAGTGCTGTGAATCCTGACTGTATGGCATATACCTAGCTTATATAATTTTTATTCAGTAACAAGAATTACCATCTCTCAAACTCAATCTTATCCTGGCTCACTTGAATTGTCCCAAAAGCTCACCTCAATGCGGTGCTTAATTCAAGCCGTTGGATTTCAAGTTCAAAAATCACGGGAACCCATTTGTGGGTTGTGTCATTTTTCACCATGGTAACCCATGGGAACCCACTTTTGGATTCTGTTACAAAATGCATGGGTGGTAACTGATTGGTGGTAACCACTGTTTTGGGGTTCCGTGATTCAATCATCAGAGGTCCACCACGCCATGGGGAACAATCGTTTCCCGTGAAATCTGACGGCCTGTAAACTGCTGTACAGTAAGCCTACTACTGATTAACAGACAGTGGTTATGACAGCCATGATATGTTCACTGGCAGTGGTCAGTTTTGTCACACTCTATAGCTATACCCAACTTTGTTTTAAAATGAATTCTCATCAGTGTGGCACTCAATGAAATGAAAACTGTAAATTCATTCCTAGATTTTTTACATCAATTATATATATTTCTGATCTTTAAGGAGGTCACATAAAGGAGAACCATATAGGGCAACATTTAGGTAGTTTCCTGCAAAAGAACTGTATTGTTACATTGACTTTTTGAGATACTATAGGCATATCAAACTGGCCTACTGCCAGTAGAAATGAGCCTGGAACATTCCATAACCTCACAAGAGGACATGATAGTGATGAATTATTATCCTAGCAGTCCAGCTATCATCATGTTATTTTTAGGACCAGTATTTCATGTGAAAAGAAATTCAAAGTAAGATATCCCATTTGCCAACTTGACCTCAGCTGATATACTCCTTCCCTTGCAACCTTATTGGTATTTGCCTTTGCCTTCAGTACTTTTCATTTTTACCCAGAGTAAATGAGGAAAATCAATAGCACTTGTTAAACATTGTACTGATGATCTTTCCTGCAAGGCCCTTCCTGTCTAAGCAGGCCCATTTAGAAGGTCTCTCATTCATTTTCTTGCTCAATGTATTATGCTGACTGAGAGTATATACTACATGATGCATAGAATTTATTTATTTTTTCAAAGAATGAACATTGGATTGAAGTTGATAGAGTTTCCTAGTACAAAGATTTTTAACCAGCCTTTTAGTTAGCCCAACTCTTTTTAAAGTGAGGTGATTTTCACTGTTTTGGTGCAAACAAGATGCAGTTTTGCTCTAGCTGTGTCAACAGAGCTTGCCATCATGACTATGACATTGTACAGTATGTGTATACAGGCATATCACATTCAAACAACATATAGCCTTAAGTTCTAGTGCAACACTACTGATTAGTTTAATTTGTAAATGGCATTACAACAAACAAAATTTTGCAAAAATGTCGAAGGAGCAAGTATCACACCATTTTCTCCGAAATGAGAACAATATTGGTGAGGATGAATTAGGCTGCTGTTGTAACGTTTTACATAGGACGACCTGCATTAACGTTCATTTCGCGAAAGTAGGCCCACTATACTGTGAATATACTCTGGGCGCCACAATCGATTCGTTGTCGAATTTACCGAGTACCTGACTCATTGAGAATATTTTATAGTGCAAAAATGATACCAGTAGATAGAAAACAAAATTTTCTCTCTACTGAAGTAAAAACTGAGTAGTTTAAAACAACACCGAATAAATGCTGAACGATTTTGCAGAGCATTTGAAACCATAATGAAAACTCTGTATCATGCGCAATATAATACAGTGATATGCATAATACACTACGCAGCTTTCAGGTATTTTTAGATTCTAACTTCATGAATGAAAGTGTAGGGCCATCTGATAATGTTGGGGTGAATAGATTATATAAACTTAGTATTACCAGTTTAAAACTGTCTAAAACGTGAACAGATTTAACGAAACCCAAGTGATCATTTTGGGAATAAATTTGAACATTTTGCTCTCTCATCTATGTAAAAGCGTAAGTTTTTCTCAATTTTCGTACCGTCCTTCTAAGTTTACAACCATACCATTGAAAAATGATACATGCTGTTTACATGGGGCGAAAGGAAATAGATTGATGAATAATTCATCTATTAGTTAACGTAACATCGATCTGATTGGTCAAAAATTCAGTGATCATTTTAAAATTCAAGATGTTCAAAAAATTACCATGCCCTGGAATTTTTGGCTGTGTAGTTAGTCACGTGATTTCGCTGTGGCACGAATCACAACATGTGAGGTTGTCATTTTGTGTGCACTAACGTTGCTTCAATCACTCATATTGTACATTACTCATGCTTGAATTTGCGATAATTCACTTTGTGGCACTATTGAACAACCTACGTCAGCTTTGAGCGGTATTTTAAGGTTTCTTTGGGGCTGAAAAGGACCAAAAAAACATCAAGTGAAACCCTCTTCCTTCGACAACTTGGCGATTGGTCCTACCATTTTGACACGGGTAATATATATTTATGCACGTTTTAGTATGTATACTGTACAACACTTGCCTTGCCTAGCCCGGCCCTAACGTTACTTTTTTGCTAGACCTCGACCGGCTATACAGTATGCAAGATATTCATAGTGTTGTTAATGTTATGAAGTGTCAGTGAAAATAAGTGCTAACTATTTAGGCTATACTTGATAAACTAGCGCTAAAATACGTAGGCCATCATACGGGGGAGCTGCTACAGCTAGGCATAGTATAGTAATATAGTAGCAGTAGCCTAGGTCCCATAAGAAAAAAATGGTAGAATTTGTTGGCTAGTGTAGTGGTCCATCCAATACGGTACAATAGTGGGGATGTGACTGCATTCATTCTTAATGACTGTCACATATAGCTACTGAGTCCATACTCTTACTCACACTAAAATAAGCCTTAGCTACAGGATTCATGATGTTGGCATTCTCTAGGCCCAGGGTCCCTTTAGCACAAATGACTAGAATTCCCCATCGAACTACATACTGTTTTGTCTGGCCTCTGGGACAGTTTAACAGGGGACGCTTGAGTAATAAGGCTGCCGCTCAGGTCAACCTCAAAGCATGGGAGCGCACTGCTCTTCCTATATGAAAAGTTAGAGTAGGACTTGTCTGGGTCAATAACAGGAAAAGCATTGAATAACACGAGCCATCGTCTGGGTCGACATGGTAGACTCAGCCATTTATTAGCCATAGGCTAGCTACCTTAATCCCTGCTCTGACTTAAGTTAACCCCAGCATAGCCTAACCCCTAAACCTGTGACTGCCGATCGAACCCTCAACTTAAACCCTATGAAACCCTTTGTATATAATAACATGCACGTAAATGACAAGCTGCATAGGGCTGTCACTTATGTAACTGCCACTTAAATCAGCTAACAAGTTTCACTGTTATTATTATGTATTCAGATTATATATTCAATATCAATGCTAGTTAAATTCATCATAATCTGTGTAGCTATCATACTTCAGTTTGTTTTACCGGTTATGTGGATTTTTTGCAGATTCCTTTTGTCCATGATGATGGCGGGGATTCAAAGAAGGAGTAAACGTGTAACCACAAGGATTGACTACAAGGCTTTATCAGAAGGACCAAAAATACCGCAGAGAACTCCTAAACAATGCAAGGTATCTTGGTCAACATCAACATTTTTTCCAATTGAAATATTAGATGAAGACTTAGTTAATGATGTACCACACGTTTTAGTGCATTATGTTGATTGGGATGATCATTATAATGAATGGAAGCCACTGGGAGAAATTTTAAGAATTCCCAATGAATACATCTTTTCCAATCCAGAGGGGACTTCTCTCTTTTACTTGCAATTGGCCACCACCATAAAGGAAAACCTTCATATTCATCGTAAAACAGACAGTTTGGTAGTTATTCGGCTGCCAATTCAGAGGGAATCATTTGCAAAAATAGAAAGCTGTGGACACTACAACTTGCAAAATCCAGGAAATTGGTACGAACTTTCGAAACTCTCAGACCTGAATGACTTGCTGGGGATCAGTTGGCACTTTCGTATTATTAACCAAAACAGGGATTTTGCCTTCATCGTGGACGGTACAGTCCGTTACCGATTGATAGAAAAACGTCCTTTAATAGAATTTGATGCTTCAAATGGACATCCCATCTACAAACACCGTGGGTTTTTGCTAGTTTTTAAGTTTGTCAGGGACCGTGGAAATGCATTAACACTTGTAAACTTCATGGACCATAACTGAGTTATATACTGGAACTGTCAAGATGTTTTGCATCACTCTATATAGTGTAGAAACTTACCACACTGGTGTGAAATGAAATGCAGCTCTTATTGATTTGGGTGTGTGAGCCCATGCATGTTCATACACATATGATACAGTGGTTAAGTACAGTACTCTGTTATTATGTAGCAGTGAACTACAGTAGTGTTCATGCATGTATACCTGTTTCTATTTTACCAGCATGGCAGCTTGAGTATTCAAGTTTAGGAATTCAGTATGAAACAGATCTATATACCTGCAATGACTTTCACTGTGATGTGGATAGCCTACTGTATAGACTGGGTATAGTAGCTATAGCTACTGCACTGCAACAATCAACGTAGCATTGCAGGTGTATTAAACTGTATACTGTACTGTAGTCCATCAGTAATGCTTGAGCATTAGTCCTACCACTAAGTGTAAAATGTCTGACACCAATGTAAATTTGTACCCGCATGTTGTCAGTATATCACTGAATAATCTGTACTTATTTACTTTAACATGCAAGCATACTGATCCACTTAGTCCACAAAATGTTGAAGTTGCATTGCAAGACATCCTCACTAGGCACCATATTAATAAAGCTCATATCAATGTGTGTTCTGTAATAAAGACATTAGGGTCAAAGTTCAAATTTATGCACCGTCAGTTGCGTAATGTAAAACGATCTGGATTTAAGAGGGATGCACTATTTAAGAAATGGAAGCAAACTACTTACAACTTGACAATTCAACACTGTACTGGATCCCCAACTAAACAAGCATTGAGAATTGTAAAAGAGGAGCTGGCTGATACTCAGTGTAAGGTTAAGAACACACAACAGCAACTAGTCCGAGCTCAAGAAGAAAATGCTGAGCTGAAGAGAAAGTTTGATAGGCTAGCAAATCCAACAAAAAAGAAATTGGGTGAAAGGGGTAGAACCAAAAGGAAACTCAATTACAGTTATGCCCAAAAACTAAGGCACAAAAAGCAGAAAATAGACATGGTTAGTTCAGCTATGATGGATGCATCAAGTGATGGTTGGAAGCCTATCTCTTTTAAGTTTATGGATGAATTTCATGAGGAAGTTGTCATATGTCTTGACACTGAAAAGGAATTACCTAAAAAATACTCAGATGAAGATATTGATAACTTGATATTTGTTTTAGACCAATATAATATTCCTGACAGAGGCTATCATGAACTGGCTCAGTCAAAGTCATCCATCCTTCCCAGTGCTGGCAAAGTTATTAAAAGGCGCCACAGTCTTAATGCAGGCATTGATATAAAAGAAATCAGTGGTGAATGCCCAGGTGTTTATACCTCTCTGACAAACTCACTGATTTTAAAGCTTTCTGAACCCAAAAGAGCAAACTTGCTAAATGATGGGGTGGTACGCATTAAACTCAGTGGTGATGGAACCAGAATAACTTGTAAACAACATTATGTTAACCTGTCCTATACATTAGTGGATGAAGCAGTCAGCATGTCAGAACATGGTAACTATCTTCTTGCAATAGCAAAATGCAAGGAAGACAATGCCTCAATAAAATCTGCAGTAAGTGACCTCATTCAGGAATTCGATACATTATCATGTGTCACTATTCATGGAAAGGAAATAAAAATTGATAAATACTTGGGCGGGGATCTTAAGTATTTAAATCAGATTGTTGGTATTGCTGGTTTTGCAAGTAAATTTTCATGCTTGTGGTGCCATTGTGGAAGTGATGAAAGGTTTGATATGAGTAAATCATGGTCAATGACAGACACTAGTATGGGTTCAAGAACAATAGAAGAGATAATTCAATGCTCACACAAACGGGCAAATGATCCATTGAAGTATAACTGCATTGAAGAACCAGTTTTTCGATCTGTACCAATCTATAAAGTTATTCCAGATACACTGCATCTGTGTCTACGCATTAGTGATCAACTTGTGGGACATATTATCTCATATTTGCGAAAGATGGATAATATTGAGAAATGTTCAGTGACAAAGAAAAAGCTGTTTAACTCCAAACATATTCACAGGTTTGAGAATTTTATCCATGATGTTGTTGGTATATATGACTGGAAGTTCTACATAAGTAAGGATGGGAAATTGGAATACAGATCATTCCGTGGACCTGAACACAGGAAGTTACTGGGAAAGATTGATTTAGACTTATTAATACCATCCCATCCCAAACTACTAGAATTAAAGAAGCTCTGGAGAGACTTCCCTTTGTTAATGACAGAAATGGACAAACACCTGTCAGAAGAAGATGTGGTAAATTTTCAGACTTCTGCCAAAAAATGGGTTGATCTGTACTACCAGGCAAATTGCAGTACAGACATAACTCCATATATGCACGTTTTAGCTTTCCACTTGCCAGAGGCTATGAAACTTCATGGGAATGTTTCACATTTCTGTCAACAGGGCTTAGAAAAGGTTAATGATCTTGTTGCAAAATGGTATCATCGTTCAACAAATTTTGGAAGAAATGCAATGGGTCAAATTATGGCCAAGCAGTATAGATTACACTTGTTAGCTGACAGGTGCACACGAAAGAAAAAATGGTCAACTCAGTGTAGCATCTGCAAAAAGAAAGGTAACAACAAAAGAAGTTGTGGACAAAAAGAAGAGTAAGTATTTTGGTCACATACAGGGGGTGGTTGTTGAATTCTTCATTTGCAATTTACGATTTCAAATGATAACTGTTAAAGTTGTTTGATTTCATTTGTTGGCTTTAACTAAGTCATGCATTCATGTTGATGTATTGCTTTATTCTTTTGCAATCTAGGGTCGTGTATGTATAAGCATATCATTAATATTTTTAAAAGAATCATAGGCCTATGTCAAGACCAGGCTTCAAGATCAGCCTTAATTTGTTAATTGCATTCTATTCCTTAACACTTAAGTGTTGGTCTGTGAGAGTGAGCATATTTTTATTAACTGTTGCATTTCATGCACTGGCTCTAGTGCTGTTATGTGTTAAATAGTATGAAATTTTGCATTCAGAATGTATCCGTAGTTACCCAGGTGTGTTTGTATGCAGACCAGCCTCCCCTCGCAAAAATAACCCGTAGCCAACAAGCTGATCAATGAACAAACATGGCAAAGTAGCCTCTTACAGGACCCCTTCTGACAAACTCGCCCTTTTGACAGAACTTCTTGGCAGTGGGGCGACTTTGCAGGGGACGACTTTGTAGGGGACGACTTAACTGGCAGCTGTACGTGTAAAATGCTAGGCGTGTTGCATGGTCACTAACGTCTGCTGGTGATTTGTGTACTCAGGTACTGTGCACGCATTGTGTGTAGGCGGCGGGGCCTAGCCTGCGAACTCGCGTAACGTTAAAACTATGATACGATAAATATAAGTAAATGAGCGTATTCATCCATTTATTGCATTGATCCGTGTGTTTTTTACATAATTGGTACGTTCTTTTGGTATTATTAATTACTTAAATTTGAAAATTGAAGAAATAAATGCCATGTTGAAGTTAAATATTCGCCTCTTTATTTTTTAACCCTGTGTGGAATAATGGATCAACCCCAAGTGCTTAATCTAAAAATAGCAGTTTACGCCCTCACTTTCTGTGTGTTCTACATGTAAGAGCTTTTGCGAGATTACGGGCCAAAGTTTTCATTATGCATTTTAGACGTTTCATAAAATGGACTAAAATCCTCCCTTTTACCCGTAAGTTCACTCAGAACCAGGCACCGAAAGTATTTTTTACATCTTATTCATTGATTTTCACGGTTTTAAAGATTTTTTGCTTCCTAGTTTCTGAGAAAATTGACTTTAAAAGTCATGACTTTTAGCTAATTAGTATTCAAATCCTTATGACGTCACGAAACGTCATGCATAAAATGTAAGAGGAGGAAGCTCTTTTCGAGCAGTTGCGATGTGACTGATCCATGCCGCATTGGCGAGATTCCAACATGCAGAAATATTTGTAACACAATCTCGGTAGAAATGGTTTACGTATAAACCTAAATAGGCACCTATTGTATCCCTTGGACCATGACCACGTGGGGTACAGGAAGACATGTAGCTCTGATTATGTTCAATCAAAAGGTAACGATCAGAAGGATGAAAAAGTATTAACCCAATAAACCACCCCAACTAAGTCTTTCAACATTTGTCACCTGGGCTCCTTGGAAAGGGCAATTTCCAGACAAGAGGGGTACACCCACGGACTTCCTATACATGGGCAAAGCATAGTTCACGGTACATTGTCGCTACCGTACATGTGAGAAAAGGCGCACCAAGATTGCCGTCTGCCATAGTTTTGTGTGAAATCTTGGACTTGCTCAAGTATATCGCCATATTTTGCAAGGAAGTGGTTGTCATATTTTCGAAATAATACAATTTCAGATCAAAATTACTTCGCGTTATGCAGGAACATGATATTGTTTCCCATTCAAGTTTAAATTTTGTTCAAAATATAACAGAGTCGTCGTCAAATCAGACGATTTATAAGTTCACGGCGGCCATCTTGGTGCGCCTTTTTTTGGTCCAGTCTAGTGGCAACCATCTACGGATAGGACGTACACGTTACATGCTCTGCCCATGTATAGAGGCTTTGCAATTACGTCACGCAACCGCCATGCTGAAGTATTCATGCCAAATACACGTGGTTTTGTGCCAAGCGCACTGCACAGTGTGCACTGTGACAGGCACGGTGTGTACAAATTCAACGAGCAAGCGCGTCCCGTATGGTTTACTACGTAGTTACATGTACTCCAACATGGCCGCCGAAGAGTATTATGACGTCATGTGAAAAGCCTCTATAAAAGTCCGTGGGTACACCCCGTCCGTTAAATCGTAAAGGCCTTTAAACGCATGCAATGATGTGCCAGTCTAGGGTTTGGTTACTTTAATTACAGGTTAGGGTTAGTGCTAGCCCTAACCCTCCTCGCACTTACTTAACTTGTAGAATTCATAGATATTCATGATAATACATTCAGTGGTAGCTCTTTCATTTCTTATGGTGAGAGAGTTCCTATTAATTATAAATTATCTTATAAATTATCTTAACCACTGATTTAATGATTAAATGCGTAGTGTGTGCAAGGCGCTTCAATGCTTTTCCCACGAATCAACTTCCCCTGTAAAGTCGTTGTCTTTTCCTTTGTTCTCTCTTTTCTTTGCTTCCTTTTTATTTTCTTCTTTCTTCTGCTTTGAGTCTCATAAATTAAATCTCAAGCCAAAAAATTCAAAATTATTTATTAAACAGCATGAAAAATTAATTCTAAAGTCCCACTCCCACCTCAATAGGGCATTCTTGAGTCGAGATATACCGTTGTGAAATTTATTTTATTTACATCAAACAAATCAGTAGATTGGGCAATTATCTTTTAATTTCTTGTTGTACAACTTACATTGCCTGCTTTTATTTTGTTTTAAAATATAAAATGTTTTTTTACCAGAAAAAAAAAAAACCTGTTTCATTCCATAGCATGTTGCACAGAGAGTGCTTAATGAATTACACTCAATAAGAGTGCTACCACACGTAGGTACAAGGTGGAGTAAGTAAATTCCAGAAAAGCAAAAGATGGAAAGTTGTAATCTTAGAAGTACAACAATGATACCACGAATAAATCTGCCATGAACCATTTGAATTTACCTGAATAAACTTCAACAATTTAATCCTCAGCTCGGTTAAAATTCGATTTCCTTGCTGTTTAATACATTTTAGGGGGGATGGGGGACTTTTAGGTGTGTATTTTTTAAATTTCTTTTACTCTTGCGGAGGTTATGCCAGTAAATTGAAACAGGTGGCGTTTAAAGTCTTTAAATTTGAAACAAAGTTCTTTTAGGGAGAAGAGCTAATCTTTCGATAAATTAGTGATACGAGTTAAGTTAGCTTCAAATTCCCGTAAGCCTAAATAGTCATAATCTTGAGTATGTTGGTCAAGGATTGTGCATTTTGTGGGAAACCCTTTTTGACACACTTCAACTAATTTGAGCATTTCTCTACAGCTTTGGCTAGAATAGCTCACAAGACCTTATGTTGTTTCAATAGAACTTCGGTTGTAACAATCGTAAGCGAAGAGTGTCGGCATTTGAAAAAAAATCTGACTTGGTGAATCCTGCTAAACCGTCGACACATCAAGGGGCATAGCAAATCGTTTGCCCAAAGACGGAGCCAAGTTTCTACAAAGGAATGAGCAACCCCAAGTCCGATAGAAGCGAACATTTTGCTACACAATGCGGAAAGTTTGGGAGAGCGAATCTCATCAAAAATAAAAAGGTTCTGCAGAAAGATATGTACTTCAGTTTCAGTAAACTTAAGAAAAAGTTTGTTTCATGAAAAGGCATTCCTCCTCCTCATCCCAGAAATTTTAATTTTCACACCACGTTGATCCTAGTCCTCTTCCCAGTGTTGAGTCCTTGTGCAGACACAAACCTAATGACAGGAAAGAATAGAATCCTAATTGTGGAACATAAACCTTTATGAAACCAGTATATGCAAAGGGCGTTAACTTTCATGTGTAACTTTTTTTTGGACTTCTGTATTGCAATTTCCTTAACCCATTATTAATATTCGGTAGGCGAACGGATGAAACGCCGAAATCTCCCAATGTACCGACAAAGCATCCTCGATGTTCACGTAGGGCTTTTGCCCCCTGCCTCCTTATCTACGCTAACGCACTACAGTTTACAAATCATAAGTCATTCGAAAAAACTTACCATCGAGAAAACGTAGCGTTCATAGGATGTTCCTACTAACCAAACCAATGTCACTGCACCACTGCACAGTGTGAACCTCATAGAGTAGGATGTCAAACCAAAACTAAGTAACACATAACCGAGACAAAATTCCCGCAAGGACGTATTCACTGGGTGATGAAGAGGTTATTTGAATCCATGACTTGAAGTCAATGATATCAATCTAGTTATATTTACCGAGTATCTACTAATCTACATTGCTATTAAAGTTTTATCACTTAGTGTAAACAATACATTATGAAGACAGCCCCGAAATAAACACTGACTTGGGCAAAGGGTAAAGTGTATTGAGTCCCAATTCGTCAATGTTGCATCTGTTAGGTGAATACTTCCAAAATATTCGAGGTAAGGATTCGTTAAGTACGGTAGTTAGATGTAGCTTTACGACCCAGTTTCCAACCTATTGGTTCAAGTCGAGCAGGTCACGACCTTTTCTACAGCAGGGAGTTGCAACTCCCTGTTTACAGTTGTTGCTCAATTGGCTTGCTTTTCCTATACTCCATTGCTTATGCGGAGCATCACGCACAACGGCAGTAGGTTATGGCAAGCTAAATGCTAAATAATTAGAAAAACATGGTTTATCGACCGAAAAACTATGTTTATCGACCGAAAAACCATGTTTATTAATCGAAAAACCATGTTTATTGATCGAAATGCATGATTTTTCAGTCGAAAATCCATGTTTTTATCTGAACAGCCATATTTTTCGGCTGATGCTCCAAGATTATCGGCGATAATCTCAAATTTTCAGTCGAAACACCCATGTATTTTGGTCGAAAAACCATGTTTATCGGCGATAAATCCTGTTTATCGGTCGATAATCCATGTTTTTCGGCGAAAAAACTATGTTTATCGTCGATAAACTTGGATTTTCAATCGAAAAACATGGTTTATCAACGAAAATCCAAGTTTGCAGCGATAAACCATGTTTTTCGGCGATAAACCATGTTTATCGGTCGATAATCCATGTTTATCGGCGAAAAACTATGTTTATCGTCGATAAACTTGGATTTTCAATCAAAAAACAAGGTTTATCAACGAAAATCCAAGTTTGCAGCGATAAGCCATGTTTTTCGGCGATAAACCATGTTTAGCGGTCGATAAATCATGTTTACTGACAAAAAACTATGTCTATAGGCGATAAACTTGGATTCTCGGTCGAAAAACATGGTTTTCGAGCAGATATTGCGCGTTTGCTACACATACATCCTGTGCTAGTCCCAGCGGTTCACCGCCGTACGAGTTCCAGCCATGTGTCAAGTGCGTATAATTGAGGCACTGCATTATTACTCGATAAGCCAATTTGTGATCGATAATCCTAGTTTTTCGGTCGAAAATCCATTTTTTCGGTCAATAAACATGGTTTTTCGGCGATAAACATGGTTTTTCGATCGATAATCCATGTCTTTCGAATGTTTGAGCATTTAGATTGCCAAAGTAGGTTCAGTTTTAGAGTCTTTGGTATGACTCTACCTGGAAAACGAACCCGGGCCTTCCGCCTGAGAGGCGGATGCTCTTACCATTTCCGAGGTGAGGGATATGATGAGTTACATTCACTCACATTTATTGACATGGTCATATTGACATTCGCATTTGCCAAAAATATTATCTCTTCGGGAATTTTTCTCCTTTCTCACTCTTTTTTTAAACAATTTTAAGCCACTGTAGAACATGACGCCGCCCGGGAGAGTTGTGTACAGAACGAATACACGGGTTTAATCTTACAAACAGTGATAAATTACAGTAGCTATCTGGCTGGATGACTTGCTGGTTGGCTGGCTGGCTGGTTGCCTGATTGGTTTTGAGGAAGTTTAAGGCTTAGTATCTAACTTATTGGATCAAATGGCGCCGGCCACGACCATGTAATAAACAGGTATATTTCTCCAATTCGGCAAATAGTAGGAAAGTTGCTGTAATTGAAAAGTCGACCATTGGCGGAAGAGAAGTTAAAGGCGGAAATTCCGTGTCGTCTTAGCTTTTCTTCACACTTGATAAAGGAATATGTTAACGTACGGTAACGTACTTTGACATTTAAAAATTATATGCATTCGTTTTGATTATTTTATAAGTTGCAGCCATGCCGACTCTTACAGTCTTAAGTTTACCGCAAGGAAGGGAAAAAGAATGAAGACATTCAATTTCCATGTTACTCCAGTATATATTCTTAAATTTTTGGTCTGACCTCAACCATCCTCAGAATACAACTAATAACTAAAAAGCTAGTTAAAAACAATGTGAAGTGTAGAGGTATGTAGGTGCACAAGAATGCTTCCAAAAAGAGGTGGATCAGAAACGGATTAATGAACATGACACTGGTAAGCCTGGAGGGGACCATTCTAGAAGCCTTTAAACCTCCCAGTCAGGGTTAAAGAGGCTGAACAAACACATTTAATACTAGAAAGTTCACTGAAAACAGGTGGCCGGTAGGCTATGCGATGTTTTATCCGGGGGCATGCTCTGATCGCCGTCCTTGGGGGAAGAGGTCTCCCTCCCCTATAAAAAATCTCGTTCAGTCAATGTTAGCTATTTGAGAAATGGTGCCGTATTTGATGACATGTTTTATGTACGAAGGGTATTATCTGTAATAATTCCTTCTTTCAAGGAGAATTTTGTTTCATTCTCAAGTCTAGAGTTTTCATGCAATATACTTCAAAGGTTGCAAGTGTTGTATTAATAACCCTGACAATAATTAAGTAGATGAGAACAGATATTGTAGATTTCTCTTGATTTATTTCTTCATCTGTTTCATATGTTTTCGCTCTCCGTATCTTCTCCTTTGATATCTAGCGCCACCACTGTTAACACAACATCACTCATTTTGGAGCTTAAATGCCTGATCCTCTCCCCCCAAACAAAACTAGCTCTCCTAACCTCCTTACTTAAGTCCCTCCCACAATTGTCTGAAATTGATCCTCATTGAGACACAATCTTAGTTTATTTCTTCAGGGTGAGTATAGAAAAGCTCAATGTGAAAAATCAAAACACTCTCAGTACAGTTCATGCCATGTAATATAAGCTTTGGTATTCTGCATTGTTATCTCATCGCCCCGTGAGGAGGATGAGATATTGCAGTCACTTTGCCTATGGGGCCATATATGGCAATGCCAGCTTAAATCGCAAATGGTTACCATGGTAACGGTAAATTTTCCTAGGTTACTAGTCTCAAGGTCTAACCCATGGTGAGGTACCGCGGGGTGACTGAAGGTCCAGGGCTGAGAGGGGGGTCAAAACCTGTCCATGTGTGTGTGTGTGTGTGTGTGTGTATGTGTGTGTGTGTGTCCAATTTTGTTTTCCTAATATATTGTAAACGGCTGGGCCGATTTTCTTCAAACTTGGTGGGACAGTACCTTAGGTGTAACAATTGCATTTAAATACAGAACCGGAAGTAGAGGTCAAAGGTTACAGGTCTAAGGTCAAATTTAGTGAAATCAAATTTTCTGCTATATTTCCAAAACAAACTTTCTCCAGACACGAAACTTCACACATATGATGATTGCATCTAGACCTGTCAAAATATGTGGTTGCCATGACAGAAGTCAAAGGTCAAGTGGTAGAATGAGGAGCAAAAAATTTTCAAGTGATACTTTGTTCTTAAATAACGTTTTTGTCCCTCAAACTCCTCCTAGTGGGCTGGACCGATTTTTTCTAAAATTGGTTGGTGGGTACCCAAGGGTGGGAACTTATGTCTCCTAGACCGTCGGAAGTGAAGGTCAAAAGTCAGAGGCCAAAGGTCACATTTTGCAAAAAAACTCTTTTTTACTATTTTGTACTAAAACTGCAAAAGAAAACCTTCATTTTAAATGAAACTTCACAAGTATAATAGGGTAGACTAGTTCTACCAAAATATGTAGTTTCCATGGCAACGAATGTCACGTGACAGGGGGTCAAATACTTTTTTTTATTCACTTTAACGCTTAACGGACGCATCCCACAAATCTGAAAGTTTAAGTGTTATAGCCTAGGCATGATAAGTTGTACCGATATGTGTGGTTGTCATGGCAACCAAGGACTTGGTTCACGTTACAGATTGTCAAAGGTTAAAGTGGGCATGACACGGCCACAAAAACTTTTGTGTATTGCAAGATCAGATACAGTATTTTACAAATATCATCTCACACCCCATTAAAAACCCGTACAATTCGGCATAAATGATATTCAAAGGAACACTGCGTTCGAAATTCAGTTTCGAAAAATGCCGCAACAGCTCACCTGACATTTATGACGCAATTTGCGGCACAAACCCTGCCCTAAAGCGCGCATCTAGATGTGGAGCTAATGTAACGCTCGGTGAAGTTATCTTATCTTAGCAACCTCATGAAAACTATAGAATCACAATACAGAGTCCAATTTACAGAGCGAAAGGCGCGGGCCGGGTGGGGATTCGGAGCAAATCATTGGCCAATATGTTCGCGTGTATATGCGCGCGGGTAAAAATAGTTCTGTTTTTGTGCAAGGAAGACGCGGTTCGGGCGCTATAGAGAACAGCTATGAATATGTATGGCCAGACCACAACAAGCGTGTCTCTACCACGAGCGCGCCTTTACTGTATGAGCTGTTTGGTGAAGATGCTATTGCGAATAATGATGGACTGAGCCGTCGTATCCGACAGATCTCCTTTCTCTCTGTGCAAAGCTAGGGACGCCTGTTGTGTATCCTGAGATGGCTAAAGAGGCCAATGCGCGAGTGGCAATCACGATGACAAGTAGGACAGACAAAATCACTGAGTTGTATTGTTATCTCATCGCTCCGTGAGGAGGATGAGATATTGTAGTCACTTTGCCTATTGGGCTATATATGGCAAAGCCAGCTTAAATCGCAATGGTTGCCATGGTAACGGTAAATTTTCCCAGGTTACTAGACTCGAGGTCTAACCCATGGTGAGGAACCCCGGGGTAACTGAAGGTCCATGGCTGAGAGAGGGGTCAAAACCTGTCCGTGTGTGTGTGTGTGTTGGTGGGTGTGTGTGTGTGTGTGTGTGTCCAATTTTGTTTTCTTAATATCTTGTAAACGGCTTAGCCGATTTTCTTCAAACTTGGTAGGATGGTACCTCAGGTGGAACAATTGCATTTTGATACACAACCGGAAGTGAAGGTCAAAGGTTACAGGTCAAAGGTCAAATTCGGTGAAAATCACATTTTCTGCTATATTTCAAAAACAAAACGTTCCCCTGACACGAAACTTCACACATACGCTGATTGAATCTAGACCTACCAAAATATGTGGTTGCCATAGCAACAGATGTCAAAGGTCAAGTGGTAGAATGGACCAAAAAATTTTCAAGTGATAATTTGTTCGTAAAACAACGTTTTTGTCCCTCAAACTCCTCCTAGTGGGTTGGACTGATTCTTTTCAAAATTGGTAGGTGGGTACCCCAGGTGGGGACTTGTGTCTCCCAGACCCTCGGAAGAAAAGGTCAAAGGTCAGAGGTCAAAGGTCACATTATGCAAAAAACATTTTGTTCCCTATTTTGTACTAAAACTTCAAAAGAAAACCTTCATTTTACATGAAACTTCACAAGTATAATAGGGTAGACTAGTTCTACCAAAATATGTAGTTTCCATGGCAACCAATGTCAAAGGTCACGTGACAGGGGGTCACATACTTTTTATTGTATTCACTTTAACTCTTAACGGACGCATCCCACAAATCTGAAAGTTTAAGTGTAATAGCCTAGGCATGATACTGTAAGTTGTACCGATATGTGAGGTTGTCATGGCAACCAAGGACATAGTTCACGTTACAGAATGTCAACGGTTAAAGTGAGCATGACACAGCCATAAAAATTTTTGTGTATTGCAAGATTAGATACAGTATTTTACAAATATCATCTCACACCCCATTAAAAAACCCGTACAATTCGGCATAAATGATATTCGAAGGAAAACTGCGTTCAAAATACAATTTCGAAAAATGCCGCAACACCTCGCCTGACTTTTATGACGCAATTGGCGGCACAAACCCTGCCCTACGGCGCGCATCTAGATGTGGAACTAATGTAACGTTCGGTAAAGTTATGTTATCTTAGCAACCTCATGAAAACGATTGCATCACAATACAGAGTCCAACATACAGAGTGGAAGGTGCAGACCATGGTGGGGATTCGGAGCAAATCATTGGCCAATATGTTCGTGTGTTTGTGCGCACGGGTAAAAATAGTTCTGTTTTATTGCAAGAAAGACGCGGTTCGGTCGTTATAAAGAACAGCAATGAATATGTGTGGGCAGACCAAAACAAGCGCGTCCCCACTACGAGCGCGTCTTTACCGTATGAGCTGTTTGATGAAGATGCTATTGCGAATACTAAGCAGTCACCGCGCAATGCACAATTCACAATGTAGTCAGCGGCCACGCTCACTGCTATTGTAGCACCGGTGTTTGCAATTATGTATGCACTAACACGCGTTACCATGCACATGATTCGATGGTTGTGAGCCCTCTGGTACAGTGTTGCTAACCCTCCTGCAATGGCGTCACCATTTTTGAGACGCGTTCACATACGTTTTTTCGCTTTCGAATTTCAAATGGGCTGAGTCTGGCCTGTAATTGGGAATTCAAAACGTCGTATTTCGGTATTTATGGACATAATTTAGTACGGAAATCATTCACTTTTTGTCAAGGTGTACCAAAAAAACAGTTACCGATCGAGGAACTTACCTTGGCCGTGTCATGCCCACTTTAATGTTTTGTAACTAGCCTATATTACATCAATTAATATAAATAAGCTAGACTCCTAGGTAAGTATTCCGTAGTAGCAGTCTCGTCTTCATACCTCAAATTATTTTTTTCACTAGCTTGTATGCTGCAGTGAGATTTTTAAGTTCCTGCTCGCACTCCACTTTGATAGCCCTTATATCTAGAGTGTTCTGATATGGTCTATGCAGACAGTTGTTTTCACTCCAAAGTTGCTGTAACTGTTAGGGGTATGAAAGTTAAAGTCAAACCTAGGGCTAGACTTGAAATCTGAAGCTGGTTAACGGTATGCAGGCTAGGTCTGGGGCTAGACCTAGGCCTACGTCATTCATAGGCTTGAGTTATAAGCCAAGATATGAAACTGTGGGTGACTAACCTTAGGTTAGGCATAGGGCCTACCTATCTTACATATTAGTGCCCTTAAAGGAACTCATTGCGTTTGTTTATCATTTTCCGCATTTCAGGTATCTAAGCACGTCGGTACCTTGTTGAAGATCACATAGTATCTCTGACGATACAACTTTTAACCAACAAGCTCTAATTACCCAGTAATTAACGTTAAAATTAGAATCGAAACTTTTTTTCACCCAAACAATTATGCATGCACATGGGCGTCCGCAGGGGGGGGGGCAAGGGAGGGCACTTGCCCCCCCCCCCCCCCCCCCCCCGGAAAATCAAACTTGTGAAAAAAATAATTAAAGATTAAAATAAAAAAAAATAAAAATAAATCATCAAAATACCTTCACTCACAGCGTCAGTTTTTACTCCTGAAATATGCGGACATTTGACCAGGAATAGCAAAAGAGAAGATGGTGCAGTATGCTGAATAGTGAAATCGTAATTTGGGGACCATCATTCGTGATATCTATTGGAAATTTGTAATTGTAAAAACTATGTACTAGCCTAGTTGTCAGGTATGTAGTGTGCATATGGCATCCGACCATTGATGAATGCGTTGGTCTTGGTTTGGCCCCGTGCTGATCTCAAGTGGTGACGCGCGGGTGTAACTTGGATATACAAGGTGAATACAGGGGTGGGGGGAGGGGGTGTAGGCATGGTTCATAATCAGGTAACGGACATAGGCCTACAGTATATAGGCTGTTTGACGGTTGTAAGTTTTATCGTGCATAGGAGTGCGAGGCCGTTACTGAGAGGCAGATTTCCCTTCAACAATTTTTGCATTGAAAATTCTAAAAATCTAAAAATTACAGACATGAAATTCCTGTTCCAGGGCTGGGTACATGCAGCTTATAGCACTCGCCAAGTGTCGTTTCCGGCCATCTGGAGGGTTTGTAAGGCCCAAAATTTTCTTGTACGCTCCGCGCCAACCGATGATGGCGCTCCGCTTAGGTAGTGTACACAATTCAATCATCCATGATTTTCCCTTCAACAATTTTTTGCATTGAAAATTCTAAAAATCTAAAAATTACAGACATGAAATTCCTGTTTCCAGGCTGGGTACATGCAGCTTAGAACACTCGCGAAGTGTCATTTCCGCCCATCTGGAGGGCTAGTAAGGCCCAAAATTTTCTTGTACGCTCCGCGCCAACTGATGATATCGCTCCGCTTAGATAGTGTACACAATTCAATCATCCATGATTTTCCCTTCAACAATTTTTTACATTGAAAATTCTAAATATCTAAACGTTACAGACATGAAATTCCTGTTTCAGGGCTGGGTACATGCAGCTTAGAACACTCGCCAAGTGTCATTTCCGGCCATCTGGAGAGTTTGTAAGGCCCAAAATTTTCTTGTACGCTCCGCGCCAACCGATGGTGGCGCTCCGCTTAGTGTACACAATTCAATCATCCATGAATGATCTTGCCCCCCCCCCCCTTATAAAAATTTCTGCGGACGCCCATGTGCATGCAAACCTCTCCTTCCTTATTTCATTTCTCCGGTCATCCAATCAAATTGGTCATACTAATGACGTCACACAATGACACACTTTCAACTTGTTTTGGTAAGTGGCCACTGCATACACCATACTGCTTGAACATGTGTACTGCTTCTGCACACTGTGAACTACACTTTTTATCGAACCTTTGAAAATGTTCAGTATATGAGCTAACTGTCTGAGAAAATGCTTAGTATAATGGATTGTGGAAATCTAAAGTGTCTGTAGGCGAATAAGAAACATCGAGTCTGATCGGGTTTGTCCCATACAACATGTGGGCCTACTGTAACGTTAGGTCTAACAGTACTGTAACAGCTGGGTCCTCCTGTCGTAAGCCAGTGTAGCATAAGCCCTAATAACGTTACTGTAAACCGAACACCTAACGTTGTAGAATGATGTACCCTGCATGTAGCAATCAGCTGGTGCCTACCTCGAAAAAATAAAGTCGAATCTCTAGAAAAACATCTAACGTTAGCATAAAACTAACAGAAGAACGAAGGAAAGTAGCGTTACAAACCTGTGATGATCCCGGCTCCATTCCGTGGGCATATAACCGTTTAGCGTTTGAGTGTAAATTTCGATGATGTTAAACACTGCACAAGGGTAAAATGATTTACGAAGCTACGTGGGCAAAAGTCAGCTATTAGATAATGTACAATAACACACTGCCTGTATTATTTTTGCATCACGTTCAACAAAGACACGGGACCTACCATACCGGCTCAACGTGACCTTTGACATAGTATGCATATTCAATACAAGAATGTGGCCGCGGCTTATCGTTTGATAATGAGCATTTATTTCAGGAAAACTGTACTTCTTTGTGCTAAAATTTTGACGACATTAAGAACTTTTCCTTCCAAAGCAGGCCTATATTGGGTTTAGAATTGTTACAGTGTAGCAGAAGCACCAAGGGGTTTCTAGCGTCGAAATAAGAGGATTTATAAGCGCAATAAGCTAATTTAAAACCTAGCGGTTCTGACGCATCGCAAAAAATGAACGAACGAACGAACGAACGAATGGATGAATGAATGAATGAATGAATGAATGAATGAATAAATAAATAAATAAATAAATAAATAAATAAATAAATAAATAAATAAATAAATAAATAAATAAATAAATAAATAAAAGAAAAAAAAGGTACGTGACAATTTCCTTGCCACGGGCTAGGATTCGCCACAGGCCAGTACGCAGAAAAGGTTTGTGCGTCGGGAGAAAATCTTCTAACGCCACACGTTCACCATCGCGCACACGCCTAGTTTTTTTTTTTCATTGAGACGCACTTGATGTGCATATCAGCTCGACACACATGAAGTTTACCTTCGCGTCAATATGGAGAGTACGCCCAGCTAGCGCCTGAATAATAGCTAGCGCCTGAATAATAACAATTACGCACTTGTCTTAAGCATCCTCGAAAGCGTCTTACTTTAATAATCGTTGCGTCCATATCCGTATCAGTTTAGTGTAACAGTCAAGCCCGATGTTTTTTTTTTTTTTTCATAGTGTTGCAAAGGAATAACAGCATCTTAAAAAATAAATTTGTTCCAAAATCTTAGATAGGCCTACTGGAATTAGAAGAGCAAGCGTTACAAAAATTGAGTAGCCTATTTCTCCAGTTCTTTCATAATCCGGTGTCAGAATTTAAATATCCAAATGATGTTTTTGTTTTTTTTTTTTTTTTTAATAAGGGGTGTGCCTATAGTTCCAAAAACTTGATTGGTCTGTGCCATATTCTTTCCCCTCGCTATCTGACGAAAAAAACTTTCGTCCCTTGGAACGAAAAAAAAAAATCGCTTCCCTTGGACTCCAAATAGGAATTTCAATGACATTCTACTGTAGCATAAAAACAGCACAGATAAAACTTCTAGCACAGAATAGGTCAAGTTCTGTAACCAACTTGCGCACATGTTAGCAATGAGATATGCAACTCCGTTGATTGCCCTCTTGTTTAAAATTAGCTGTTAATCAAAGAGATGAGCCGATTGAGAGTTTTGGTACCCCCCTGCAAGAACTGCAGTTTGAAGTGAGAGGAATGGCCCTTTAATATGGCACGCCAAAAGGCTCACCAAATATGATGTTCTAAAAATACACGATCATGTACTAAAAATACACGTTCATGTACAAAAAATATACGATGATGTACTAACTTCATACGATCATGATGTAAATTTACACCATCATTTACTAAAACCATGAGTTCATCATGTTAAAGGTTACGATGTACATGTAAAATCACACGTTGTACATCTAAAAACACATGTTGTACATGTAAAAACGTAAGATCATCATGTTATTATTGCCTCTTCCGCATGCCATACTAAGTGAGCCTTTCGGCGTACCAGATGTCCGCCAAAAGGCTCACCGACATACGATGATCATCTAAACTCATGCGATGTAGTAAAAGTACACGTTTATTTACTAACTGCTCACGATGATGTACAAAGATTGCATACGATCATGTACTGATTTCATACGTTCATGTACTGTTTGCTTACGTACATGTACTGAATTCAAACGACCATGTACTAAATGTAAACGTTCATGTACCGGAGGGGCCCATGTGAATATCGAATGGTAATAGGCCTCTGTGTATGTATATATATATATATATATATATATATATATATATATATATATATATATATATATATATATATATATATATATATATATATATATATATATATATATATATATATATATATATATATATATATATATATATATATATATATACACATCTAGATACCATATATATATATATATGGTATCTAGATGTGTTACGGTCAGAAGATGGTCCATATTGTTTTTGGCGGAGGTCGAAAGTCAGCTGGGGTGACCGGGGTCAAAGTCTCAAAATCTCATTCACACGAAACCTCATGATAGGAAACTTGGATAGATTCCATATTTAGTATGTGGATGGGTTATGGTCAGATTATGGTCCCAATCCTTTTTTGCGGAGGTCAAATCTAATCTTGGGTCAGCGGGGTCAAAAGTGTGAAAATGTCGTTAGGACGAAATCTCACGATAGGAAACTTGCATAGATTCCATGTGTGGCTTGGGGATGGATTAAAGTCAGGAGATGGTCCCTATTGTTTTTGTGGGAGCTGTAGCCTGAAACCTTTTGAAATGCAATATTTCAAGATAGCTGTCTGTTTGTATCCATGTTTTACCATCTATCTTTCTTATATATGGCTTTAATGGAAGTCAAAGGTTATCTAGGTCCACTCGTGGTCAAAATGTTAATGACAGCCTTGTTAGATGTTAACATCTTAAGGTGGGAAACTTAAATCGATTTTACATGTGGTATGTGGATGGACATTATGGTGAGAACATGATCCATGTTTTTAGTGGTGGAAGTCAAAGGTCATGTGGGATAACAAAATAATTTTTGAACATGCTAATATAACATTTGAATGAGAAGGTAATGGTACAAGATGGGAGTTATTTGAAATGGAATGTATATACATCACTGAAACCTCAATGCATTTTTGCATCTTGGCTATGACCTTGAACACTATTTTCCTGTTTGTTGGCTTAGCATGTTGCGTAGAAAGGGCCTAATTACTTACATCACCCTATACGAGTCAGTATTGTGCTATGTCCTAATTAAAGTTGAGAAAATATTTAGCTTCAACATTTTATATCTCAGCTCAAGAATGTCCTAAGAAGATGGGAGTTGGACTGTAAGAATTCAATTTTTATGTTCTGTAATGTATTTTTTCCATTATTTTTACTTCAGGTATAATTTAATAACAAAACTTTTGCTAAAGGCTGTGACCTGTTCGGGTTGGCAAATCAGCTCAATCCACCTGGTTGAAAGAGCAAAATTATAAGGAAAGAAGAAAAGGAGAAACGTTGAGAAAGGGTAAAGAAGAAGAATGAAATGGAAAGAGAATATTGACCTTCCAACAGGGTTCCACAAATTTTACTTTGGTTACTTTTTCATCGCAAAGTGTTAGCTGTTCTTTAGTCTCCTGGTCCGCAGGCATCTTTTTGTCCGTCCTCAGCATGCCTTTGTGGAGACTTTCCATGGATACTTGTCTGCTGGGCCATACGACATACAGGTTGGGTGAGGCAAACATGGCCAGGCGAATAATCACACCATTTACACCTCATTTAATCGACCATATCTACGTCTATTGCATCAAAATAAAGAAAAACTTAGGTAGATTTTCAGCATTTTACAAGAGTACAGCAGACTTTTAAAGATGGTGATTAAGACAAATCACAATTTTTTTTCCAAATTTTCAGACGATGGTGATGCTCCCCTCAGATAGTCCTTCGGACAGAATTAAATATTCTGGGCGGAAAAATCTCCTGCCCATGAAGTGAATTGCTCCTATGTGCCTACGTCCTAGCTTCACATATCTTTCTTACACAAAATTCAGTAACCCTCGGCCTCTGAAAAACATGTAAAGCCTTTGCGCAAGGAAGGGGGGGGGGAGGCTGGATGGATATTGTCCTCCCATCCCACCCCCACCTCCACCCTTCACCAACTCAATTTAAATTCAGATATTTTCTTATGGAAGGCTATTTTGAAAAATACCACTTACTTTTGGAAATTTCATGATTCTTGTTTTATAAGCTTTGATTTTTTTATTTTTTCCCAAAAATGTGCCATTATTGATGATCAAAATTTGACAGCAGAACTCTTATTAACTAGTGTCTGGTGATCAGAGGAGCCCATTTAATGCAAATTGGAGAAGCATTGTATGCTTAATTCTCTAACCCTATAAAGTTCTAATTATCCCAAACCTACTTACTTAAACCACCACAACAACTGTCTTAAACTTGACTATACAAAGCCCTAAGGTGTAATCGAATACTCTCAATGTAGTACATACTGCATAATATGAGCTACTTACAGTAACTCCGCATTTTTTGAACTTGCTGTCAATCAAAGTCCTGTGTCATTTCAAAATTTCTGTGGGCTTACTGCAAAAATTTGGGTGAGAGCATTAGGTCTTTAAGTTCGCATGCAGCTTCTTTAACACACAGCTGATACTTTACTGCAGAATTGGTAATATACAAGCAGCTCCACAGTACAATCTGTGACATGCACAGCTTTACTGCAGCATATGTAAGATACACACATCTATGGCAAAACAGCTGTAAGGTACACACAGATCTATGGCAAAACCGATCTGTAAGGTACACACAGATCTATGGCAAAACCGATCTGTAAGGTACACACAGATCTATGGTAAAACAGATCTGTAAGGTACACGGAGATCTATGGCAGCAGGATTTGTAAGGATCACACAGATTTTTAGCAGACAAACAGACCTACAGCAGCATCTGTAAGATACACATGCATATTTATGGGAGAATGAATTTGTAGGGTACACCCAGATCTATGGCAGCATCCATACGATACACATAAATATTAATGGAAGAATTGATTTGTATGGTACACACAGATCTATGGCAGCATCTGTAAGATATAGAGAAATCTAAGGCAGAATTTGAAAGGGTCACACAGATCCATGGTACAGTAGCATCTGTGAAGAGTCATACAGACTTAAGGCAGCATCGGTAAAACACACACACACATCTATGGCAGAACTGATATGTAAGGTATTGTACTCACAGATCTGTGACAGCATAGAAATCTATTACAAAATTTTTAAGGATCACACATATCTATGGCAGCATCTGTAAGAGCCAATACTCACTTACAGCAGCATCAGTAAGATACAAACACATCTTTGGCAGAATCTGTCAGATACACACAGATCTGTGACAGCATCTGTAAGTTACACACAGAACTATGGTTAGCATCCATAAAATACATACAGGCTGATGGCAGCAGTTGTAAGATTCGTACGGATCCAAGCAGATCTGTAAGATGCAGAAAGATCTATGGCAGCAGTTGTGAGATACTTGCAGATCTATGGCAACATTTCCAAAATACATACAAATGGCAGCAGTTGTAAGATTCGTACAGATCCAAGCAGATCTGTAAGATGCAGAAAGGAGATCTATGGCAGCAGTTGTGAGATACTTGCAGATCTATGGCAACATTTCCAAAATACATACAAAATGTAGTATCTGAAGGGTTTATACATATCTACTGCAGCATATCTTAAACATCTGCAAAATAAATACAGAACTCCACAGCATCTGTAAGGTAAAGTGTGTGATGTCTGCATACAAACTAAACCATATACATAGCAAGCAAAAGACATGACAAATTAAAAAAAAAAGTAAAATAAGAGCACTAAATGTCTCCGAGTAACATTGTTATAATTGAGGTATTTTTGTATAAAGGTACCTTGTACTAATGTGTATAATAAATAATCATGAAAGATACATACCTACTTTGGCATTTGTATTAGCCCTAAAACAGTCCTTGGGTTATATTGATTACATCACCTGTAACTTGCACTGATTTTTATGCTGGTGCACATCCCAAATGTAAATAGTGATGAAAGATACACATCTATATACTTCAGCATCTGTATTCAGTCCTACAATAATGCTTGAGCAATTTTAAGTTACTTCCCCTGATGTATATAAACTGATATATATTCTTAATATATATAGTAATGAAAAATATATACCTATTCCACCAATATTATCAGTCCTATTACAATAACTACATCATCTGAACTTATTATTAATGTATAAGTTGATTGTATATATTGATGAATAAACAGAACTGATGCAACCCATAGGCATAGGAGGCAAAACTTGCACTGATGTTAACACAGTAGTTCTTTACAAGGTACTAAAAGCTAGACTTAAGGAAAAGCTTCTTGACTGAACAACTTCTTCCATTGGATATCCATTTGTCAGTCTTCCTAGTCCTTAAAGGGGTAGTTCACATGGTGACTCCAGCTGTGGGAAGACGAATAAAATGCAATTAAGTCTTCAAATCAAAATTGCTTCACATATTTCTTCTTTACCACTCATACATAATCTGCATCTTTAAGCTGCTTTTACATCTGGATGTTCTACATTTTCTCATTTCACCTCTAACTGGAGATTTGCAAAAGACAAAATTCAAGGACATTAAAAATGCAGAAACTTTTAGAGGGTTTAACCTATACCTCAATTGAGTGCACTATTTGAAATCTATTAAAATTGAAAGATAATGAAATTTTGTGTCCAAAAGAGCCTTATTAGAAGTCTGTCATGTTATGTCAGTAATAAGAAAAGCACTGAATTTCATGGTGATGTAAGAATCGTTTTAAAAGTTTATGCTCTCCCATAGCCTCATGATAGATCTTCATTATACAGTCCAACAGTATCAAATTTACAGTAGGTTACTAACTGAGTCACTGAGTCAGTCACTGAGTGAGTCAATCAGTCAGTAAGTCCAGTCCAGTGCAGTCCAATCCAGCCTAGTCCAGTCCAGTCCAGTCCAGTCCAGTCAGTCCAGTCAGTCTGTTAGTTTTTCAGCCCATTTTCCAAACTAACCGTTCAAGTTGAGCCAGTCTTGGCCTTTTCCCAGTTGTTGCTCACTGGCTTGTTTTCCCTACTCCACTGCTTATGCAGAGCATCACGCACAACAGCAGTGGGTTCCATTTTTAGTCTTTGGTATGACTTGAAATGGGAAGAGAACCCGGGCCTTCTGTGGGAGAGGCTGATGCTCTTACGGTAAGCCAAAATGTAATAGGATTAACAGAGACATTCAATTACTAAAAACATTAAAGGGAAGCAATTGTACAGCCTTCTAGACAGCACAGAAATTCAATATAATTATTCCAAGCAATTTGGCATCATTACAGACCAATTTCATCCCAAGTCAAACGTAGTGTGAGTTTTTCCGAGGCAAGTCTGGAAGGCAGTTGGGCAAAGCAGTGCAAAGCACCATATTTCTCCAAAATTACCCATAGTGCAACAGAACAGTGACGTAAAACCTGCACCATATGTTTACTTTTGTTTGCTATTGCGGAATATCATATATACTATACTGCACAAACGTTCGTAACACTACTGAAGACTAGCACAACTGCCCATCGTTTCATTCATTTTACAAATGTTTCAACGGTTGAGTTTGAGATAAAGGTTCAGAAATCAAAAGATTAACTCCTTAAAAGCATATGGCTGCCTCTTCCGGGCCAAGTGCATATGATTCTGAGCCAGTTCGACCAAGGAAAACTCGAGCACCTGTGAGCGATGTGACCAGCACCCGCAGCGAACCAGCCGTACAGTCTATACAAGCTAACGTTAGACCAAGGGTCAGTACTTTATGTATAGGCTTAACCTGGTATAGTCCCAGCTTGTTGTTGTTACCACTTGTAGTTTCAGGGTCTACCGGAAGAAACTTATCTTGGTTTGTACAAAAGCAGTCAGAAATAACAAGTATTTTTTATTTGAGGGATGAAACAAAGAGAAGAACAAAAAATTATTGGGTTATCAAAAATTTTTATCAGTAAAGCAAAAGCAACTATGAAGGTTTTTAAGCTTCGTAAAGGGTAATTATAAATTCAGCTGTAAGTGTACGTAAGTTGGTAACCACTTTTGTGAAATCTGATCAGGTGCAGGTTTTACGTCATCAATCAGCTGATCCATGGTCGTGTTTCTTCGAGTATGGGGATACTCATGTCTTGAAGAGCGGGAGATTTGAAACTTTTTTTTCGGTATGAGTTTTTTGTGGAAAAACAACACAGTAGTGTAAATATCTAATGTTTATATGTGTACTACACATATGTGTGGGGAGTCAAATGGCCACTATTGCTCCCCTTTAAGGGTGTTTATATAGGTTCAAGAAATAGAAATTGCTCTCTACAAAGGTGTTTAAATAGGTACATTAAGTAGAAAAAGCTCTGTACAAAGGTCATAATTTAATGAACTTCTTGCTGCTATTTTCTGCAGTTTTGATACAAAATTTTTACATGTAACTCTAAACCAGGCTTCCTCAATTAAATTTTCTGAGGCACCACATTGTTAAATGCTACCGATATAATGCACCACCAATCACCACCCAGGGGGAGGGGTATGAGGGGAGGGGGTTTTTAGGTTTCAGTGGAGGCTTACATGCACAATGCACAAAGTTTGCTCAATTTCCCCAGCCTACATTTTTCCCAAACGTAATAATTTTTGTCGATTTGCCAGTTACAGTGAATCAATATAGCACTGACTATAATGAATGTATACAGTGACGGCCAGCCAGTGAGCTTACTTTTGAGAACAAATACGAAGTTTATCCGTCTGTATGTGAAGTCATTCTGTGGGAAGTACTACACTTATTTACAGTACCTACTTTTGAGACAGAAAAATTCTTGTCAGAAAAGGAATGAAAAGTTAAATTTTTCAATATCCTCCCAGTAATTTTTTGCGCCACTCCAAACCTCGTAGCAAGCCACTTCAAGTGGCGTGCGTGCCGCCATTTGAGGAAGCCTGCTCTAAACTGTTATCTTGTAACCAATGTTCTCTTTCATATACAGTTGACTTGAATCAAATGTTTGGTTCGTGTTGGAATAGTCCCACCAAGTCATCTAACTGAGAGTGGGTTTCATCATTAAACACATGTCAGGTATGTTAAAAACCAGCTTCATGATGAAACATTCGCTCTTATTTTTTGTTACATCATTCATTTCTGCCTGATTAACTCTTATCGCTTCAGGGAGGAAAAGAAGCCCACTACATGCTGACTTGATTAAGTTAAGTTTCATATCTGATTTATTGATTGGCAGTAAAAGATGTGTACTTACAAATCCCATGGACATGCTCTGTAATTAGAGGCCAGTGAATCCAGTTTACTGATGTCTGCATCTGTCAGGTTCACATCAAGGGCCTGAAAGTAATGGTAAAGTAGGAGAAATGGACTAGAAACACTGGCTGGCAAGTCAGACCTAAAGCATTACTTCTTAAACTGTATATTACTCATCAAGGTGATAACCAGAATGCAAAAATGCATTGAGGTTTTGATGATACATACATGCTCTTTTCAATAAAATGCTACATTGCTTGTAACAAATGGTGACCCAAAGTGACCTTTGCCTCCACCTGTAAGTAACTGGTTTTTCTTTAAACCAAAACATTTCTATATTCAAAAAGCCAAATTTCATACTGTGCCTTAAGATACTCTGCAAACAAGGTTTTCAGAGTTTCGTACCAGGTGATACCAGATGACATTGACCTCCACCAAAAACAACATGTACAGTACTTTCAACTCACCATAACACATCCACATACTAATTAGGAAATCCATCCAAGTTTCCTACTTTGAGATATCCCATTTTGACAAGTTTTTCAAAGCTTGACTGATCATGACCCCAGGTGTCCTTTAACCTCCACAAAAACAAAACCTCACAGACCATCTTCTCACCATAATTCATCCACATACTAGTTATCAAATCGACCCACATTTCATACCTTGAGCTATCCAAAACAAGTTTTTCTGAAGTTGACCCCTATGACCCAAAATGACTTTTGACCTCTACAATCAATAGAGTTCTTCCTTACAGCATAACACATCAACATATCAAGTTTGAAATCAATCCAAGCTTCCTACCTTGAGATATTGTGTTAAATAGGTTTTCAGGATTTGTCCCCTTCTGACCCCAAATGACCTTCGACCTCCACCAAAATAAATAGGATTCTTCTTTACATCTTAATGCATTAACATATCAAGTTTGAAATGAATCCAACTGTCATACCATGATGAATCATGTAAACAAGGATTTCAGGGTTTGACCCCATGTGACCCCAAATGACCTTTGACCTCCACTAAAATTTATTGGGTTTTTCCTTACATCATAACACATCGACATATCAAGTTTCAAATGAATCAAACTTTCCTACCTTGAGATATACTGTAAACCTGGATTTCGGTGTTTGACCCCATGTGACCCCAAATGACCTTTGACCTCCACCAAAATTAATTGGGTTCTTCCTCACATCATAACGCATCAACATATCAAGTTTGAAATGAATCCAAGCTTCCTACCATGAGATATCTTGTAAACAAGGATTTCGGGGGTTTGACCCCACGTGACCCCAAATGACCCTTCACCTCCACAAAAGTGAACAGGATTCTTCCTTAAATCATAACACATCAACATATCAAGTTTGAAATGAATGCAAGTTTCCTACCATTATGTATCATGTGAACAAGGATTTCAGGGTTTGACCCCATGTGAACCCAAATGATCTTTGACCTCCACCAAAATTAATTGGGTTCTTCCTCACATCATAACGCATCAACATATCAAGTTTGAAATGAATCCAAGCTTCCTACCATGAGATATCTTGTAAACAAGGATTTTGGAGTTTGACCCCACGTGACCCCAAATGACCTTTGACCTCCACAAAAGTGAATAGGATTCTTCCTTACATCATAAAGCATCAACATATCAAGTTTGAAATGAATCCAAGTTTCCTACCATGATGTTTCATGTAAACAAGGATTTCAGGGTTTGACCCCTTCTGACCCCAAATGACCTTTGACCTCCACCAAAATTAATTTGGTTCTTCCTCACATCATAACGCATCAACATATCAAGTTTGAAATGAATCCAAGCTTCCTACCATGAGATATCTTGTAAACAAGGATTTTGGAGTTTGACCCCACGTGACCCCAAATGACCTTTGACCTCCACAAAAGTGAATAGGGTTCTTCCTTACATCATAACGCATCAACATATCAAGTTTGAAATGAATCCAAGTTTCCTACCATGATGTATCATGTAAACAAGGATTTCGGGGTTTGACCCCATGTGACCCCAAATGACCTTTGACCTCCACCAAAATTAATTGGGTTCTTCCTCACATCATAACGCATCAACACATCAAGTTTGAAATTGATCCAAGTTTCCTACCATGAGATATCGCGAAAACAAGGATTTCGGGGTTTGACCTCACAGGACCCCAAATGACCCTTGACCTCCACCAAAATAAATAGGATTCTTCTTTACATCACAACACATCAACATATCAAGTTTGAAATGAATCCAAGTTTCCTACCATTATGTATCATGTGAACAAGGATTTCAGGGTTTGACCCCATGTGAACCCAAATGATCTTTGACCTCCACCAAAATTAATTGGGTTCTTCCTCACATCATAACGCATCAACATATCAAGTTTGAAATGGATCCAAGCTTCCTACCATGAGATATCTTGTAAACAAGGTTTTTGGGGTGTGACCCCACATGACCCCAAATGACCTTTGACCTCCACAAAAGTGAAAAGTATTCTTCCTGACATCATAACGCATCAACACATCAAGTTTGAAATTGATCCAAGTTTCCTACCATGAGATATCGCATAAACAAGGATTTCGGGGTTTGACCTCACATGACCCCAAATGACCCTTGACCTCCACCAAAATAAATAGGATTCTTCTTTACATCACAACACATCAACATATCAAGTTTGAAATGAATCCAAGTTTCCTACCATTATGTATCATGTGAACAAGGATTTCAGGGTTTGACCCCATGTGAACCCAAATGATCTTTGACCTCCACCAAAATTAATTGGGTTCTTCCTCACATCATAACGCATCAACATATCAAGTTTGAAATTGATCCAAGTTTGCTATCATGAGATATCGTGTAAACAAGGATTTCAGGGTTTGACCCCACGTGACCCCAAATGACCTTTGACCTCCACCAAAATCAATAGGGTTCTTCTTTACATCATAAAGCATCAACATATCAAATTTGAAATTAATCAAAGTTTCTTGAGATATTGTGTAAACAAGGATTTCGGTTTTTGACCCCCTGTGACCCCAGATGAATTTTGATCTCAAAATAAATAGGGTTCTCTTCTCAGTTTGGGGTATCTGTGTACCAAGTTTGAGACCTGTCAGATCTTCCCTCCTCAAGATATTGTGTAAACAAGCAAAGTGTCACAAACACACATACACACACGCACACAGGGCATACCCGTATTCAATGCCTAAGGGGGTACAAAGAACTGTTTCCTGTAAGGAAATGGTCGGAATTCCCCTTTAGCTGTTTATGTCACGCGGCACGTGAATGCCCCGAGCGAGGGTGGGCTCTTGCATATCACGTGACAGAGCTCATTGCAGTGTCCGAATTTTCGGGTAGCTACGCCAGTTACGAGCTCCGCGTGAGCAGGAAAAGAAGTGCGAGGCCTCAGCTCTCGTGAGCTGCTTGTACCCGGCAAGGTATCGTTTACCACCAATACACACACACACACACATGCACACACACACATACAAACACACATACAGCATCATGAATGCATAGGTTTCTCTTTTCATCGAAACCAATAAAAGGAAAGCAATCTTTCCATTTGCACCCAGGAAGTAGGGAGGGAAGGGACAATAATCTAAAGACATGAAAAAGATGAAGAGCCACTAAAAAGATGATGAGAGAATTTCCTTCGGCTTTGACAAATGTTAAATACAAATTTTGATTTGAAAATTTCAAAAAGTTTGAATTTTAGAGTAAAAAAAAAGAAGTTTTTTGAGGGGACGGGAAGGTGTCACAGGTGGCATTCAAAACACACTCTCACCTGCTAACATGTTTGTACATTCTTGTATTTTGCTTGCTATGCCAGTAACTTTTTCACCTAAGCTATTACAGTACTTATGCATGCCTGCAGGTAATTGTCTGAGAAAAGACTTCTCAGACCTGCAGGCATGCATAAGTACTGTAGTAGTACTTAGGGGCGCAGTTTGAGTTACTTGCCTTGAGATGTTGAAAGAGAGAACATCAGGAAGTACGGCATGAGATGCCATTTAAGATCTTTTTACTTTGTTGTGAAGTATTCCCCTGAAGTTATTATTTGTGTTATGTTGCTTGGAACCAGGTTCATGACTGTGAGAAAGTCCTGACTTGGCTCCTGTTTCTGGCTTCTGATTTCTGGTTCAGTTCATTTGGTTCGTTTTCCTGAGACATGATTACTGATTCTCTTTCTGAGTTTTGTTCTTGAGGGTACATGGTGTAGGCCTTGAGCCACCCATTGCAGCATGAGCCACTGAGGGCCATGATTTCCACCTTGTAGACTGGGCATTGGCTTGCCGATTTCTATTGGGGCATACCACTGAGGGGTATGACGGGTACAACATGAGCTACCGAAAGGCCATGCTGTCAATTTATTAGGTCAAGGTGTCTGAGGCTAAGACTGATAAAGCCCATGGGGAAAGCCAGAGAAATCCCGGCAAAAATTGTACTGCAGAGGGCAACTGGTGGAATCTACAGAGGACTTAAGAACCAGATCAAGGCCCAGGGGGTATTTGTGTACGCTGTGAGTTGGGAGGTAGTTTAGCCATTTGTGTGTATGTGTGGGGTGTGAGTTTGAGGGTGTGAGTTTGAGGGTGTAAATTACATTGTGCATGTGTGTGTTATGGTCCATTTATTTAACCAATTAAGCATAAAAGAGTAATGTGGCATAGAGAGGTATTTTTTTTGAGAGAGAGATAGGGTTCTGTCTCAATGTGAATTTACTTTCTATTATCAGTTTCTAAATATTTTGTCTAAAAGTAAAGCATGTTTACAGTAAATTCTTGAACTATATTTTCTTTTATCTCTTACAATTTATATTGGTTATAAGTGTGGTCTTTTGAGTCAGTTGTTGGTTTTTGATTGTCCCAGAGAACTTAAATCAAGATTTTTAAAACATCCCTGCACAAGAGAGTATTCAGGGGGCTGCTTGTGTCACGGCATGGGTAGGATGACAAAGGCTCATGTGGTGATAAAATTATGTTATCTCTCGATGGCTTAACTTGAACCAATTGTTTGGAAACTGGGCTGTAAAACTCCATCTATCTAACCAACTAACCCATGACACAACTTAATGGGTGTACATCTTCCCTGGCCCAAAGGGATGGTGAAGGCCAACCAAGTCCTTTTTATACATGAGTTATATCTACACAATTTAATGAATTAAATCAGAAATGAATTCTCCTATGGATATCAGCAACAGTTACATTTGGGGCCCAAAGCAAGTCTTGGGTAGACTTGTGTTATTGAATATCTTCTCCTTACATTCACACTTAATGTTTTGCTTCCTTTTTCTCTTTATTTGATCTGTTAGATTGACCTTGAAGTTAATATGGACCAGACCTCATCACAAAGGTTTATGGAGTTTGTTAGGTTCCCATACGCACCTCATGCAATCACATTCAGCTTACATGGAATTGTTGAAGAGAACAATTGGTTGTGAAGTTTTAAAACAAAGCTTAAGAGAAAGCTTAAGAATGTGAGGCAATGATGTTATTTGTGCTTGCTTCAAGTTCACTTTGTAATAAAACCTTTAAAGAGCAAGTTTCGTATTTTGTCGCCACATGCAATTATGGGGCTTAGCACAGAAAGTGTCTAGACAACTAGGACGAAAAAAGGGGTTTAATTCCTACCTAACTGCAGATTAAATGCAAATTTTACTTCAAAAGAAATTTAGACACAACCCACAGAACTTCCATTGAGATCCTTCCTCATGTTATGGATATATTAAGAGAGAATGATTCCACAAAATTTTCTTGTAAACTCACATTTTAAAATATGTGTTGTAGGTGTGAGATTGGTTTGTTTTACAATTTGGAGGATGTAGGCATGTGTATGGCTACCAAACCGAATTACCAAACTATCTAACTGTTAAGACTGCACAAAAGTCTGCTCTCTCACTCCTTTACATAAGCTAAATTAGGAGTCTTTTAAACTTCAGCACCTAATTCTCCTTTTCTTTTGATAGGAAACCACACAGGGGTTACGCCAGGTTGTGTGAATGGGGAAGAGATTGGGGAATCTATATTTGCCCCTGTGTCTTTCAGATAGCATAGAACCAACAGACCAAATAGTTACCAAGAAGTTTTGTTGAATTCTTGCTGGTGTAACACTCTTTGGTATGCACACAATCCCCTGACAGAGGTGATAGGCGATGAGTACTTGCACAGGGGTACATCCTTTAGCATCAGCTATCTCCTTAACAAGAGGATGTTCTCTCAGGTTAGGATCTTTATCAGAGGCCCTATAAGGTGAGACAACAAAACCAAAAAATACATACTCAGAAGAGTTCTTTGATTTTATTCATCCAGATGAGAGTCAGTTTTAAATCAAAGGATTTTTCACAAAAATCACTGATAAAAATCACTCTATTGGAAAACTTGTATTTATGGTCAGAAAATGTTATTTATAGTTGGTGTTTTCACTGAATTCAACTAATTTGAACAAACAACACAGTTTAGAATGGCTAAACACAATGTGCACCCCTAATTTAAGATGCATCAGTATTGACTCCATAGACTGTCAATGTTCAAAGTGTGATGTAGTTCACTGCAAAACCAGAATGCAAAAATGCATTGATGTTTTAATGATACATACATGTTCCTTCCCAAATAATGGCACATTTATTATAACATCTGGTGATCCAAAATGACCTTTGACATCACCAGTAGGTCTAAGTAACTGGTTTTCTTTATAACAATAACTCTTCTAATGTACATTCAAAAAGCATGTAGCTGCTGAAAGAAGCCATCATATGAAGTCTTCTGAGCACATAAGTTACAATGAATACAATGCTTTTGACATTTTCAAGCATCAGCACTTGTAAAAAATAAAGCAAACCAGCAGTCTGCACAAATAGGGGGACACTCAGGACTATTTAATCTGCCATGAAAAAGGTACCTGATTAATGTAATAATATCAGTTTTAATATCACTTACCATGCTCTATCTGGAGAACCCAGTGGACTGTAGGCTGTAACGATAATATTCTTGGAGTTACAGAAGTCAATCAGTTCTTTTTGGTTGATACATGGGTGATTCTCTATCTGGAATTGTTCAAAAAAAGAGTCTTTGAAGTCAATAAAACCATTATACAAACAACTGATATGAAACATATACGTCTGTTTGCATTCAAAACTACTGGTTATTATGGTCACAATGGCACGTATAGAGGCTTTTCACATGACGTCATAATACTCTCCAGCGGCCATGTTGGAGTACATGTAACTACGTAGTAAACCATACGGGATGCGCTTGCTCGTTGAATTTGTACACACTGTGCATATCACAGTGCACATTGTGCAGTGCGTTCGGCACAAAACCATGTGTATTTGGCATGAATGTCCTCCAGCATGGTGGTTCCGTGACGCAATTGCAAAGCCTCTATACAAGTGATAGGACCTAACTCTGATGGTGTTTTGCATTTAAAAGGGAAATATCCCAAAATGCACTATTCAATTCTCACTTATTCTGCTAATCAAAAATTCATTAATTTCAGCAGAAATTTAGGAGAAAAATTTAAGTACAGCATCTATGTCATGCAAGTCTATGTCATACTAACCTGTAGTATGCCACTTCCTACATGATGAAGCCTTGTAGTAAAATTTTGTTAGAATAGCAGAAAAAAGGAATAAAAATTCAGATTCACCTGATTCATTGCAATTGGTACAGTTGCTATCTTCAGGACTTCTTTCAGCTGAGATACATTAAAGTTAGAGACACCAATGGACTTTGCAAGACCTTTCTCAACCAACTTTTCCATGGCCTGTTCATGAGAAAAATCATTTTCATTCAATACTGTACAACTGCTGTACAATTCCACAGCTGCATCATAAAACAGCTTATCATAAACCTACTGCATCGTGTGTTCTCACAATTGGACATGGAATAGGCTTGAAGAGGAGATATCCTACACATGTGAATCCTCTCCAGACATAGTGAGGGCAAATATGGCAGCATTCGTACACACACTTAATACTTTGGGGAACCTGTACAAATGTACTGTGTGTATATAATATAATACATAGCTCTGTATGGTGGGATGGACTGACTCCTTCTGTAGGTTTTCAGAATTTGATCCTAGGTGATCCCAGATGAGTTTTGACCTCCACCAAAAACAATGGAGACCATCTTCTTACAACTGTATACCATATTGCCAGGTCATATCATACTCATAAAAGCAACTTTTCCAAGTTTCTTACCATGAGATATCCTGTTAACACATTTTTCTGAGTTTTACCAGCAGTGACCCTAGATGACCTTTGACCTCCACCACAGATGATAGAGGATTTCTCCTCATCATCACATTATCCACATACCAAATATGAAATCTATCCAAGTTTCCTACCTTGAGATATCGAGTTAACTAGCTTTTCAGGGTTTGACTATTATTGATAGTGACCACAGATACCTTTTGTACCGGCTAACCAAAGACCATACGAAGCACTTTCTGGAAATAACACATCCACATTTACGATATCAAATCTATCCAAGTTTCCTAACATGAGATATAAAGTTAACAAGTTTTCACCCCTGGTTTGACCCCAGATGACCTTTGTCCTCCACCAAAATCAATAGTGTTCTTTCTCTAAATATGGGACATCTATGTTTGAAAAGATGTTCCTGTCTTGAGATACCCTGTTAATGCGAAAAGCATCACAAAAACATACATACTGTACGTACACACACATGCCATTATGGATGCGTACAGTAGGTATCTCTTTTATTGAAACCAAAAATTTGGAATACTAGGAAACAAATATATGGAGACCCTCAGTCAATATTGCATGTCAACTCAGAATTCACAAGCTGATGCAAGAAGCCCTCTCCCCTATACCACACCTACCAACCCACACCTGTGATCTGGCCTAATGTTTGAATCAGAGCCACACTTTTATTATCCCTCCCTTAGTTCCCTCTTATGACAGACAAGGAATACCATAGATGCATTCTACAAACCCCAACCCACTGTGTCCTTTATTAAGACAATAAGCAGAAATAAATGCTGCAAATATACGCTTGGACTTTTTGGGAAAATATAACCAAAAGTTGTGGACCTTCCACTTCTACCATCACAGTTACATTCATTTACTTATGCAAACCCTGTTACAATACTGTACCTTCCATGTCTCTGTATAGTGCACATCATCCAACAGTGATTGACCATCATCACCCTTTGGGAATACTTCTTTGTCTCCTTTATACTGTAAAACAAAAGAAACAATGAAGTACAGCAGCTAAAGCATCAGTACAGCTGAATTTCAAAACCTATTCCTCACATAACAAATTTAAAACACCTTCAGAACAGCAATGTATTAAACAATCAGAGCATCAGTACTTGCTGCTGACCATGGCAAGCAAAACAGGAAAAAATTTTGGATTAAAGAATATAATATAAGCAAAGTGCAGGAAGCACATGAAAATTGTCAACTTGAAAAAAAAAAACATTAATAGCAAATGATTAAAACACATTCATCATTCTCTCGAACCACACCTCATCCTACAGTACCTCTGCTGACAGAGGATGGAGATGTATCTTAATTCCTATAGTAATGAAGAGATGTTGAGTATGAACTGTGACACATAGGAGACTGGCATGTGGAAATTTTGCTTTAGGGAATGATGTATTTAAATTACAAAACTTTGTAAGCAAACGGGAGGCACAAAGAATACCCTTGTTTTTCACTGAATGATGGTTCCTCAATAATCACACCTACTGGCCTACGAACTCGAGTAATCAACCTTATCTGTGATTGAAGTTTCTTCAATTAAAACAAATTGGTCCATTGTGCAACAATCTGTGACTTTCTTGTTGTACAACTCACATAATCTGCTTTGTTTCCCTTTAAAATTAAAAATGTTTTTATGACCTTGAACACTTCCTGTTTGTCTGGATAACATGTTGCACAGAGAGGGCTTTATTAATTACATCATACCATATGAGTAAGACTGCTATCACACCTTGATACAAGGTGCAGTAACTTTCTGAAAAACAAAGAAATACAAAGATTGTAATTTGAGTAGTACAACAATGACATCACAAAATATTGTGCAACAAACCATTTTAAGTTGAGTAATTTAAAGCGATGTTGTGAGTTTACAAAAAGGAAAAACATTAAATTATACTTCTTCCTACGTTTCTCTTTATCCATGAAATTGCAGCACGTGCATCGATGTATTGAAGAATACGAATCGAAACTGCAAACTGATAGTTACAGTGTCTGGAACTAACCTAAACAGCTTAAATCGGTAGATTTTTGAAGGCCCTTTTTCAAAAATAGCCCTCATTATAGACCGTTAAATAACTAACCTGGTGTTGAATATGCAATAGTAGCGAGGTGTCACCTGGTTAAAAACATTCCATACTGCTCAGACTTGGCTATCTCTGACTGTACAGCAAGCGCTCGAGAACACTGACTTACTTGTGTACTCTCAAAATTGCTTCCTTTACCACTGAAAATGTCACGGTCTTCCACTCTTTGGTACTTACTGCTAATACTCTTCTAGCCCTTCGTGTAGCCAATGACCCCCGTTTCTCTTACTACGTCGTTTACGTGAACTCATATTGCACAGTCATTGTGAGAAAGTATGACGGTAGGCATGGTACAGTGTGTACATGCAGGGAGACGTTATTAGACAACTCCCTGGTATAAACGACCACACACTAACGCGTACGCTAGTCTTGTTCCCTCGTGTTCGTTGTGCCAACTCGATCAGCTGTTAACACCTTCGTTTTGATTGGTCTGCTCAACAGATGGCCCATGAGAGTTTGAATAGGGTTTGTGTGGAGCACATTTTCTAATTCCTCAAGTTTAGACGATATTTTTACGAGAATTTAAAGGCTGATGCCGGAATTTGCAGCATAGACCTTACTTTTTCTCATTTATTGTTCAAATGGTCGTCTTAGATGAGTGACTTAAATTTTAAAGTGAAATTTTTAATGTATTTTCCTTTTCGCAATCTCACGGCATCTCTTTAACTTCAACATTTTATATCTCAGTTCAGGAATGTCCTATGAGGATGTGAGTTGGTAGAATTCATTTTTCATGCACTTCAATATGTATTTTAGAATTTTTCACTTGAGGTACACTTTAATGTTGACATTGGTACAGTACCTATAGGTACTTCTAACTTATTGAAGAACATCACGGAACTGTCGTTCACTGTCTGAAGCCAAAACCGGGTTTCACTGAAACTGGATATAATGACTCAAACCATAGGGGAGATACAGTAATTTTTATCACGGACAACTGGGAATTTAATTACTTCCTCAAAAGATAGTACTGTTTGGAGTTAGAAGGAAATAGTTTTACTTTTTGTTCCACAATGTTATTTACATAATAAACAGTCTTCTTAGAACTGTATATTTGAAACCTTGAGGAAAGGAAATGGGGAAGGAAAAAGTTAATTGGCATGTGAACTAGTCACTCTACCTTAACATACTGCAGCTGGCTAATGAGAGAGCTAGTCCTTTGATAGGGCAAATTGAAGTATACTTTAACAAAGGTTACTTGATGGAACAGAATATCAAACTTTACTAGCCAGATTGTTTGGACCCATACTAGTCTATTTATATCACACTTAATAGAGCATGGAACAAAATGAAATGTTTTTAAGGGAGATGATGGAGGGTGCTTTCTGTTTTTAAAATATGAATTATATTTTATTCCCTTAGATAGAAAGCATTCCCTCGTACCCCCACTGTGGTTTCCCTGTTGCACTGAATGTGTGCAAACTTGCGCTTGGCCATCACAGTGCATACTGGGTTTCTTATTGTGGCCTACCACCCATCTGTAATTCCTGGATCCCCTTCGTCTTCAAAACTAAGCCTATACAAGATTCGTGTTGACGAGCATTCTTTCATTCACAGGTTACTACTTTACATATAACTGTGAAAACTGTTAAAGCAGCTTATGCTGTTATTTTTACGTTTCCAGTGTTCATCAAATGTATGGGCTGTACTCCATACAAATGTAAAAAGCTTTAAAAACTAACATACTTTCGTCTTTTCTCCGAAAATGAGCAAAAATTCGAAAAAATTTGAAAAGATTTCAACGGTTTCCAAACGCTATTCTGCCTTATTATCTTGCTTTAGCTCCGCCCAATGAATTTGATGCATATTCAGAAGGTCATTTTGAGAAGGAGTCAAGCAAAACGTAAACAAAACAGACAGTGAAATTTCTTTCAATTGATACATACGTTATTTAAATGGCCTTCACGTGTCCAATTTGCACATCGCATTGAACCGGCTGCGCAATTCGTTTGTTTCATTTGTGAACCCAGATTCAGTGACAAATTCCTACGCACTTGTTTCGGCTCCATCGTTCAGTTTTTAATTTTGTCGCTGATTGTGCTATTTGAATCCGTCCCAAGTTTTAAGATAATGTTCATTTTCTCTTTGATTTGATGCTGTGGCTTGGCATTCAAAAACAATCTTTGGGTTACATACGTGTGAAACTAACTGTCATTCTGTGTTGGGCCCGAACTGTTGTGAAAGGACTCCTGTAATGCATGTACACAACATGTGTGATATATTGGCAATACGTACATCGTTGTGTCAAAGGGTAGGCATAATTTTACGTCATTCATTTCTTGCATTGTGATTGGTCAAATTGAGATAAGAGCCCGTTGTCTTTGCATAAGAGTTTAGCCGAAAAAAGTAGATGAAGTTTTTTTCTATTGTAATTAGCGCTCTAATTAGTGAAATTTCACCGGAAAAAAACCTGGCGTGAAAGATTTCTATCGGGTTGGTATCAAATGGAAGAGCAAGATTGAAGATTAACGATGAAGGTCATTTTTTTCCATCAAACAGCATAAGCTGCTTTAAGGCAGCAAATTGTCCGGTTTACCAATCCTCCAGGTTAAGTAATGTCAGGGTTGGCAATTTTCTCCGTGGGAATTGTCCGGTTGGGAACTGTCTAGAGTGGAAATTGTCCACGTTGGCAATTGTTCAGGTGGTGTGAGTTAACAAGGTGGGAATTGTCCGATGGAAACTGTGTGGGTGGGAATTGTCCAGTTGGGAATTGTCTAGAGTGGAAATTGTCCACGTTGGCAATTGTCCAGGTGGTGGGAGTTACCACGGTGGGAATTGTCTGATGGGAACTGTGTGGGTGGGAATTGTCCAGTTGGGAATTGTCTAGAGTGGAAATTGTTCATGTTGGTAATTGTCCAGGTGGTGGGAGTTACCAAGGTGGGAATTGTCCGATGGGAACTGTGTGGGTGGGAATTGTCCAGCTGGGAATTGTCTAGAGTGGAAATTGTCCACGTTGGCAATTGTCCAGGCGGTGGGAGTTACCAAGGTGGGAATTGTCCGATGGAAACTGTGTGGGTGGGAATTGTCCAGTTGGGAATTGTCTAGAGTGGAAATTGTCCACGTTGGCAATTGTCCAGGTGGTGGGAGTTACCAAGGTGGGAATTGTCCGATGGAAACTGTGTGGGTGGGAATTGCCTGGATGGGAGTTGTCCTGCAACCACCCACGTGACGCTAGAAGCTAATAGCAACTTTTAGCCATCTCAAGCTGGCAACTAATAATCCAGAATCTATCAGAGAAGTTACTGTTCAGGTATCTTGAGGTTAATAAAGTTAAAGGCGTGGCGTTTGCCCCCTTCAAAGACTATTTGCTCAATAGAGCAACAAGGTTGGTTTAAACGGGGTTAACTGCCGCAATTACAGAGACAAGCTTCAACCTAGAAAATGCCTTTTTTTGCAGTTAACATTGGCTAAAATGTCCTCTTCAATTCTAGCAGCATGCACTCTATTAAAGCTACATCAATGCATACAATTTTTTTACAACCACAGAAAGTGAGAAACTTAAAGGGCCAAACCTCTCACCCCAAACTACAATTTTGGTACCCGGGTACCGAAATTCTCAATTGGCTCAGCTCTTTGACTGACAGCTAATTCAAACAATGCAGAGTGCCAACGCTTATATTACACAGCATGAATGGTACTGAGAGTGTTTTGATTATATAAATTGAGTTTTTCTATACTCACCCTGAAGCAATAAACTGAGATTGTGTCTGGATGAGGATGAATTTCAGACAATTGTGGGAGGGACTTCAGTAAGAAGGTTAGGAGAATTGGTACTGTTTGGGGTAAGAGAACTGGGCCTCTAACATCCAAGAGAAAGAGCTTAAGCAGTCCATGTCCTTCTTCACCCAAAAGGATTGAAAGTCCAAACTTTTACGACCAAAACTGCATGACTGACAACTTCTTTGCTTAGCAGTAAAAGTCAGTTTGTCAATTTAAATCTGAGGCACAAAATCTTTGACAACTTTCAATCTTTACAGGTTTATAGCATTTTAAAGCAACTGTGTTCCTATTGCAACCACAATAACAACTTTTAGTATGTTTAGCTCCTACCTAACAAACTCAACAGGGGGAACTTGCGTATAACTTTTGTAAAGTATATTTCATACCTGGACAGCCATAGGTGAATGCATCAGATAGAGATCTACATAGTCCAACTGAAGGTCCTTCAAACTTAGACGAAGGGCATGCTCCACTCTCTCTGGTCGATGGAAATGGGCCCATAACTGAAAAATAATGCGACCATAGTTCTTTAAATTTCTGCAGCTTCACATGTCAACGAAAAATTTAAGTTGTAAGTGCTTAAGGGCTGATACAGTAATGGCAGCCTGGTTGCACAAGGGTAACCCTGTCACCAGACATGTAGCTGCTGATAGTTCAAATTTGTTTATATTTATTCAACGTGCATTTGATGTTTCATGTGGCATGTACGGTCTTGCAATCTGTTTATCCTCACTTGTAGGGTTGGGCGGTATTGTGGAAGTATTGCTACCAGTATTGTTAAACACACAGAACCGTTACTGAAGCAGTACCGGTTCTCAACTCTCGGGTGGGGAAGTCGAGTGGGAAAGAACCTAAGCCACGCATGGCCCCCATGTTATCATGCACATTAATGCATCTGGATGGTTGATTGGGTTAATTACCGTGCAGGAACCTCTGCTCTAAATGCTTGGGTAAATATTTTAATCATTCACACATCCTAACAGTTATTTTTTTCAACGAATATAATGAGTACTGGTGATTTTTTTCAAGTACTAGCATTACTAATACACCAAATATCTTCGGTATTTTCATTACCTGTACTACTAGTACCGCCCAACCCTACTCACTACTGCCCATAAATTTCCAAGTTATTCTGTACTGTTCAACCAAGATGGTGGTTATAGATGCACTAGAAGCACAACACATGATCTGCTTCTTATAATGGATTACATTTTAAAAGTGAAAGTATAACAATTTAAGCAGTTTATCAGTGAAAATGGCATATTTACATCCAGACTTTTTCATCATGATACATGAGGTACTCCCGAATTTATCCAACTTTCAAACAGAAAAACTGGTTTGGTTTTATAGATTATATCTTTGCAGTATCAAGAAAGACAAGGTTGATGTAACTGTAAACAATTGGTGTCTCTCAAACAGCTCCATCAACTGACAGCAAAAGTTACTCATTAGCAAGATCACGCCCACAATTAAAACTCATTTAGCAAGATCATGTTCACAGTTAAACAAGGGTTGGGGGTACCATGAAAATATTGCTACCGGTACTGTAAAGCTCACAGAACTGGTATTGAGGCAGTAGCGGTTCTCAAATCTCGGATAGTAAAGTCAGGTGGGAGGAACCTAAACTGTGCACGGCACCCCTGTTATTCTGTACTTTGACGCATCTGGGCATATGATTGCATTGTTACCGTGCAGAAACTTCTGTTTGACTTTGTTTACCACATTTCTTTACAGTCATGCACAATTGTAATTAATACTCCTGTTTCCTTTCTCAACCTTTGAAGGGTAACTTTTTCAAGTACCAGTATTTTTCAAGTACCTGTATTAGAAACACACCAAATATCTTCGGTGTTTTTATTACCTGTACCTCTAGTACCGGTATTCACATCAATACCGGTACACTGCCCAACCCAGCAGGAAGGACAAGTTACAGTAAATCACAACTGTCTTATGCCCAAATAGTATCTACAGCACCAGGCCGTCAGATTTCACGGGAGCGGTTGTTCCCCATCGCGTGGTGGTCCCGTGGTGATAAAAACCCGGAACCCAAAAGCTGGTTACCACCAATCAGTTACCACCCATGCATTTTTTAATAGAACCCAAAAGTGGATTCCCATGGGTTCCCATGGTGAAAAATGACGGAACCTACAAATGGGTTCCTGCCATTTTTGAAATCCAACAGCTTGCAGTACCCTCCTGATGTACACTTTCAACTCACTTTGCATAAGAAAGTACAGTACTCCAACACTGTTTTAAATGTTCAGGCACTTAAGGACATTCAGGTTTCTTTCACAGAGTCAAATTGAGTGATTTACATACACTATCTTATGTAGTCTGACTTTTCAAATAATACAACTCAAGAAATTGTTATGTAAATGAAACCAGTCCTTGAGCAATGAAAGTAAGTAACTCATTTGTCTAGATAAAACTTGTTTGCAATTGACTTGCAATGCACAGTGCAGTACCATGAAACACATGTCAAATAAAGCCATAATGTTAGAAAAGTAACGAATTGGTGAAGGCAAAGTTGACCTAGGAAGTTACTCAAACTGCGTACCAAATAATAGTCTATCATGATCTATGAGAAGAGTAACTTGATGTCTACAGTTTATAGCCACTCCAAAACTCAGAATTTTGTAAAATTACCAAAAATATGATAAAACAAGTCTTGGTGTGCCATTAAATCATAGGTGTGATACTCAAGGAAAAAACTTGACATTCTGCTCAGATATTGAGATGTTAGACTAGCTTTTTAGTAATTGCTATTTAGGTGAGCACTATCCCATGTCATGACAGAAAAGAATGATTTTTTTAAAGTTTGGAGTTTTATACCAAGTTGCTTCTGCTGAAATGCATTTCCAATTTGTTTCTGCCAAGATATGAACAAACAATAACCAAAAACACATGTGAAAAAATATGCCATTCCATGTTAAATGATCAGGAAATGATCTGCTGCTTCCTCTGTTTGTAGGACAAACATGTAAATAGCCCCACAACACCCACTACTTTTGTTCACAGTGCTTTACCGTAGCTAGCTTAGTATCATTAGATAATGTTTCACACACATTCGGATTGAAACGTCCTCCTATTTGCATATTCATTAGTAGTTTACTTCCTGATATATTCAAAGCTAAATAAATTATCATCCTCTAAATTTTCTTGTCATTGTCCTACCACGTGCATTTCAGTGAGTATTGAAAACTGGGGATATTCCTAGTACTGTAATGAATACTTTCAAAATGTCATTCAGGCAATGACATACAGCCTTCAATAACCTTCAAGGGTACATGAATGGTCAAATTTTATCAACTTGAATGCTAATTGAATGCTAATTGAATGCAATAAAGATAACCTCTAAATGGTATTTAAAGGCTACCATAGTCTCCGTGTAAGGTATTAAAGGGATGATGCTTCATGATAACTTAGCTAAAAAAAAAAATTCACCATAGCTATATGACTGACATTCCTGAAGGCTCAGTTAATCATGTTCAGATGACTGTTTATGTGAAAACATTATTCACATTTTGAACAAATGTGAAATATTTTGGGCTTTGCAATATGCATATAAACCCTGTGGGTCATGAAATACCATTACTGTATTCCACAATCAATTTTAAATTCCAACACACTCAAATGACCTATTGAGACATTGGATTTTGAAAACCTTCATTTCATGCTTTAAAATTCACCCCAAAACTTTCATACGGATCTACTGCAGGTCCAACATCTAAGTGTTAATGTACCTTGGTGGTGACAAAGAGGTCCTCTCTTTTTACTGAGCCATCCCCCATTTTTTCTTTATAAGCTTCACCAACTTCTACTTCATTCAGGTAACTGTAAGCACCATCGATGTGACGATAGCCTGCATCAATGGCTGCTTTAATAGCATTCTTTACTTCTCCCGGCTTAGACTGTGAAGAGAAAATTCACACAAATTTTGTAATTTGAGTTTTACTTTTTAATGCAATAATATAAAGCGTATTTTCAAAACAGATCCTAGACCCCTTTATCCCAAACCTACAAGGGGTGTCCATCTGGTTTGTGGATTGGGGGAGCCAAAAAAAAAAATAAATGAGCCATGTTCACAAGTTCACAGAAACTAAATTTAATTGGATTTGGTAGTATATACCCAGTTTATGATTCCAAAACCAGAGTTTGGATCTCTAAACAGATTAGTCCCTAATGTATCATGGTGAGCATACAATCTAGCTACTGTACAGTAAGTGGCATCTTTTTACTCGATGCCAATTGATGATACAAATAGAAAATTTTGCAATCCCATCAAAAATGTAATTTGGGGTGGCAGGCAGTGTTTGTAATGAAAATTTAAATCTAAGACTAAGAGGCATTTCCCAAATTCACTATATTTTCATATTTATGAGGAAAATGAAGATATAAGGGGAGGTGGGGGTGGGGGGGAGGGGGGTGGAGACTCTCAATTTCAATTTGGTTCATAATGGGCACATACAGTAGTGTGTGTCTGGTGATATTGCAACATGTTAAATAATACAGTACGTACTTTATGTGGTGCTTCTCTTAGCACTAACACTGACAGGTGCATAAAAAACTGACAAAGAAGTTGAATGAATTTTTTACTTCATGTCCATTGCAGGATCAATCACACCAATGATCACTTTGTAGAGTTTGTTTTATGCAGATAGTTGGCAAAAATTGGTTTTCTCTGAAATTTGTGTGGAGCTGAGAACCTGAGGACTACAATGCCACACCTTAATGTGAACAATGGTGAAAAGCGAAACTGAGGGATGGTAGTCTGCAGCACTTGCAGCCAAAAACAATGGTCTGCAAAAAAATTAAGATGCCATAAACTTGTCAAGTTTACTTCATGTTCATGTTCCTTTGTGTTCGACAAAAGGGAAATACTGTACATTAAATCATTCTGACCAAAATTTTCACAGAAAATTTAGACAGTCTAAACCAACAATGAGGACAAATAAACAACCCTCAACATGAAATTTCTGCCAAATTTTGCTCAATTTCCATTGAAACTGATGACAAAAAATACAAAAGTCAACAATGAGAGGCAGCAAACTTTATCCCTCTTCATCTGCACACAACAAGTAAGACTGCACTTACAGTATGTATGAATATTCCATACAACAAAACAACACCAAAACAGAACAAGCACTGAACCACATAATGAAATTCTTGGAGCATTAGCATCAGACTTGTTTCCTTTCTTGGTGAAAGTTTTAAATCTGTCTATATTTGCCCAAGGGGTCAACAACCTCTCCAAAGGAGGGCCCCTTTTTTGAAAATTTTCCCTGGGACTACTGTAAGTTTAGACTCCTGCCAAATCTTTGTTTTAGATATCCATGTTGTAATACTTACTCTTGCTTATGGTGAAGTGACCAAATAATAATGAGGTATTTGGACCCTTTGGATCATTGATGATGGGCCCAGGTAGTCCCAAAAATTTGGAAAAATGCTTTTGGCAGTGAAAAACTGCATTTTTGAGGGCCCATATATCCAAAAACCAGCAAAGTGCATCTAAAATCTGAAATCAGATTATATTTATATTGCCATCTCATTTCTCAAATCTGGGTCTCATACCTCTTTCATATGAAAAGTTATCAACTTATCATTCAAAAACATGGTTCATTTAGCAACATTTGGCATATAGTATTGCCGAATATATTTTAGACAGCCGTAACTCCCAAACCGCTTGAGCTATGGGCCTCAAAATTTAAATGTGTTCCCCTTGTCTATGCAGCAACATACTGTAATATGTGAAAATCATGAAAATCTGAGATGGTCACCTGGGTACCATTTGTTGAATTGGCATGGAATAACCCTGTAGTAGTATACGCTGGCACATGGTACATGCTGGCTCCCTTACATAGCTGAGGAATGCATAGTTCAGGCTGGCTGACATTAATGCATAGTACACACTGGCGCCCATGGCACACACTGGTAACCATGCATGTAGTTGTACATGCTGGTTCCCTTGCATGCATTGTACAGCTGATGACAAATGCATACTGTAGTACAGGTTGTATGGCACCAATGCATAGTGCAGGCTGGAATCCATGCATAGTACCACAGATGCAAATATCTTTGGTGCCCACTGTTTACCTAAATTTATCAATTCTGACACATTCAAGTTCACACATAATGCAAGAGGAGCCTTGCTGTTGAAGCATATGCCATAATGTAGAGCATCTTGTGTGGCAACCCTTTACATAGGGTGAATGCAGTTGCTAACTTCCACTGATATCACTGAGAAAGGTCTATTTAAGCTGTTTACTTTGTACTTGTGTATCATAATGTTATCAGTTTTCCAGAGTCATAGGTCATGATAGTAAACTTAATAATTGTCCTGTGTATATTTGCTGATGAGATTACAGTTTCTGACAGTAATTACAAATGACTTTGCACAAACTGAAAAACAAAACTCCCAAAGCCAGTGCTTTGTTTCATAATCATTCATTGACAAGTGACACTGGTCTGTGTTCTGAGTACCTCAGGTTAATGTCAGAAAAGTGTGGGTAGACAGTTTAGGAGCAAAAAAAAGGAACAAATGCCAAAGTCTTACTGTAGCAATCTGCAAAGGTGGCCTGGATTTAAATGAAACAGGCCTTACTGATATCATACTTTGCAGCTGCAGGCAGTCAAATAATTTATTTTGCAAGCAGTAAAATAATGAATGATGTTGCACTTTGCAGACAGCCAATTGATGATATTGATAGTCTGTTTTCATTCTAAGACACTAGTCTGCAAATTAAACCAAACCCACATGCAGAGAACCAGAAAAGGGTTTGGAAACTTTTAAACAGCCTCTCCAGTGCAATGCAAGTCAGTTCCTGGACACAAAAAGTCTGTTTTATACAGGAGATGAGTAACCATTTGTCAACTATTGGAAGATTGTCAAAATACAATTAACCATTGTTACTGCTGTGCAATTAGTGAATGCTGTAGGTTATACAAGACAAAATACTGATGACCATAACAAGGGCTCAAGTCCTTTGAACTTTAGGCACTTTCAAGTACTGTATATCACTTACCTTCCAAGTTCCTAGGCCAATCAGTGGTACTTTCAGTCCATTAGAAAAGGCAGTGTACCTGTTCTTTTCAGCCATTCTTGATTAAACTGCAGTAGAGTAAAAATAAAATGATACATATTTAGTAAGGCTTGTGCTTCACTGTGATCACAATTTAAAATGATGATGGAAAGGGATTATGAAGGTATGACCAACTAAAACCCAGAAACTAAGTTAGACACAAGCCTTGAGGCTTAGAATTCCTATGTGTACTGCAAACCACACCCTCAGGAAATCAAGGGGTGTAGTAGGTGGGCTGTTTTATAAAACTTACAATACATTTATATGAGCTAATATTCTTCATTTACGTGTGTGAAAAATCACCCCCTTGCAGTGTTTAAGGGCGTGTTATCCAGTACAGTGTTGCACTCACATGCCTCAAAATTAGAGGCCTGTTGTAAAGACATTTCCCCAAGTCTGTGACCACGAAAATAATCTATCCACATCTTTTTGCAGAAGTACAGTTCCTGGGATCACCCCTATTCCTAACCTTCCTTGAGAGCTTAGTGAATCAGCAAGCTAAAACTAAGAAGATGTAAGAGAGCTACTGTATCAAGATATCACTGATGAAAATTAACCAGAAAGCCAAAAGGCTTAGTGATTCCTTGCCGAAAAGGGGTGCTTTGTTGTCCTCATAAACCACTGAAAACGAGCATTTTAAATGGAATCAAGTTTTATAGACGAAAAAAAGAATTGCTTTGGTTAGTGGTTTTCTGTGGATTATACAAATTTTATACTAAATCCAAGTTTTCTGCATGCATTTGTGGTTTAAATTTTCTTATTTGGATCTATATATTTCTAAAGCTGTAGGGTTATATAGCTTGCAAAGCTTATTCAGTTCAAATGAAGAGGAGCATGTAGGTACATTATTTTTCTTACAGGGTTCCCACTCTTTGCCAACATGATTTTTTCATGACTTTCCAGGACTTTTTATTGAACTTTTTAAGGACTTCTCAAAGTACTGTTGAGTAGAGAGAGCCATAACCAACTTTTAGACCATTACAAGGTTTTCGGTCTTTGATCTCTGGTGACCTCAAATGACCTTTGACCTCTACCAAAAACAATAGGGTTCTTCCTCTCAACATGGCAAATCTATATACCAAATACGAAAAGTGTCGGTCATTCCTAACTCAAGATATCGCGATTACAAGGTTTTCAGTCTTTGGTCTGTGGTGACCTCAAATGACCTTTGACCTCTACCAAAAACAATAGGGTTCTTCCTCTCAACATGGCAAATCTATATACCAAATATGAAAAGTGTCGGTCATTCCTAACTCAAGATATCGCGATTACAAGGTTTTCGGTCTTTGATCTCTGGTGACCTCAAATGACCTTTGACCTCCACTAAAAACAATAGGGTCCTTCCTCTCAACATGGCAAATCTATATACCAAAATATGAAAAGTGTCAGTCATTCCTATCTCAAGATATCGCGATTACAAGGTTTTCGGTCTTTGATCTCTGGTGACCTCAAATGACCTTTGACCTCCACCAAAAAGGATAGCGTCCTTCCTCTCAACATGGCAAATCTATATGCCATATATGAAAAGTGTCAGTCATTCCTAACTCAAGATATCGCGATTACAAGGTTTCGGACCCTCTTTGATCTCTGGTGACCTCAAATGACCTTTGACCTCCACCAAAAACAATACGGTTCTTCCTTGCAACATGGCAAATCTATATGCCACATATGAAAAGTGTTGGTCATTCCTATCTCAAGATATCGCAATTACAAGGTTTTCGGTCTTTGACCTCTGGTGACCTCAAATGACCTTTGACCTCCACCAAAAACAATAGGGTTCTTCCTCTCACCATGGCAAATCTATAAACCACATATGTAAAATGTAAGTCATTCCTATCTCAAGATATCGCGATTACAAGGAGTGTCACAAACACACATACATACTGTACACACACACAGGACATACCCGTATTCAATGCCTTACGGGGTACACAGAACTGTTCCCCGTAAGGAAATGGTCGGAATTCCCCTTTAGCCGTTTAAGTCACGCGGCACGTGAATGCCGCGAGCGAGGGCGGGCTCTTGCATATCACGCGACAAAGCTCGTTGCAGCGTCCGAATTTTCGGGTAGCTACGCCAGTTACAAGCTCCGCATGAGCGAGGAAAGATGTGCGAGGCTTCAGATCTCGTGAGCGGCTTGTACCCGGCAAGGTATCGTTTACAGGCTCATACACGCATATAAATTGGCATGTACACACTACGAGTACAGGACATACCCTTATTCAATGCCTTACGGGGTACACAGAACTGTTCCCCGTAAGGAAATGGTTGGAATTCCCCTTTAGCCGTTTAAGTCACGCGGCATGTGAATGCCGCGAGCGAGGGCGGGCTCTTGCATATCACGCGACAAAGCTCATTGCAGCGTCCGAATTTTCGGGTAGCTACGCCAGTTACAAGCTCCGCATGAGCGAGGAAAGACGTGCGAGTCTTCAGCTCTCGTGAGCGGCTTGTACCCGGCAAGGTATCGTTTACAGGCTAACAAACACACATACACATGACATCACCATCGCATAGATTCCTTGCCTGCCTTGCGCAAGGAATCAAAAACAGAAGGAGGCCCAGCACTTCATCTGGTGGTAGTGACTCCTTTCCAAGAAGAGAAGTTACCATTGACAACAACCCTATGGGATCTACAGTACCTTGAGCCATCCAGTCAGAACATTTACAGTTCCATGCAAGAACACATAACGCCAACCTACACAGTCAAACCATATGTCTACCTAATGGAACTAAATAGAAGACTTTTTAAATCATGAAGGTAAATCATGACATCAACACTGTGGACAGAATCAAAAGATGAAAGAGACATCTGCAAGAACTTTGCTCAATAAATTAGTAACACAAGACCAACTTGAAAACCTCTGTGAGGAGGGTGATTTTTGCACATCTACAGTACTGTACAGCATTAATGCTGCTCACTGAAGTAATCAGCCAGGGGTCCGGTACTATAATTAGCAACCCCAGTTTTTCCCTTAAAACATTGGTAAACATGATGGGTCTCCTTAAAGGCTAACATTTCGCCAAATGACATATTTTCTCAGAATCTTATCTACTTGAAATGTCGCAAATGCTTTTTCATTTTCAATTGTTTCAGGATGTTTACCTACAGTACCTAGCTAAACCCAGTCTAGACTGCATAGTTTGTTATTTGCATAAAGAATCTATTTGTTAAGTTCAAATTTGCCTGCCAGGAAAACTATCTCAGTGGAGTCCCATCATTAGCCAGAGTGTACCAGAGCAAATTACAAACCCTCAAGACGGCAGACTTTCTAACTCTGCTAAGCGGAGTGTTTCTTGACTGATAAAGAATTTATTCAGCCCCTACTGTACTTTAAAATTTCCCCCTTACTACTGTAGCTACATATCCAGACCTACAGATGTTAAATTTGTATTGGGCATTGCCAATGGACAAAGAGACAAGGGTTTTTGACTTCAGAATGGAGGTGTACTGTTTTCTCCAGATTTATCAGACTTTTTTTGCATTCCTGCAGTTAGGCCTATGGATACAATGAGAATAATTCTGTATGTTCACAAACTATGCAGTTGTGCAAAACCCTGCATGTGTAACATTTGTCAAGGTTCTAGACCAGTCAGATCTTCCCTTCACAAGGAATATGGAGATTCCCAGTATTCAAGCCCTGTGACGTCACAGACAGTTGACAACAACAATATTACTGAACATGTGTTAAACTTAAAGGCAAACTTAAAGAAAAGATATTCAAACATGCCAACAGTATCAAATTTCAAGGACAAACAGGAAGTTCAATAATAAAGAAAAACAAAAGGAATTTGAGGCAATGTGCCCACATTACGTAACTTCAAGATGCTTTGTTGAAAAGCAGAGGTATTTTTTAACAAAAATATCCAATCTTTAAAGTGAGATATCTTGAGTTAGGAAAATGGTATTGAGACAGGGTTTGAAGGACATGGTGTAGAAAATTTTTGCTTTTCTTACATCACCCAGGTGAAAGGTCACCAGAACATGCCTTTAATACAGAACTGCTTCAGTCATGCATTTGATTAGGGAGTGCATAAAAACATAATTTCTAGAGGTGTCACAGGGCTTGGAAAATTTTCTAATGTCTTGTTGCCCTATCGGGCAACCTATTTTTTTAAATTATGGTAGTAATTTTTGGTTGTCCAACATAGAGCTTTATTTTTGCCCAAATAAAGAAAATATCAAAAGATAAAGGAAACCAGAAAGCCCAAAGGCTTAGTGATTCCTTGCCAAAAGAGAACTCTTTATTTGACTTCATTTTGCTATGGTGATAGGACCCCTACAGTGTTCATCATAGATATCGGGATTACAAGCACTTTAGGAGGTTTTTACAGATTTACCGCTGGTGACCTCATATGACCTCTGATGTCCACCAAAAACGATAGGGTTCTTCTTCCCAACATGGCAAATCTATATACCAAATATGAAAAGTGTCGGTCATTCCTAACTTGAGATATTGTGATTACAAGCTTTTCAGACTTTGACCTCTGGTGACCTCAAATGACCTTTGACCTCCGGAAAAAACAATAGGGTTCTTCCTCTCAACATGACAAATCTATATACCACATATGAAAAGTGTCGGTCATTCCTAACTGGAGATATCTTGATTACAAGCTTTTCAGACTTTGACCTCTGGTGACCTCAAATGACCTTTGACCTCCACCAGAAACAATAGGGTTCTTCCTCTCAACATGACAAACCTATATACCAAATATGAAAAGTGTTGGTGATTCTGAACTTGAGATATCGCGATTACAAGCACTTTAGGAGGTTTTCGCAGATTTATCGCTGGTGACCTCATATGACCTCTGACGTCCACCAAAAAGGATAGGGTTCTTCCCAACATGGCAAATCTATATACCAAATATGAAAAGTGTCGGTCATTCCTAACTGGAGATATCGCGATTACAAGCTTTTCAGAATTTGACCTCTGGTGACCTCAAATGACCTTTGACCTCCACCAAAAACAATAGGGTTCTTCCTCTCAACATGACAAATCTATATACCAAATATGAAAAGTGTTGGTCATTCTGAACTAGAGATTTCGCAATTACAAGCACTTTAGGTTTTCGCAGATTTACCGCTGGTGACCTCATATGACCTCTGACGTCCACCAAAAACAACAGGGTTCTTCTTCCCAACATGGCAAATCTATATAAGAAATATGAAAAGTGTCGGTCATTCCTAACTTGAGATATCGCGATTACAAACTTTTCAAAATTTGACCTCTGGTGACCTCAAATGACCTTTGACCTCCACCAAAAAACAATAGGGTTCTTCCTCTCAACATGACAAATCTATATCCCAAATATGAAAAGTGTTGGTCATTCTGAACTTTAGATATGGTGATTACATGCACTTTTGGAGGTTTTCGTAGATTTACCGCTGGTGACCTCATATGACCTCTGACATCCACCAAAAACAATAGGGTTCTTCTTAACAACATGGCAAATCTTTATACAAAATATTGAAAAGTGTCGGTCATTCCTAATTTGAGATATCGCGATTACAAGCTTTTCAGACTTTGACCTCTGGTGACCTCAAATGACCTTTGACCTCCATCAAAAACAATAGAGTTCTTCCTCTCAACAAGACAAACCTATATACCACATATGAAAAGTGTTGGTCATTCCTATCTCGAGATATCGCGATTACGAGCAAAGTGTCACAAACACACATACACGCACACAGGGCATACCCGTATTCAATGCCTTACGGGGTACACAGGACTGTTCCCCGTAAGGAAATGGTCGGAATTCCCCTTTAGCCGTTTATGTCATGCGGCACGTGAATGCCGCGATCGAGGGCGGGCTCTTGCATATCACGTGACAGAGCTCATTGCAGTGTCCGAATTTTCGGGTAGCTACGCCAGTTACGAGCTCCGCGTGAGCGAGGAAAGACGTGCGAGGCTTCAGCTCTCGTGTGCGGCCCGTACCCGGCAAGGTATCGTTTACAAGCTCACAAGCTCACACACACATACACACACATGACATCACCATCGCATAGATTCCTTGCCTGCCTTCGCAAGGAATCAGTTAGGATATCAAGGTAATGCTTTGTTATTTAATAACTTTGTTGGCCCATGGCATTACAATAACAATCACTGTAGCAGTCTTTGATTGGAGTCACAAACACTACTTGTGGCTACTCACACATGCACTGAGTACTAATAGGCAATCATGTACAGTAGGTTTCTCCCATATTTTCAAACTGTACATGAATACATGACCAGGTGTGAGGAGACAACCTGCCAACTGACAGTGTATAGACTGTGGTCTTATCACCATGCAATAACATAAAATTTTTAAACTTCCAAAGAAGTGAAGTGTTGTCACTTTCGCCAAGCAGTTTTCACTGCTGTTGACCTAACTGGAAGTACAGTATAGCAGAAATTTAGGTCAACAGCCGTGACTGGCTTGGTGAAGATGATAACACTTCCACTTCTTTGGAAGTTTAAAAAATTTAATTAATCGTTAATATTTCATATTTAGTAATTATCTATCGACCACAATTTTGTAAACATTGAATGAATGACAACCAGAACCAGACATATAACCCACGCCTGAGGTTAACTTAGGCCTACCTTTAGCCTAAATAAAATACATCTTAAGAGGCCAAGGTAAGCTTACACTTACTCTTACAATTTACCTCCAGTAATGAAGCCTAGGCCTAGTAAAACATAACAGGTAAACTTTAAAGGCAATGAGGGGCTATAAAAGTATAAAGGCCCAATTTACCAATTTACCAATTTTACTGTAAGTTGTTCCCCTGGGCAATTGTGCCGTCATATGCAAAAGACATCTAGCATACTGAACGTATCGTATGTATGGCATACCACAGCCATCAGCTTCTTAGCAGTATCCACATACACCTACTCTATACTGTAGTACACATGCTGAGAAGGCCTGTGGTATGCTGTACGTTAAGGCTGCATGTATGCCGCACGCAGGTTTTTTTTTCCGTAGGACAGCTAGGGGAATTCTACTGCACAGTATATACGCATACTGTACCTGTATGTGTTGCGTACTGTACAAGTTTGTGGCACGGCATACGTGTTTTGGTATGCTGAGTTTTCCAATCCGCGCATGTTTTCCATTTCTTGTTCCCATTCCCTGCACCTGAAAAAAAGTTTACAGTCTGGCCACCAACACCTGAGCAACCAGCCCAGAAAGATTAGATTCTACCACAGTCATGGAAGAACTATTACTGTATGTTTACTTTAAAGCGAGGCACTGATGTGGAGTTAACAACCCACCATGCTGTTTTGATAGTGGTAAACAAGGTGATTTTCTAACCTCAGTTATCTATTGTCCAACTGAGGTGCATAAAGTTTCCAAACCCATCACTTGAGGTGTATTATCATCACTTCACCAGGCTTCTGTTCCACTTACAGTACTGTAGGTTGTAAAAAATTACACCGTACTTTGGGCAGGTTTGTACAAAAACTCCCTCTGCATGCAGTGCATGCTGTGACTAAGGTTTCTTGAGGATTTACAGATCTATGATTGGGGTATTACTGTCTGTCAACCATCAAATTGTGTAATGCAGGAGTGGGCAACCGTTTTGATTGAACAGGCCACCTACTGCTAAGTTAAGTAAATCCACTAGAAAATTCGAAATTTCACAGCCAAATTTGTGTTATAGTTTACAGTAGAGAAACATCAAAAACACAAATCATGATCCATTCCATGACAACCATGGTACAGTACCATGGTAGTAGTTTCTAGCACCACCACGAGTTCTGCAAAATAAGCGGGATATCATCACCCCGTGATAAAATTGTCAGCAAAAAGCTTGTCACTGTGCGCATCTCAAAATGAGAGAATTAGACTGCTTCTTCCATGGTTACACTGACGGACGAACTGTGCTAGCTATACTAACTGGGTTTAAGCCTTAATGTTGACATCAAGTCAAAATCAATGTTTTGCACTTTATGTTGCATCAAAGAAGGTCAAAGCAATCATGGTGATGGTAACTCCGTCCATGCAATAATGTGCAAAATCTGTTTGTGAGTAGCTGATCATACGCATTGAGTTTACCACTCTGAAGCAGTTACTCATGTCACAAGTGGATAGTGATGATACACACAATTGCATAGCTAATAATGGAGAAAATAATTAGTGAAAACGAAAGCAAATCTATAGTTCGTTTGTTATGATGTATTTAAAATAGACTGATATTTTTCTTTCCCTTGAAAAATCTAGTGGGCTGCAAAAAAATCACTGGCAGGCCGCATGCTGCCTGCGGACTGTAGGCCCTAGGTTGTCCACTCCTGGTGTAATGGGCAAGGATAGTTAGATACAGTAGTTAGAGTTTTAAGGCCCAGTTGCCAACCTATTGGTTCAAGTTGCACTGGCCACGGCCTCTTTCCAGTTGAGGCTCACTGGCTTGTTTTCCCTACTCCACTGCTTTCGCGGAGCATCACGCACAACAGCAGTAGGCCTAGATTCCTTTTTTAAAGTCTTTGGTATGACTTGAACTGGGAAGCGAACCCGGGCCTTCCGCGTGAGAGGGGGATGCCCTTAGTACCGTTAGACCAAACATGAGGTCAAGGAAGGAAACCATGTAGGCCTAGGCTAGGCCTTGCGTAAAGTTAGGCTAGGCCTAGGCTAGGTATTTTTAGGCCAATTCATCATGACTCAGGCAAGTTATTCTGCCCATTTCTGGGCTAGGCTCGGCTATGTTAGGCCTAACGTTAGGCCTACTGTATTGTGAGAGGTATGATGAGTCTAGGCCTAGGCCATGTACAGTAACGAGCACACAGTCCTGTTCGAGGGCTAAGCCTAGCCTAGCCTGTTACCAGTCGTTTTGCCCCCTTGCCAGTTTGCCCCCAACCAGTTCGCCCCGGTCGTTTTGCCCCCTTGCCAGTTCACCCCCTAGTGGAAGTCGTTTCGCCCCAAATGTGGAGGTCATTTCGCCCCCAAATACTTCTGAGTTTGACATGAAATAAACTGACCTTAAAAAGCAGTTGTGTAGTTTTCATAACAGTAATTTTCCCAAGTTACGACCAACCAATGATAAGTCAAGTTGACCTGGTATTCTCTGCTCGTCTAGAATAAATTTAAGTTTGACATGCAAGTTTAGCATTTGTTTAAAAGAGTTTGGATTTTTTTGCACCATTTATTGGAAGAAAGAAATAGAACCAAACAAAATAACCACATGATACTGTATGATGTGTGGACGTTAACATAAAAAAAGCACATGAACGATGTAGTAACGACAACTCAGATAGAACGCCTAGGCCTACATCGATCTACTGTCAACAAAATTAACACTCAGCAATTGTGCACCAGCGAACGGTTAAACGAGGTTATGTGTTAGGCCTAACTAGTACAAATGAACAACTTGTTTTACTTTTAAAAAGTGAACCCAATCTCATCCTGAAAGAGAATTAAATAAGAACTTAACTTCACTTCATGGAAATCGTTTTTTTTTTTTTCTAAAAGATTCACTTGTTGGATAGGGACCTTGCCTAGGCGCGAACTGGTAGGCCTAGGCCTAATGTTAGGCCTAGGTCTAACTCTAGTCCAAGGGAGCCAACTGGCAGGTCTAATTAGGGCGCGAACTGGCAGGTCTTTGGGGTGAACTGGCAGGTCTTATGGGGCGAACTGGTATTCAGGGGGCGAACTGGTTGGGGGCGAACTGGCAAGAGGGCGAAACGACCGGCTACCGCCTAGCCTAGGCCCTATAGACACTTCATTAGGCCTACTGTACACTACAGTACTGTACATCGCTAGGAAAACCTGTGAGTGTGAGTTAGCCTAGGCCTAACGTTACAGGCTACAGTACGGTAACTAATTCTGCGTGTTTCATCGCCCTTGGTTCAAAAGGGTCAACGACATCTCTGACTTAACAATTGCAAGGAACTAAAGATTCCTTTCGAGTCGATCTTTACCCTTATAATACTCTTCCCCTTGATTCTGGATATGGTCTCTGGAACCAACACATCTATCGTTACCGTTTAGCTTGACAGACTGCAGATTGACAGTATGACTCGACGGTTACCGGTCGTTTCGCCCCCTTGCCAGTTCGCCCCAACCAGTTCGCCCCAGTCGTTTCGCCCCCTGGCCAGTTCGCCCCGTAGTGGAAGTCGTTTCGCCCCCAACGAGGAGGTCGTTTCGCCCCCAAATACTTATGAATATGACATCGAATAAACTGACCTTTAAATGCAGTTTTTTGTAGTTGTCATAACAGAAACTTTAAAAAAGTTACGACAGTTGGCCAGAATGTGACAAAAACCAAGTCAAGTAAGGATGGGTGACGCACCAACCAGTCACTGTGTTAAGTTGACCTGGTATTCTCTTGCACGGTCCAGAATTAAGTTTCACAGGCAAGTTTAGCATTTTTTTTAAATCATTTTCAGTTTTTGCGCTATTTATTGGAAATTTTAAATAGAACTAAACAAAACAACCACAAAGTATGATGTGCGAACGTTTACACAATGAAGCAAACGAACGATGTAGCAACGATAACGCAGATAGAAAGCGTACATCAGTACAATCAATCATAATTAACACAATTAACACTCAACAATTGCGCACGAGCGTACGGTAACGTTATGAGTTGGTACAAATGAACAACTTGTTTCACCTTTAAAAATGAACTCAATCTCATCTGAAAAAGAGAATTAAATGAGAAACATCACTTCGTGGACTTTGTTTGTTCTAAAACATTCACTTGTTTTAAAGGGACCTGCTTCAGAAAGATTAGGGGGCGAACCGGTAGGTTTTGGGGGCGAACTGGCAGGTCTTAGGGGCGAACTGGTTTATATTTGGGGGCGAACTGGTATTTAGGGGGCGAACTGGTTGGGGGCGAACTGGCAAGGGGGCGAAACGACCGGCTACCGACTCGACTATGAGGCTATATGATGAGCTAGCTGCATGGTGCATGCATGCATGCTGCTGCGCTGCAGACGCCTTTTATCATAGTCAATAGAGGGCGCCTATATCGACAATGCTTTTACATCGACGTTGTTATCGGTCCTGCTGAACCACGCGGTGACATGCCTGGCTATGCCTTGTGTGCCAGGACATGCGCTGAGGCGCGCTGCAGACACTAAACCGCACGCGGTTAGCTTTTTCTAATTTTATACATAGGAACCCTATGAAGAGAAAGAGCCATCAAAAACACAGAAACTTCCGATAAGATGATCACATATCAGAGAAAATACGAGAACATTTCGGATGTTCATCGTGTACACTGTGAAAAAAGTCTGTAATTATATTTTTTTTCTACAGGTACAGAAGAAAAAATAAAGAAATACAAAAATTATACATAATGAATTGACAGCACTTTTTACTTCGCTTGTTTTTCATTTTATGTTCTGTAAATGTACAAACAAAGCAAAGGACAATAATCGCGAATATAATGCTGATATTAATTTAGACCTAACGCTCACATTAATTTCATTAATTGTCACCGGAATATCCCTTTAAATCCCATCTAACTAGGTACTAACTAAATAAAACCAAGGCCTGACAGTTTTCTGTACGTTGGCCAAATTGATTGTTTTTGAGCCTTATTTGGATATTTCTGGGGCATCCGCTCTCCCAACTGGTTGAAAAAGGAAAGGAAAAAATACGGAATGAAAATAAAGAAAAGGAGAAAATGAAAATATCTCTCAACAAAGGATAATCATGTACCTCAATCAAAAGAGTTATAATTAGCTAATAACGCGACTCATAATTATTATCCGTCATACATTTGACCAAATCGGAGCATATTTTAAAAGGATTCCACCTTCGTTTGGAGAATGAAGCTTTGTCTGGATTGAATTTTGAAATAAATGAGAGACGTGGTAAAGCGCGTTAGGTACAGCCAAGTTTTGGCTGACAAGTTATTTAATATATTATCAAGCGTGTGTGCGTGGCGTCAAAGCAATAGCCCCCTACCTCAAAGAAAAATAAAAAAGGAAAACAAGATGGCAATCCACGGAGAGGCTCATCGCAAGTACACGTAACCCTACAAAGCCCATCTCCTTTTTCTTTATTTTCGGTACATGAACCGTAGGCTACAGGTTGAAGGCTTATACATTGACGTTACCACTGACGTCATTTTGAAGGGATAACAGTCTACACGAGACTGCACCAGTAAGTAGGTGTGTAGCAAGCAGTATAGAAATTATCCCACGGTGAGAACAAGCTTAAGTGCTTTCCCGCTTGGTTGACCAATTAGCAGTCTGTCCTTTTTGTGTAATTGGTCTGTTATTCCTCCACAGCAGGGCAAACATTTTGCATTGTCACATTATGCAAATCAACACCAACAAATTTAGACTGATTGGTCAACGGGTGCGATGTGCCCTATACGTTGATAAAGCAGTGTTGGCAAACATGGGCGGGATTTGATCTCTGAAAGTGGGGGGGGGGGGGGAGGGATTCGGGCAGACTACCAAACGACGCCGAAGGCGCAGCGAGTGCGCGAAGCGCTCCCGCAAACGGCGTGGGATCCAGGGGCAAAGCCCCGATGGGGTCCAGAGGGTGAAGCCCCGGAAGCTCGTGGGTATTTACGAAATTGTAGACATTAAAATGATGCATTTTATCTTCAACTTTAAATTACATAAGATGGGCACTTAACAGAACACAAATATCACAATTTGACTTTCTTCAATTACATCCTTACTCCGTATGATTTGAGTCGACCGGAATCGATAATGCAGAGGGTGCGGGGAGGAAGAATGGATTACTTAAAATTTAGGTTCTTCGGGGGCTCCCTTCTTGGTACCCCAAATCTTCTTTTCAGAAAGCTAGGGGGCTTTTCATATGATGTGAATTCAACCCTTGTCTATGATGGGGCGCGCAAAGCGCGCCGAAAAATTTAACGTTTAAGACATCTCAATAATGAAACTGAGTGAAAATTAGAGAAAGGATGGGCCACTTTTAACCTTAGCTGAATAACGTTGCCCCCCCCCCCCAAAGACTTTCTTCCTCATGCACAAACATACTCTGGTTTCCTATATAGTCTTTTTCAGGGGACTTTCACAGAGCCGTTACCTGTAAAGGGGCGCAAGGAGCGCCCCGAAAAAGTGAATTTTTACTTCATCTCAATAGCGAAATTGAAATAAAATTAGACAAAGAGTGGTCCCTTTTCACTACAGCTAAATAAGGGTGACCCCTGAGGATATTTTTACTAAGCAAAAACGTACCGTTGGTTTCCTATAGAGTCCTTTTCGTGAGATTTTCATAGAGTCCTTATCTGTGATGGGACGCGCAGAACACGCCAAAAAGGACTAGTTTTGAGCCATCTCAAAAGTGAAATTAACGGAAATTAGAGAAGGGTGGGTCCCTTTTCACTTCAGCCGAAAAAGGGCGGAGCTCCAGATTAGGGTCAAATAAGATCATCGTCCTCTCAGAAAGCTTGGGGGCACTTGGTCAGAGAAGGGGACCAGAAGATGACCGCCTCCCTGCCTCCCCCTTCCACTAGTTACGGTAGAGCTTCAGCTGTGTACCACCCGGGCACTGGTGATAAGTTTCAGGGACAATGGAAGAGGTGTTCTACAAGAAGTAACCCCGAATCCTGAAATATTTAAAATGGGTGCACGCGAAGCGTGTCGAAAAAATGAGAGTTGAGACGTTTATTGAAAGAATAGTTTTTATTTAGTTTTCAATGCAGTATATGACCTGTTTAAACATTATACAACTTAATTAAGTATTACTCGCGTAGCTCTGTCAGTTCCAGTTTGTATTTTTGTAGCAAAAGCAGCCAGACTAAGACGTAAAAAAAACTAAGTTCTGGAAAAAAGTGGGGGGCATGTTGGCAAATTGTATAAAGTTGGACCTAGCTAATCAAGCTAATTGAAGCCGACAGGAGGGTCACTCAAGTGATGAATGCTAGTATAGGCTACTACACTTTCACCTTACTAAATGCTTTTTGCGCCGTGCTATTGACGAAACAATTGCTTGGAAACTGGCCACACCCCTTCTCACGACGTTGCCCTTTACCAAAATGACAGAGCCTTTTCTGTAATTCTGACACCGTTTGAAAAAACAATAGGTCAAATATCCTTCCTCTTCTGACGTAATCCATACCCAGTACGTGAATCGTAATTATGACTTGGAAACAAAAAATTGTTAAAAGAAAACCAATTGATCTTTCGCACCCCAGAAAAACATATGAAGCAGAGTCTTCACAAACAATAGACCTATATGTAAACTCCTGTATACATGAGCAACACTCCCCCAAAACTCCCGCAACTTGTTTTCAAGAAGTTGACATGACATTTCTACGGAATTTTCGGTACATTTTCAAAATGCTTTGAGATTGTTGCACACCCCTGTCTAAACTGTGTAAGAAACTGAAAATGAGCGTGTGTTCGTTTTTGCGAGTGAATGTTTGGAAATGTTACTCGTGTATACAGGCCTTAGAGGAATTACTGCAACGCGGCCAAATGAGAAATCCCAACTACTGAGACAAATCGATCGGAACCTAAAGCCGCAACTGGTCCCCACCAGGATTTTAGGACAACTATCTTTCTCTCAATTATTAGATGTGTTGTTTTGTAAACATATCTAGCCAATACATCGCGATCATGATATGGAAAATCTATGTACCCATTATGTTCAACAGAAAATTTGGCGACTGCAGAATATGATGAATCACAGCTGCGCGCACTAACGTTAGTTTTCATCATCTGTCGCGAACAGGATCCCAGCATGAAATTTATTCCTGTAGGCCGGGCTGCAACGATAAAAAAAGACTTAAAAATGGAAAACAACAAGTTCAGTAGGGCACAGTGACAGAAATATAATAGTGAGAAACGTTTGGTTAATGTAAATAACTTGCCAGGCAATATTCGGTGATAGTTGTTTACGTTCGAAGGTCGGTCGTCATTCAGAAGTGAGCGTTCAGGTCTCACTACTCCATTAGGGTAGTGTTCTAGAGCGTCAAATGCACACCCTCAAAGAAATAGTTCTTTCAACTCTGGTTTGGACCAAATTTTGTCAAGATAACCTGCCAGCTGGGTAATAAAAGTCCATGAATATGAAAGAAAACTTGCCAGAGAGTGGATGTTGAAAATCTGGGTAAGATTGATGGTGATTTAAACTGTTTAAAAAATTGCTGTGAAATGGCACAGGAGTTTCATTTTGGTGAAGAGGCTAGGGGTAGGTGTACCCTAAAAAACTTCCTGTTTGAAGCCGCTGCAATGATTTCTCTTTAAAGTATGGGCAAGAAACGATTTTAACACAATTAGACCTTTGACCTCTGGCCTTTGACCTTCGCTTCCGGGAGTCTGCGAGGCACAATTTCTAACCACTAGGTAACTCCCGACCAAGTTTGAAGAGGATAGGGCAATCCCACTAGGAGGGGTTTTTGACACAAATTCTCTCATCAAAATATACATTTCCCTTTCCATCACGTGACCTTGGATGGTTGTTGCCATGGTACCAGATTTTGGTAGGGCAGGGCAACCGTATAATATGTGTGAACTGACATGTCAGTGGGATGCAGTTTATTACAGAAATACAGTGAAAAACGATTTTCACCAAATTTGACCTCTGACCTCTGGCCTTTGACCTTCCTTCCCGGAAGTCTGCGAGGCACAACTTCCTACCCCGAGGTACCTCCCCACCAAGTTTGAAGATGATCGGTCAAGCCCACTAGGAGGGGTTTTTGACACAAATTTTTGCAAAAATATACACTTTCTGTTCCATCACGTGATCTTTGATGTTTGTTGTCATGTGAAACACATATTTTGGTAGTCCTAGACATATTTATGATATGTGAGAACTTTCATGTTACTGACACGTTTCATTACAGAAATAAGAAAAACAATTTTAACCAAATTTGACCTTTGACCTCTGACCTTTGACCCTCACTTCCGGTAACGAGTGGTAGAAAATGGTTCCACCTGGGGTACCTCCCTACAAAGTATGAAGACGATCGGCTCAGCCGTTTAGGAGATACAAGCAAAACAAAAAAGACACACACACACATACACACGCACATACACACACACTGACACGTTTTGACCCTTCCTCCAGAAATGGGGTCCCGGTCACCTTGGGGTGCCTCACCTTGGGTAAGACCCATAGACTAGTGACTTGGAGTACAAATTATTTTTATGTGAACCATGCCCTTTTTAGCTGTCATCGCCATTTTTAACCAATTTGGCAAAGTGATTGCAATATCTCATCCTCCTCACGGAGCGTTCTCGGCTTCCGTAGTGCCCGGAGGTAGCCGTGGCAAAGAGTACTGTACATGGAAGCCCATCTAAACACAGGCCCATACACAACTGCATCATGCATCCTGCATGTTGTTGACTTGTTCTTGATGCAGTTTGACTTTTGTGCAAAACGTGAAAACAAAACCTAAGGAAAGGAACAGCGACTTTATCTTGAATTTTGGTTATTAAAAAGGAACATTCTGTATTTTTCTCAATAGTTGGCATGATTGAAGTTTCTGTTTGGACTTCAAGCATTTTGAGATCTATAAAGTTACAAGATCCATTATTGTATGACTTCAACTAATTGACAACACTTTAATTTGAAGGGAAGATACAGTATCACATTTTTGAGCTGTTGTGCTGAAAAGGGGCACTGTGTCGCTTGAGCATTTTTCTTTCGTGAGGCAGAATTTAAAAAAATTAATAATAAAATAAAAAACAAAGGCTATTTTTTGACAGTGTGTGAGCTGAATAACAATTTGCTGTAACAGCATATGCGAGCGAAGTATTTGCCTTGTTGTAGAAGCTGGGTAATTATCTGTTGAGAAAATACCTTTGCATGTTACCCATTAGGACAATTTTTTCCACTGATCTGTGGGAGCATAATGGCCTTTCAACCATTCGGCTTGTAATGAGGTGTACGGAGGTACGTTTCACCAGCCTAAAATCTCAGTGAAAACAAGTAACACACGACGTGCATCATTTAAAGTACGTTGCCAGCACTTTCGGGGAATGTTTCATCTACAATATACGAAGGTTTGCATTATACTACATCATTATCTTTTTGGGAGGCGCATTTGCTTTCAAACTCAAATCGGTAATATAAAAAGGCAAAGTGAGTCTTTATGTGAATGTTAAAAGCGACAAACGTAGTTGCTAAAATTTACAAGTTTTCCATGACTACGATTCTGCACCACAATTGAACATTGCCTCTAGTAAAAGTTAAAAGTGACAAAAAGATGACCGGTCATCTCGATCTGACGTTGTGGTTGGCTAACGTAATCTGGATAGTAGTGTGGCATCTGTGTAGAATTTTTCTACCCGAACAAAATTACAAAATTTTCATTCAACAGTTATTAACGTGGAATGAACGTTCTTTCTATACTTTAAAGACCTGATTGAAGTAATGTTGATTCTAGTAAATGATCACACTCTAACAAAATATCTGGTGAAATTTCACCAGATTCCTTGTCAGTATAGCACCCATACAGTCCTGGTTAATATAACCCGGAATTTTTATTCAAATTAACGAAATAACAGGTTAAAACTGTATATGAAGAATCGCCAGTTATTTTGTTAAACTCACCAGTGTAACAGTTAATGTGACAATGATTTCCTGGTAAAAGAGTAACCAGGATTGTGTAGGTACTATATCAACACCGACCTGATGGTGAAATTTCACCAGATATTTTTAGAGTGCAGTTCTCTTGAAAAAGAAAGGAAAAACGAGGTGCTGTAACAAAAGGTTAATATTTGCTGTAAAGCTGATTGCTTCTTTTAATTATAATTCTCTCCTTCCGTTCGGTGTCATTTACAATGATTTTATAAGTAATCGCCCTTCCTGTGGTAATTGGAATAATAACGTCATAAAGTCATGATACTCACAGAAAAAAAAAAACAAACAAACAAACAAACAAAACTGAGACCATATACCGTATAGAGTCAGGTTTCATTATAGACGCGGAAACTTGTGTTACTGCGGTCTTGTAGTGATGTATTGCTGATTTACTCGTTTAAAAAGTAGTGCCTCTGATAAACTTTGCTATCACACAGCTTGGCCTTCAAGCAATAACGTACATTCTACGGGCTATAACTTACATTTTTCTCTGAACTTAGATCATACTATTTAATGTAAATACTTATCAACGAGAAAATTGTGATTCATTCGATGTTGATTTCGTCTTTATTTTGCCCGGTCTATCACTAACTTTGGAAAAGTTTTGAAAAGAGTCAACAAAACTGACGTTACTTCAGTTTGTTTTATTCCATTGATTTGGATATTCATATCTATAGTCAACATATCGAAGATTTTTCTTGTGCTGGTACCATGGAACAATCATCTCTTTTTAAATTCGTATTCATCTTCGGCACTGCGTTACTGATCGTCATCGAAATGAGCAAAGCGTCGGATTGTCCAACCGTAGACGGGTGTTCTTGTGGTAATAGAAACTATAAAACCGCGACCATCCTTGCACTGATGACATACGAATGTGACGGGACAAACAAGTCCTTAACGAAAATTCCTCAGACTTTTCCAATCCATACCACATACCTTTACATGAGCAATCATTTTATTGTGAATATTTACAGGGAAGACTTCCACAACATGACATTTTTGCGGTACATTGTAATTATATATTCAAATGTGTCTTATATTGAAGACGGGACATTCCAAACACAGACGAATTTGGAAGAACTGCACATGGAAGGTAATGCATTGTCCGTGATCAACGCTAGTACATTTAAAGGTATTGACAACCTGAGAGTCTTAAACTTAGCTAATAACAACATTCAAAAAATTGATAAAAATTCATTAGTTGGTATGAAATATTTGAAGAAGTTACAACTACAAAGGAACCAGCTATCAAACCTACCGGAAGGAATATTTCAAGATGTCGATCGGTTACAAGAACTTCTGCTTTGGAACAACACATTGGTTTGCGACTGTGACGTAATGTGGTTAGTCGAGTTCTGGTCTGGAGAATTCTTAACAACGAACACAACATGCTCAGCACCGACAGAGAAGGAAAGAACGGAGTTATTTTCTCTTTCTGAGGAGGATTTTTTGTGTTTAAAAACAACGCCGGAAACAATCCTAACATCTTCGAACTTAATAATCGTGGTTTTATGTAGTGTAATTGTTAATGTGCTGTTGACGGGTCTAGCGGTAATGTTCATTAATAAATACACCATACTTCGAAACCAGAGAAGGCCACCCAAATCCAACAATATCCAAGGGACTTATACAACAACCGTTTCCCCCGAAGACACAGATTGCGGATACTACGTCACTATTAAGTAAAATACGTCTTCGCATTAGGTGCATGGGTTACACTCTTCATGCACAAAAACCATGACTACGTAATAGAGGTAATCTTGATGGACATACTTCACTACTGGAATTTATACCGTAAAAGTTTGTAGGTGCGTGCCTGCTTAGCAGACACTGGTGGAATTCGTCATTAGGGACTCAGTATCTTCATGTGTCTAGGTTGAACACTATTATACCATGAACACCTTCAACGGTAATTTGATCCGAAAATCAATTTTTCATAGTAAAGAACATCCCAGGTCCATGGCCGGAGAGGCTAGTAGGCCTACTGAATGTTGGGGAACTTGCTCACAAGGGACCGGGGTACGACAAGTTTCGGGTGCCAGGAGAGGAGGCCAACATAAATGTAATTGTATTTTGTTTTTATTTTTTAGCGGCAAACATTTTTCTGACCATTTTCACAGACTCAAATTTCGCTATACGGGCATGTAAGTTAACTGACCACGCGCACTATATGCTAGCGTTTTAATCCAACAGGCTAATTACTTGTTAAATTCAGTATCTTATCCATTAGTAAGATGAAAACTATATGTTCGTATTAAACGCCGCTTAACGATGGAATTAAGATGTACAAAATTGCATAATATGTGTAATAAATATATATTTATACTGAGTCGTTCAATAACAGAACTAATCCACTAAAACACTTTGTGTAGTTGTATATATTCATATCCTTTAACATTTATTTTTCAATAGTTTGATTCTGTGCATCACAGACCATATTGTATTGTAATACATGAAAATGAGCCTAACTTACGGGGTCTAAGGGGCGTAGTCCCATAAAACATTTCTTACAGGCCCAGTACGCAGGCTAAATACATTTGGGTAGTTCCATAAATTAGGGGGCCAATGGTAAAAATACACTTTCAAATGCTACTGCCATGCAACTTTAGTTCACATGATGGTAAATGTGTTATTATTTTGTCACTACAATTTAGGGTGATTATTTACTTACAGCAAAATTTGTGTCAATGGAGTAAATCTTCCCAATTTGGTGAAAAATTAGCTTGAATTAGCCATTTTTAGACCAAAAATTGTGACATTGAGAGTTACCATTTCAAAATTTGAATTTCCCCATGTTTAAAGGCATATTTTGTAAAGTTTTCATCATACAATTGTTGCTAACGTATAAATTATGTCAACAAAACATATACATTAAAGTTATGTTGATATTTCATCAATTGGAAGAATTTTATAAAAGATGTTTCACGTGTAAACTTTGGTGGTGTCACCCTTTACACGTGAAAAAGTCTTACTCCTTTTCCAATAATATTGTTCTTATAAAATGCAGTAATCCTCTTGAGTAGTTTGTAAATTGTTGAGGCATGTGCACTACCTCATGCAGTAAATAATTTAGAGAGAAATTTCAACAAAAATAAAAAGCACAAGACCGTTTTCAATTTTGAAGACTAGTTTGGTGTCCCCTGAATAATTTACATTGTGAAACTTGACAGTTGAAATAACCTTATTTGCCAAAGTTCCTATTTTGAAATATCTGGTGGAATTGAACTTTTTGATATGACATTTGACATACACTATGTAAAATTCTGCTAACTGCTTTAAAATTTGAAATATTAGGAAATCTATTTTAAATTGGTGTCCCCGCTATCTTGTTTACACGTGAAACGAATGTTTTTGTACCACACAATTGAAATAATACCATGAACTGAGATATAAATGACTGTTTAAACTTTGGAAAGTTCAAATTATCTAAATAATATGCTTAAGTGCTATGAAAAAGACCAATTTATGGCATTGATGGGGTAAAAGTGTTTTGGAGTCCCCTTTACACGTGAAACATTATTCTTTTTCCAAAATGAGGTCACTTTGAGGATGAAAATAATTCCTGCACACATGATTGGAACTTACTCCTCATTAGTTTAGAGATTAGTATTATAAGACAAATTAAAATATTGTGTCATAGGAAAAAATCAAGAGACATTGATAAAGGGCCAAAAATGTCATGTCACAACTTGTCCTCCAAATAAATGGAACAACCCATTTCAAATAAATGGAACAACCCTTTTATAATATAAAAATATCAGCTTTTTTCGCTGTGCATGGTACCTTCTTACTTTTGCAAGCAGGGTATTGACTTCTCTCCCTTAAAGGGCCAAACCTCTCACCCCAAACTACAGTTTGGGTACGGGGATACCGAAATTCTTGATTGGCCCAGCTCTTTGACTGACAGCTAATTCAAACAATGCAGAGTACCAAAGCTTATATTTCACAGCATGAACGGTGCTGAGAGTGCTTTGATTATATAAATTGAGTTTTTCTATCCTCAACTTGAAGCAATAAACTGAGATTGTATCTGGATGAGGATGAATTTCAGAAAATTGTGGGAGGGGCTAAAGGAAGAAAGTTATGAGAATTGGTACTGTTTGGGGTGAGAGAACTGGGCCTTTAACTGCTTAAGCGTTTGGTTTACAAATTAAAAGCAAAGACCACTCCACAACGAAATCAGGTCCAATTACGCTCAGAATTTCGTGAGATCTTATTTGATACAATCTCCGTCATGCATTGTCGAAAAAATATTAAATTGCTATCATCCTTTGTTCATGAACATACATATTAAATGTTACCAGTACTTTTTTCGTTACGTCATATTGACAGACAGCTTTTACTGGACCACGGACCATCCGATAAAAGCTGTCTGTGAATGTGACGTCACATAGGAATTTACACAATTTTTATTTTCTTAGTCCTGAGATACAAATCATATCTTTTTACAGACTGGTAAATCTTTGTTACTTTCCTACCGATGATGGAGGAGATATTTCCTAAAAATTGGGGGCGATGCCGACTGCTTAACAAGAAATTTGCTGACTGGCTAACGAAAGCCTTAATCCCTAACCTTATTCCTAACCCGAACAAAGAATGGGCCTACAATCGATAAAATAAAATGGCAAAAGCCAGTCAAGGAACACCTTGTTAAACAATGCGCATCTACCCAAAAATTAAAAAAAAAAAATGGAAAAAAAAAAGAAAAAAAAGAAACGGATCCTAATTCCAACCAATATCGCTGTAGTGTGTCTATTAGAAAAGCACTACCGCCGTAGATGCCTGACTCCTCCATTGGTCCGTTGGGAATTAAAAATTAATTGAGTCAACTCAACTTTTAAGAAAAACTGACCTGGCTTTAAAGAACTCTCAGCTACAGACTTGTTTACTTTTGTAGCTCATACCTTAGATATAGCCTTCACTCTTCAGAACTCTAAGAAGTAAGAACAATGGAGCAAACAATACTCAATGTTTAAGAAACATAGCACCTCAGGAAAAATTTCTGAGCAAGCTTCGCTAAATTTATTGGACAATTTTAACAATAACTGGGGGAAGCGTGATGGTTTGCCCTAACTTTAGCAAATTTCCTTCGTCGACAATTCTCCATGAGCTACGTTGTCCAACTGTTTCAAGAGTGTGAATACATCTTCAATGAACATCCTAAGAGATTTATCCCACACTTTGGATCAGAACGAGGCATTAATCCAAATATTTGTTCTTCAATCACCTTTACAGAAACATAAATGACAGGGTGTGGAGAGCTGCCTTGTTATTACTGATACCCAACAACCTACATTTTACCCGCCTTTGTCAAATCTTCTTTAAAAGGGTGATGAATGTGAGATGCAAACCTGTTACACAAAAGGGAAAACAACTTAGTTGGGTAAATAATGAGGCAATGATCTAAGGAAAAGCTGATTCCGTGTCGTTAAGAACAGGTCTATTAATTTATTAAAGTCAGCCCGCATGCCCAGCTTCTTCCTTACGTTCTCCGATTCCTTTCTCTACAATATCAGTGGCTCTAGATCTTGCTGAGTGTTTTCGATGTTTTAAGTTAGTGGAGAGAGAATTTAAGTGTGAGTCGCAACCCAATCCACATTCCCTGTCCTTAGAAAACCTTCGGGTTCAGTCTTGTTTAAGTGCAAGTTATTTGATCACAAACTCCGAATTACAAGCGAAAGTCGATATGTTGCTAAAATGTACATTCTAAAAACACCCGGGTCAAAATTGTCCAGGATGCGGTCACGGATTATTAAACCCGGATTCCTGGTTAAGCAGTGACAAATTCCTGTTGAAATTTGACCAGAAATTCGTCAAATTTTGACTAACTTTTGGTCACATTTAACCAGGAATATGTCACTGCTTAACCAGGAATCCAGGTTGGATAACCCGTGACAGCATCCCCGTCAATTTTGACGAGGGTGTTTTTAGAGTGTAGTCAAATTGTCTGCTTTATGCTTGTAAACTGTGGCCTTATGCAGTTTCCCCATAATAAGTCAGTTTAGAGTTACCGTTGTGCTCTAAAGGTCAAAGGTTATTTGGGTACGCGCCCTTCTAATAAGCCCCCTCTGCCATAGTAACGCATAGCGCACAGTGCACAAACCTATGCATAGCGCGTGACAAGTGTCCTCAGGGGGCATTGAACTAATCATAGCACTGGCGCAGTAACAACTCTGAACTGGCTTATTCATATGAGTACAGTAATAGAAAGCAACCGGGTGAAGAAAACCGTTCAGTTTTGTAGGCAGGTAAAACAAAAACATATGAAAGGGTCTTACGCTGTCCAAGGACATGTTCTGTAACCACAATTTAGAGTGTCTAGTCTTTTTACGTCATCAGAGGTCAAAACTACTTCAGAAGCCTGAAATGAGAAGACATAGAGTCCAGGAAATTAATAATTTACTTTGATTTCTAATAGATGGCGCATCCTACAAAACCACAGGAAAACAGGCTTACAACCATGGAACTAAGATATACGTGGAACCTATAAAGACCTTATAGATAGGTGCCGGTATTCATTAATAAATTGTCCTAACTAACATTCTCAAGACCCTATGAATGCGTATAGGGATAAGGAAATCGTTATATTGCCTTAGGATTGTTAAAATTATCTGAGACATTAATTCGTATGAGAAGACACAAAGCCGAGTGGTAGGCTAATCTTGTTTCTCCAAGATGGTTGGATGCTAAATTGCTTATTTGCAATAGAAGCAAATCTGTAAACTTCTACCAATTACAAATGACAAATTACATATCTAAGGTGCCATAGATATTGAACCAATTCAAGGAATCAACTGTCCCATAACTCATACTTTGGACAACTACGCATGTTCAGGTTTCCTTTTTCCTCTTAATTAATATGCAGCACGTATCATTGTGACGTCAGAATTAATCATAGAAATGGTGAAAACGTGAGTTCGTTTGAACCAATCAATTCTTTGTCACGTAGGTTAAAATAAACTATTCGCCAGGCAGTCGGCAATACACAAAATAGGACTCTACTGCACTTTTCAGTCTGCTTCAGTGTACTCTTTCCGGACGAAAACGGGTAGCTTAGAAGGGATAGCATTGAAGAGTTGCCGACTTGGCAAAATGACAAAAATCTGCGAATTGACGAACTGATGAGATGGTAACGTGCCAAATTTCGAAAATTGGCGTATTTGCGTGATCTTAGATCTCGTCAATGCCGCGTCATTTTTTTGCAAGTTGACGAGTTGCACGGTTTCAACTAATTCATAAAATAACAACATCATACGGAAACGTTAAGGTGCCATCAAATAACAAACTTAGTCACTATATTATTGTAACATTTTGCGACAAAAATGGCAAAATGTTCGCTTATTTTCTTAACATTTCCAGGAAATTGATGAGTCACCTACTTGTCGGATCTCAGCAATGTAACAATTCGTAAAAAAAAAAAAAAAAAAAAAAAAAATGATGAATAACATCATTATTACAGGAGAAGAATTTGACATTTTACTGATAAAATTAAGAGTTGATCATTTATTGGATCCCGACCAATTACCATTTTGCAGAAAAATGACCAATTACACAATTATCGGATGTCATCAATTTAACATTTTGAAGAAAAATCATAAATTGCTCACGTACAAAGTGTCACCAATTCTTTGCAGAAATATGATGGATAATCTTTTCTCAACAATTTAATATTTCGCAGAAAATGACAAATAACGAACTTTAATTTACACATTTTAAAGGGGTATGATAAAAAAAAAAAAAAAGTGTTTAAATTGTAACCAGTCACGTAAATACCGTATGTACACCGAATGTTGCTCTATGGTGTGTTGACGGTAATCCGAACTTAGAAATAAGGCTGGGGGTTGGGATCACAGTTGCAGAGGTTCCCTTGAAATTCGAAGATGTGGTTGTGGTAATGAGCATCAGCTCAGTGGCATAAGGGGGGGGGGTTGAGTCATGTTCCCCCACGTGGATGCCATTTTTTTTAGATCCTAAAAGTTCACACTTCAGTAACACAATGTTAATTTCAAAAGGTAGCGTATGGGGCTCAAGATTGCATGAAAGGTCTAGTCTACTTCTTTCAACAGTTCTCAAAGGATTGGGCCCATCCCTTACATTCCTTCCCCTGCCGGCATGCATTCTTATCTGAAAGTTTGGGTAGATGTCATCACACAGTCAAAGAAAATGGTTCGGCAGGTACATGATCATTTGGTTGGTTTCAATTAAAGCGCACTTTACCATACTTAACGTTTACGTACATTCCTTTAAAACGTGGAGATTGAAACTTTTAACAAGTTGGTAATTTGTCATTTTTCTGGAAAATTTTATGTTGGTGACAAACAATCATTCAGCAATTTTCTGTAAAATGTGGAATTGATGACATTTTGTTAGTGAGTAATTCGTCATATTTCTTCAAAATGCTATATTGTTGAAAACCGAAAAATGACGAGATCTTGGCAATTGTGCAAATCATCAATTCGTAGAAAAATGGCGCATTGTCGAGATCCAATATCACGTCAAAACGTCAAAGTTCTGAATTTTGTTATAGTATCATCTCGTCAAATCGTCAATTTGCAGATTTTTGTCATTTCGTCAAGTCGGCCGGCAACTGCATTGGCACTTGTCAGCTTGAGTTTATTAACACGTTCTTTCAAATTACGTCGGTGCACAATTATCCTCCGATTGAAAACAAATTTATCGAACAAATCAGCAAAGAGGTAGATTCAAAATGCTCATCAATATTTATATTTTAAAGAGAGAAAAATTCCCCGATCGAGTGAATTCTCATTTTCACCAGTCGTATAGCCGCAATCTTCTGAACAGATAAGAGTTATGCTATCTCCGATTTCTACATAACCCCGACGAAAGAACTGTTTAGAAAAAATGAAGAGAAAAATAAGAAAGACGAAGGTTAAAGATTAAAGCAAAATCTCCACGGCCAGTGAAAATTTGGAAGTCGTACCTTGAAATTATGTTGTATACGAGATGGTGTTACACTCTTCGGAATACATATTAACCCTTGACAAAGATTATAAGCTATGAGAAGCTGTGCAGAGGTACATCCTTTTGAATTAGCAATTTCCTTGACAAGAGGCTCATCTCGAAGACTGGGATCTGTTTCAGATGACCTTGAAAATCAAAAATAGTTTTCAAATAATTGAAAATAAAATATTTTACAATGATATATGTCATATTTAGGATATTCATTCGAATCCATGCCCAAAGGAAAACAGCTGCCCACATATGTTACAATCAGGCTTATTTCGGCCTAATTTTGAGAGACTGCTCTTTTCAGTTAATTCTTGAACGAGGCCAAGCGTGATATAGAAGAGAGAAGGTTTTCTCATTTTAAACTATAACAAGACAGTTATTCGTAACTTCAAACTACAATTTACCCGAAGTCCATATCAGAATTGGAACAGCATTTTGACTTGACATCAAATTTAAAATTCTGGCACTCATATTATGTTTCAGGCACTAAGAGACCTCGTGTTTGGTCTAACGGTAAAGCATCCGCCTCTCACGCAATGGAGTAGGGAAAATAAACCAGTGAGCCACAACTGGAAAAAGGGTCGTGGTCGGCTCTAATTGAAGCAATAGGTTGGAAACTGGGCCATAAAACTCTATCTAACTAACTAATTCACGCACTGAGAGTGCCGTTCTGAAGCAACATTGCAGTTTAATGTGCTCACTGGGATGTGTCCTAAAACAATAAGCTTGATAAACCCTGAAGGGTTTCTAAGTGCACTCCATATCACACCTTTTGTTCTTTATCTGCTAATGTAACTTATAAATTCATATGTTGTGATAAACCTAATGAACGAATGAATGGATGTGAATGAATGAATGGATGGATGAATGGATGAATGGAGGATGAATGGATGGATGGATGAATGAATGGATGAATGAATGAACGAATGAATGAAGAATGAAGAATGAGTGAAGAATGAATTAATGAATTTCGACAGATTTGGTAGAAGCTAGATGTAAGTTGGTTGAGAAAATTGTAACTGTCTTGGATGATGAATAGTGTTTTTAAAGGTAAAGAGCAGTCCCCCCAAACTCATTTTGAAGAAAAAGCTTAATAACACAATATTCCACTTGTTTCTCTTCAAAGTATCTTTCATTACATTTTATGACTTTACTATTGCATATTCAAGGTAAACCAAGCAGTTATTTCTTGTAAATTTCACATTTGAAGAGATAAACATTGTCACATGACTCCCAACAGCCAATCATGAAACTGGACAGTCCACTACATTACTTCAATTTGGGATGACTGCTCTTTCCCTTTAAGTTTCAGAATCACTATGAGATGCACCTCCTTCTGAGAGGTAATACTACAGTCAAACAGTAGAGGTCGGATCCCAATACCCCTCCACCTTTTCGTCTATGTTACGGTCATTTTTTTACCGCTCCTAATTTCCACTCTTCTTGGAGTGAGTTTCACTCACCCTGAAGCGAGTTTCACTATTCTAGGAATGAAATACCGCTCCAATGGGGTGACTTCAAACCCAAGTTCAGCCTGAGGGTTTTTTGTTATTTATTTATTTTTCAAGTGGACGGTTCAATAAACCATGAGTACATGCACGTCTAGCTATATCCTACTTACTATGGAATAAGTAAAAGGCTCTAAACTTTTTTGTTAGGGTAGGTCTATCAATTGACATTTGCGTGAACCACCTCGCACCACTCTTTACCGCTTAGTTTGTCATTGTGGACTTCAAAGGTGGGACACTGTTGAATTGGTGTTGAAGCAGTAATAACCGGCAAGCTATCTGAATAAAGGGCTATACCATCAGCTGTCTGGTAGCGTGAGTTCCATGTCAGAGTACATGTCTTTATGAAAATTTCAATGACTTAGAATTTTATACTTCATGTTTGAAAAAAATCCCGAATTGGTAGCGTGTGATCGGAAAGTACGGACCCGTTGTTGGTCTGGCATTTGAAGCGCTTTAGGACGGGGCACGAAATTCGATCATACGCGGAAGTCAGTGGGAAAATTTTCTAAAGGAGCAAAGAAACATAATTACAAGAATAACGGCAATTCAGAGACTGGCTTTCACTGAAAGTGCATCAGAAAAAGGACCAACTTCATGAGTTTGTAAACATTTTAAATAAGTCGTAGGTCCAATGCCGTACGCATATGATTGGCAACAGTGGAGATAATTACATATTTAATACTGACATTAAATCGATTAAAAGTCAGCATTCATTCGATTTAATGTCAGCATTAAATAGGTTTCATTATGAGCCAATCAGGTCACATTTCAAGTTAATGCCGGCATTAAATCATTTAATGCTGGCATTAAATCAATTTCAATGCTGGCGTAAATCAATTTACTGCTGGCATTAAATCGATTTAAAGCCAGCATTAAATCAGTAATTATGTCCACTGTGGCCAACCATATAGGCAGGAATTTTCAGAGTGAAGCTTTTCTCATTTTGGAAAAGAGAATGGAAGAGATTGCAATGTAGTTGCCTCGATTCAGTTTGATACCAATCGGGGCAACGTTTGACACCAATCATAATTTTACTGGCGCATCTAAGCGACATTTGTGTGTAGGGGCGGGATTAGGTGTTTACAAGCAGAAAAAGTCAAACAGGTTCGAAAGTGCCATTTTCAGTGATCTGGTGGTCATTTTTCGTCCCATAAAAACTTCTGATGGCGCTTTCCGTAGATAGAATATATGTCCTATCAATGGCAATATATGCGCGGCACAATCATTAGATCTAGTAGCTTCCTTCCAACGTACACAACCATTTGATACAATGGCTTCTTCAATGCGGTGTGCTAAATAGCCGTTAAACCTTTTATTCGATTACCTACCGATTATATGGCAACTTGCTCATTTTTGTTGAAGTGATAATTTTTTGCAGGAGAAAGTTCAATTAAATACTATTTAGATAACAAGCCTTGGAAATGCTATTTCCGACTTTCCACACGATACGCGACAACCGATGGTAGCGTTTCGATTGTCTTTCGGACAGGATCAAACTTTTTGCCCCAACCCCGAGCTCCTCGAGCTAAAAGTGCATGTGCATACGGCATTTTGCATGCTGATACCACTCTTTCGTTTCTTCAGTTTAAACACAATCCAGTATGACAGGTAATGGGTACGCGCGAAGCGCGTAGAATAAAGGTTGTTGGAAAAATGTCCGGTATATGACAAAACACAAAAATGCTATAAATTATGCTGCAATTGCAGCAATTTCCTTGGTATCTGACTGGTATATGTTGCCCTCTGTCCGGTGTTTCCATGGTTAAAGAGGCGTGCTTGTGAAGTGATCTTAAAAGTTATATGGGGTGTGTTTAATCTGTAGCATGACAGTCTGACAGGCGTAAAATCACAAAGGTAGTTCAATATCAAAAGAGAGCTTTGTTTCAAAGTGAGCCGATTGAATGGCTAGACTCCATACTTTGTACGGGTCGCCATGTTTATTTATTTCAGGTGCCCTTTTCATGAAAGACGAGATAGAAATTAATGTCATTGTTACTAGTGACGTCAACAATGAAGAGTAAGTCGCATGTGGTTTGTTAATATTACAATTCTGTATTACAAATCACTCTTTCTTTGTAATGAATTATTTTGTCAGCCAGCCAGTCAGCCAGTCAGCCAGTCAACCACTTAGCTCAGTCAACCACTCAGTCAGTCATCCAGTCAACCACTTTGCCAGCCAACCAGCCAGTCAGTCAGCCAGTCAACCAGTCAACCATTTAGCCAGTCTGCCAGTCATTCAACCAGTTAGCCAATGAATCACCCAGCCAGCCAACCAGCCAGTCAGTCAGCCAGTCAACCACTCAGCCAGCCATGGAGATGGTTCGGAATTAACGACACACAAGCCCAATGTGTAACTTCGTGTCCGCTAGATAACAAGATGCAGTGGAGTCAAAATATGGCACAAGTTCAAATACGGTATACAAAAAGACTCAAGTCCTCCCTAGGGTTGAATACCACTGGAACAATTTGCTCAAAACACATTCTACTCGAATGGTTTTGAATGCATCCAAGTGGTTTATGAATTGTTCCAACTGGTGCTAAACATGTAAATGGTAACATCATTTTTTTTTTTGAATGGAAAATTGACAAAACACATTCTAAACCATTTGGAACCTGAATGGGTTCAAATATTTTCTGTCAAGTGACCTTTAATTCTAGGTCCCTTTAGTCGCCTCTTACGGCATGAAGGGAGTACTGTGGGCATATTCTACAACCCCAACCAAACTTAGGGCCCATTCCTTTAGCGATCGCTGGCAAGCATCGTACACTTGCTTTTAGTGTAATTAGCCTTTTCATACGTTACCTTTTATTCCAGTATAAATAATGATCAAATCAGCCATATTAAAGATATTTAAAGAGGCTCATTGAGTTTGTTCATGAAATTGAACAAATTTTTTCAAACCTGTAAAGTTTTCTTCACATATCAATGACAAATGGTCAAACTTATACAATCCCAAATGTCCTACATACAGACAACTGTTTTTGAGTGAGTACTTAACGGTTCAATTTTGTTTTCAAAAATTCGTGACCAGACACTTTTTCAAATTATGTATAAAACCGTTACAAGTCAGGACACCACAAAATTCAAAATTTTAACTTTTGCTGTGAGTAAGGGCCTTTGATCATTTGTTTTTACTTCCACTTGGTGCTTCAGATGTGGTTTTTGTCTCTGTATATCAGTGTAGCTTCTGCTGCACTTTTTTTGTGGTGGTTGTGTCACCCTTGGTTTCTTGTAACTGTTGACTGTGCATTATATGTGATGGCTGTTGTGGCCTTTCACAGTTGTGATTGAAGTACTGGTGTACTTCTACTTGTCTAGTGAGGGTTCTTTTCTTTTTATATCACCACTTATGACAATTATATACTCTAGGTGGGGAAGTGTATGCTGCAGGAATTACAAATCAGGGCTTCCGACAGAAGGAGGAAAGGGGGGAATCGCTCCCCTTCCCTTTCCAAATGAAGTGGGTGACCCCTTCCTATCATTTCCATAAAAATTAGAAAATTTTCAATATCTTGGTTTCTTTTTTAAAAAGAGTTGCAGCAATGTTTGAACATACACAGATCACTGACCTTTAAAACACTTCAAATAGCATGTGCTTTGAAGCACGCTCAACCCCCCCCCCCCCCATCCTGAACCTGGGTTTGATTTCCAGGTAGGCTGGTAACTGGAAAAAAGGCAGTGGCCATCCCAACTTGAACAAATACTGTAGATTGGAATCTAGGCTGTAAAACTCGTCTTACTAACTTTAAAGCATAAATTTATAATTGGGGTTCAGCAGTTAGTAATTCCCCTCCTCCTTTTTTCTGTGGGAGTACTTGCAAATATTTAGAACAATGTACATACAGTATGTGGGCAAATCTCATTAATAGCAATGTTTTAAATACTTTTCAATTAAATAGTAGGAAATGTTCCAAAACATTTATGTAAAACAATTCTCTTTGTAGGCTCTAGTAGAAAACCTGGATGTTGAAGGAATGAGGAATTTCCTTAGGATACTTGTTGAGAGGCAGGCGGCCATTTTTCTGGAAATTTGGGAGCAGCAACCACAGGCTGGTGGCCCAGCACTACAGGAACAACCACATTGGTGTAACTGTGGAAGGTGCCAGGAGATGCCACAATTGCTTGAGGAAGTGTGCTGCCGCGGTGGAATGGACAGTTGCCTTTCCATTGAGCCAGTGAGTTTGAATGTTGTACCCTCTGTAGCACTTGCTACTACTGTAACACAATACCTAAAACCAGCTTTAATAAGGTGGTAGACAAAGAAATGAATAAATGAGGCAAGTGTTTATTATTGGTTAGGTGGTTTACTTTGTTACTAATTTCTGTCATGGACATTATATGTACTGACCTCATACCATTCCTTTGAAGGGTGCATCTTGTCCATACTGTAGAGCATTCCCTATGCTATGCTATGTTGTGGTCAAATAATATTCTTGTTTACCTCAGTTTTTACTTTGGTGCTGGTTTTTAAAGCAGAATTTTGTGACACCACAATACAACTTTGTGGGTATTTCAGAGAATTTCTTAATTGCGCAAGTTTTTAATTGACTCAAAAAAGACACATCGAGATCATGTCTTAATAAAGGTGAAGGTAAGAAGTTGGAAGAATTAGAACAGTCTTGAGTGATGAATAACTGCCCCTTTTTAGAATTTGGAAACAATCTAACATTTTCCTTTAAATTATGTGGAAATTATGTATGAGACCAGACTTTACTATTCTATATAATAATGTGAAAGCTAAAATGCAAATTTGATTTTTTACTTTCAACTAGGAAATGGATGCACTTGTTTTGGATCCTGCTGTCCCTGACCTTGCCAGACTAGCAATCAATGATATGTTTGGGATACAAGGTAATAATGAACAGAACAAAGTGATGCGACATGTAGCCTACTGTCAGTTTACATTGTGGCAGTATGGCCGTCTTGGACGTGGCAACAGGAATGTAATCCCTAGCTGTGTGGTTATGAGGATTAGAGCCACATATCCCAGTGCTAATGGACAGTACACAGGTTATGTGCCTGGGCGGCTGGTTTAGACTGTCAACCTTTTCTGCTACATTGTCACATTTTCAGTCTTTCACTTGCAAGGGTATATTTTGTATGGTGCTTCCAGCTTTAATTTCATGTGTCATGTGAGAAATGGTGTTAACCTGATTCTAAATTTTTTTGTGACCATATGTACTCGTTATTCAGTTTGGTCACAAATAACTAGCGAAAAGGTCACTCCAACCCAGTCCATGCAGTCAACTCATTTGCAATGCCTCCACAATGCACAATGATTTTAATTACATATTTTTATTTGCATACATTTTTATGTAGTTTATTCAAAGACTCGTCAGAAGTGTATATTTTTATTGTCCATCCGTGTCGTAACTAGTCTTTCAAATGTCAAGTCTGGTCATGAAACACATTCCAATCTTGCCAGCTTTACATGTGTTTTTGATGTGGTGCTTCCAGCATCAGTTTCATGTATCATATGAGCACTGGTGTAGGTAGAATTCTGTTATGAATATTTGTTGTAACCAATTGAATTCATATTTCATCCCTTCGATCCACTCACTTGCCTTGCCTCATAGAATTTTTATAAGCAATAATTCTTATACATGTATCTCACTAAGTACTGAAGTCTTTTCATGGGTGCATAGTTATATGTTTTAAAGTTTTTTATGTACAGTATTTGAAATGCCCGGTCACAAAGTCTTCTAACCTTGCCAGCTTTACTTGAACAAATTTCACCATGTTATGGCAAGCATGTAACCATTGGGGAGATGTCCCTTTGGTCATGCAGCCACTATCGCTGCAAAACAAGTGTAGGAAATCATTTTAGTGATGGCATGTACTATGGTTTGTTTACTTCTCAACATTGGCACTGGTACCTACAGGTACCACTCTAACTCATTGAAGATTTACACTGTCTGAAGCCACTACAGTGTTTTCATTAAAAATGGTTTTTATGACTCCAACTTGATAATGCAATTTTTAACATTCATATGATAGATCCATCTTTAACTTCTACAAAAATAGTTTAACTTTGAATTTTAAGAAGACGAAAGTATTTTTACTTTTTGTTTCACAATGTATTTCATAAAACAAGATTTTTGCTGTTTGTGCGAGGAATGTTACCTTTTGATGTGGCAATTTGTATCTCACCTTTATCAAGCATTCAGTGTTGAAATGGTCATCTGATGAGTTTGAAGGGAGATTAAGAGTGTACAGAAGCTGCAAAAAGGCTTCCTTACACATGGAAGGTTTATGCATTAGCTGTTTGCACCATACAAAGAGATCAATTGGTTCCACAATTTTGAACAGTTGTGTCTCACTGGCTTATTTTTGATCACCAAGCACAATGGCAGGAGGTTCCATTTTAAAGTCTTTGTATTGACCTGGCCAGGACATTTCCCAAACTATGGCAGACCTTCTGACCAGGCTACAAGCTGATGCTCTATAAAGTTTAACCACTTGACCATGCATGGTGACTCTAGCCATTATGTAGTAATCCCTTTAGGAAATCTTCTGTAATTCAGTTTTGTCTTTGTGTGTGTACATTAATATATTTCAAATTTCTCTATGTACAGTCTTTGAAATGCCAGGTCAAATGAAATCAGTCAATCTTGCCAGCTGAAGTTAGCCACATTTTGTTAGGTTGTTGCATGCATGTAATGATTGCAATGTATTTAATGTTACCATTTTATCTATGTGGAAAGGAGGAAGATTGCATGCACTCATCTTGAATATTTTTACTAGAGATGAAGTCTCTCAAAGATTCCCAATATTGTCAGCTGCTATATACAGAGGTCACAAACTGTGCTAAATTTCCATCTGTGTCAATCTATTTCATCTGAATTCACAAGAGCTCAGAAAGGGAAAAAATTGAGGGATTCACAATATCTTTATCATGGGTTGATGAAAATATCAAAGCAAAGCAATTTGTGTAAAATTCACAAGATGGAACTTGGTAATTTTTCAAAGGTGCAATCAATGTTTGGAACAGGGTTTCAGAGGGATAGCATACGCCAAGGTCAAAATGACCACCCCGTAATCAACTTAATTTCATTACTTTAAATCACTATTTCTATGTAGCTCATAATTCCTACATCACAGAGCAAATATTATTATTAGAATATTGCCTAATGGGGGGGGGGGGGACAAGGCACATATCCTCACTTACAAACTTACATCTTTTGGGGAAAGTGACACCCTTTCCCATCATCACTCTCAATCACAAGGAGGACCTCTTTGTGTTGTAACTTTTGAAAAACACTGATCATACTTTGAAAAGCAATTGAAAGGTGATCAAAGGTTAAGTTTTTTTGTTTTTTTTTGGAGGGGGGGGGGAGGGGTGGGTGAGTGGGTTGGGGAATTGCAATATCAAAACATTTTGCATTTTATGTTATTTTTTGGTATCTTACGGTCATGGTAACCTTTCCTCTTTGTGGCATTAGACCATAGATTTTTTAAAGACATCTTTAAATTTTCATTTATTACACTTTTAATATTTAATAGTTGTTTCATTTTGTTTGTCACTTCTACATCAGTGTTTCTAAATTTATACATATCTACTTTTTTTCATGGGAGCTAGAAGAAATATTTTTGCATGCAGCAGTAGACCAGGATTGTAATGAAACTGTGCGGCACCGTGCGGTGCCCCTGTAGTGGCCTCAACGGATGGTTGTAGGGGGGTGCAGAAGACTCAACCTGCGCCCCCATTCTGAACAATTGCCCGTGTTTGATGTCATTCTACGCCCAGTTTGTCAGGGGGGCTAATGCTACTTGTTATTTTTTCCTCCACTTTCAAATATCTGACATATCCTATTTTGGCCACAAAATTTCTTTCCAAGAAAACCCATATTTTGCACCCCCCTGTAACCATAGGGGGTGCGGCTACACCTCCCTGCACCACTTGTGATGCCACTGTCCCCCTCCCCCGGCTCTCAAAATCTCCACCCGGTACTTACCATCAGCATCGCCACCAGGGCACAAATTTCTTACCCAAAAATTCATAGGTTCCTCTAGAATTGAGTGAAAATTCCTTTTTTTTTTCAAAAGCACTCGCTAGTCCGCAAAAATGTTTAAAGGTGGAGATTGGACAGCGCCTCCCCTTAGGACCGCTCCCTCAAGATGGTGACCATAAATTACCCTGCTCTAAAAGAAGGTATAGTGACAACCATGCAATAGACCTTTTGAATTTTTGAAGTTGTTTAACACCTTTTTAAAGGCCCAATTCTCTTGCCCCAATGGTACCTATTCTCCTTAGTCTGAAATTCATCCTCATTCAGACACAATCTCAGTTTATTGCTCCAGAGTGAATATAAAAAGGCTCAATGTATATAATCAGAACACTTTCAGTACAGTTCATGCTGTGAAATATAAGCTTTAGTACTAAATATAAGCTTCAGTACTATGCATTGTTTGTACTAGCTGCCAGTCAAAGAGCTGAGCCAATTGAGAATTTTGGTTAACCCCTGTAAGAATTGTAGTTTGAGATGAGAGGACTGGTCCTTCAAGGGTGGGGACATGCAGCATGGAACACCCAAGATGTGTTGTTTCCAGCCACTTAGGGCACTTGTTGGGTCCAAAATGTTTTGTGCACAATGTGCCAAATGATGGTGGTGCTCAACTTGAAGGGACTTGTGACCCCCCCCCCATGTTTTTTTTTTTAATTCCGTCCGGCTTTGCCGCAAACAGTTGCAAGACATGATTTCTCATGTGATACTTCCTTGTTCCCTGCCAATGCTGCATTTTTTAATGTGATTTATTATCATAACTGAAAAGAAAATAAAGGCAATAAATTTATAGTACTGTAAATACAACTGATTCTTTTCTTTCTGCTTCAAAGTGATCAAGTACATTTCAAAAAAGTACTTTGACAAGGTGAAAAGTAGTGCATCCTTTATAAAATTTAAGAAAATTATATCAATATCAAACCTCATCAAAAGCATACCTCAAGTCTAAAATTTTTAAAAATATATCTTCAATCGCTGACATATAGTCAGGGTATCGTGGATAACTTTTGAAAATATTGTGATAGACCTGTTCAGAATAACAACAGTCGTAGGGCATTGGTATATGTATAAATACTAATCTCGCCGCTTTAGAAGAGGTACATGTAACTGTATAAAAAGTGCTACGGAATAGCTGGACCTTAAAAATAGCAGTAGCTTTCAAAAAAGGAAATGAATAAATGAATATATAAAGAAATATGACAACTGCATTTTGAGTTAAACAACAGTGAACAATCGCTTTAGTGCAATCTGCGCAATTTTAAAGCCTAGTTCTTTCACCCCGAACATTACCAATTCTCCTAACCTTACCTACATTTTCTACTTTACAGTTTTCAGTACATTCCACAATTGTCTGAAATTCATCCTAATCCAGACACAATCTCATTTCATTGTTCGGGTAGAGTATATAAAAAGCTCAATGTGTAAACAGCTCTTGTTGTGTAATATAAGATGTGGTATCCTTCAATTTTTGAATTAGCTGTCAATCAAAAAGCTGCACCAATTGAAAATTTTGGTTAACTCCTACAAGAGTTGTAGTTTGGGGTGTAAGGATTGGACCTTCAAATTGAATGCAGAAACCTGAACATCTTATACTACATCTCATCAATGCCATATGAAGATTGAAGTTGGACTGCTTGAATCCATTTTCATTTTCAGTAATACAGTATAAATTGTACATCTTAAGACCTACAGAGTTAGAAACTTTTAGGAGACACAAACAAGCAAAATGATAGCATCCAATGAATAACCCTAAAAGCGACTTTCATGTTGCTGAACAAGCACATCTGTTGGTGGAGGTCGACTTGGTGCAATGGTTGGAGCAAGCCGTCTTGGGTCATTGTCGCCTAACACCAACCTACTTCTTTCAGTTGATTGGTCCTGCATCCTTCTTAGGAACACCTTCTTCATGAGATCAGGGATGTATGAAAATGTTTTTGATTCCTTTTTAGGAACAATGCCCCAACTTTCAGACCCCTTGTGATAAAGTCGTCTGTACCTGAGTAGTAAAAAGAAAAAAAAAAGAAAAGTGGCTTGCAATTGACTAGTACCATGGGTACTTACAGGCTATAATGGTTCATCTAAATGCAATGATGGTTAAAAAATTTTGACAAGGTCGGAGCTGAGTTTATGTACAGGGAAACGAATATGTAGGTAGAGAATAATATGAATAGATCTTATGCAGATGATGTCACAGAGCATGAAGTATGCGCAAAGAAAACCAACACCTGTAAATTCATACAGCTGATTTGTCAACCAGTCAAATATGCACATAGTCTGCTACAGGTGCAGCGCAAACTCCTGTGCATGTATTCAAGTGTTTCTCTCAAAGGATGAAGACAATGTTTTGTCAATTGATGCAAAGGGCTATAGGACAAGGCATTGCTTTCATTTCAGTATTTTTCTTTTTAAGAGAGAACTACTGGTGCTGTACAGTACTTTTAGCAACAAGAACAGGCCAGTGTTAAAATGGGGCAACAAGAGACAGGACTCTTTCTGGATGTACATATCAATGTACATGTTAAAAATGTTTAAAACACTAAATGAAATACATAAAGAAATTATCATATTTCAACAAAATCAAAGAAATAAACAAGGGACTCATAACAATGGCCCCATATGCAGCTTTCCTGAAAATTTCCTGTATAATAACTTTATAACAGATTAGTCCATCTATCATTTTAAGCTTAGACAGTATTACATTCGTGATGAGTTCTCAATTTTTGGACTAGCCTTGCATCTCAAACATTTCATGCTTTAAAAATGAAATTTACTGATCCTTTTTCCTGATTTTGATGTGTCTAAAAAGCTTACTTTGGTTTGCCGTCAACTCCCACCAGCTGCCTCCGATCCTTGTGCATCTGGAAATCAATTGCAGCTAGAAGATTTCTGGCCTTGTAGGATGGATAGCTGAAGAAGGAGAACAAGCACCTCTTTTTGAAAAAATCAATCATATTTAGTAAAGAAATTTCCATGTGTGACATTTTTCAACTTCCAAACATGTTATGAACACATCAATGGGTGGCATGTTTCTCTTACAGACAAGAACTGACTGGTGACTGCCTACTTCTCGCACAGCAGTAATGATCTATTTTAAAGATGTTTTAAGAGTTGTCATGTGATATCATACCTGTATGCAAATCTCTTGGATGCATATGCCAGAATATGAGACTGAAAGTTTTCCAGCAATCCAGTGTGACTGTAAAAAAAAAAGAGAAACATGACTAAGTGTCAGGGTTCTAGCTAGGCCCATTTTAGAACTGGGTGGCAAGTAACTGGCGAAGCGAGCGTAGCGCTCGCCCCACCGGCCGGGGGTCCAGGGGCCCGCTTAAGGGCCCCTGGTGGGGTCCAGGGGCAACGCCCCGGTCAGCGGTCGAGGGGGCGAAGCCCCCCGAAGCCCTAGGGGTTTTACCCTTACAAAGAATCCAGGAAGCTGTAATTTCTATTCAATTCTAGCCCAATTTGATGGCATTATTTATTTAAAAATTAGTACTATTAGTGAAAAATATGGCATTAAATGTCACAAGCCACATTGTTATCAGGTCAATCATGCAGTCCTGTAATCATGCACGTATTTCAAGTTTCAGTTTTAATTTGTATTAATTTCTAAGTTAAACAAACCAAAAATGAATGAAAGTTGAATGAAAGCTGTCATTGCTCTTTGAGCCATGATAAAATTTTCAAACCTCGCGGCAGAAAATGCACCAAAAGTTCACTGATTTATTATACGTAGCGGACACAGCCGGCCGTACAAACTGACAATATCACGTTGACCTAGCCTAATGTTATGTGCACTGCAACAATACAAATACATCATAACAACATACAGTTACTACGTTAGGCAATGAAAGTATTGCTTACCGTACCCTGCAGCGCAGAGATAAGTAAACGAACGTTCATGGCCTACTACGGACGATCCGATTGTGAAGGGTAAAATCTTGAAAATTTCGAAAAAATCTCCTTTGCTTTATAATTTTACAAGTTTTAAAGAAGTAGTACATGCTTGTCACTCTAATTAGTTTCGTACGAAGTACAGTAATAGTATCAAAAAGCTCTAGCCTCCCGATGTGATAAATTTTCAAGCAACCCTTGTTGGTTGTAAAGGTAAATCTCCCTATAGCATAAATGGACCAGTCAAAGTAGGCCAGTAGCCAATGAAACAATATCAGGGAATAATTAACGATGTGTGATGACTTTATGTACATGTGTGAATGTGCTTTAAGTTCAAGACACCCAAATATTTTCATGAGATAATTATATACCATATCCTTGCTGTTCAGGATAGCGGTGTCGAAGTTAAGCTGGTCTGACAGGTTCCGTGTTCAGGTTTCACGGATTCATGATACCGCACCTACTAACATTAAAACAAGGAATACTACGAGGACTTTAGGCTTCCCTAGAATCGTGAATGTGTACACTTTGAACAACGTTTCAGATCATTTTTGGAAATTACGTGCCGGGCGGCACAGCTTATTTTTGATCCGAGTGCTGGGCGGATATTTGCGGTGCAGGCGGCGCCGCCCGCCGTTGCTAGAACCCTGCTAAGTGTATACATTGTGGGATAAAGGAAGATGCAAACAAACACTGAAAAGGGATGATAATGTGTTGAATTTAAAGAAAAAAATTTTGATATGGTTTTAAAATATAACTGAACATTATGAATAAAGCTGCACAATTGTGATAAATAAAATACAGCAGAAGGCCAGATTATAAACTTTGGTGTGAGATAGCAAACAAATTTGTTTTCACCCCCGTTTATTTGCATGTTTTTTTTTCTTTCCTTTTTCAAGTCTTCAAGAAAATGTGTTGCATATATGGCACTTACTGAAATTTTGTGTAGTAGCCAATGTTGTTGATGAGACGCTGGTCTAGAACAATCTCCCTTAGGGAAAGGTGGGCAGGAGATCCCTCATCAATAACTTTAGTTTTCCAGCTTTCCTGCAAAGGTCCATGTTCACACTGGGCTGGACCTCCACCATCCCCCAAGGCCCATTGGTGCTTTCCAGTGACATGGTGTAGAATACCCTTCCAGCGAGACTGTGGGCAAAAGTATAAGGGAAGACTTACATGAAATATGCACATTTTAAATACACATTTATATATTCCCCCCCCCCCTTTTTGTGAATATAGGGGGCAGTTACACCCCCCCTCCACATGCCAACCCCTGTTGAAAGGTAATAATTGTTCAGAGCAGAATGTTGTTTAGAGCAAAGTGACATTGGCTATATACAAACAATATTGAAATAACTGAAAAGGGGGAAATCTTTACCAAAAGCTTCATTCTGTCACCATCAGCCTTGCTGCAGCAATACCAGAAGTGTCTAGTTACATCTCCAGTCCACTGAAGGAGGGGACGGTTGGCAGCCTTTTTGGAAACCTATCAGTGAAATGAAGATAGCCTATTGAGTGGTATGCACACACAAATAAAAACCAGAATGCAAAAAATGCATTGAGGTTTCGATGATCCATAAATGTACTGTTTCAAAATTGCCATTATCTCCTCACTCAAATGTTATACTGGCATTTTAAATAAAAAAATGTTGTTATTCCAGATGCCCTTTTGACCTCCACAAAGGCAATACATAGATAGATAGATAGATAGATAGATAGATAGATAGATAGACATCTTGAGATATCCCTTTCACAAGATTTTCAGACTTTGACCCCTGGTGACCCCAGATGACCTTTGACCTCCCCCCCAAAATAGGGACCATCTGCTGACTATAACACATCTCCATACCAAACATGAAATCTGTCGAAGTTTCTGATCTTGAGATATTGTGTTAACAATATTTTCACACTTTGACCCCTGGTGACCCCAGATGACCTTTTACTTCCCCAAAAAACAATAGGGACCATCTCCTGACCATAATGCATCAACACACTAAATATGAAATCTACCCAAGCTTCCTATCTTGAGATATCGTGTTAACAAGATTTTCAGACTTTGACCCCTGGTGACCCCAGATGACCTTTGACCTCTGCCAAAAACAATAGGGTTCTCCCTCTTGATACAGCACATCTGTGTACCAAGTCTGAAAACTGCACACATTCCTATCTTGAGATATCGTGTTAAAGAGCAAAGTGTCACAAGCACACACACACATCCGCACACACACAAACACACACACGCACATACACACACGCCATCGTGAATGCATAGGTTTCTCTTTCATCGAAACCAAAAACAATTGACTTCAAAGGAATTACTCAATAGTTACCTCAGCCAACTTTTTGCCAATATTCTTTGCGCCATGCCAAACATCAGCCGAGTGGTATATGTCTGGTTGTTGCTCTAAAAGTGAAAGAGAAACACATAATGAACTGGACTTGAGGAACTATGGTTGAATGAAATAAAATGTGAACAATAACAAGCAGAACAATACATCTAATCAAAAATACCAATGCAATGCAGTTCCACTAAAAAGCAGAAACTACTATGGTCAAGTACCTGATATAAGTGGACTTTGGAATATTTTGGAGCACTCACAAATGTTGTCAGACAAAAAAAAAGAAAATAAATGAATAAATAAATAAGTAAATAAAAAAAATAATAGGCATATTCTATAATATATGTCCTACAAAGAAAACAAACAAAATATGTAGAACTTGGTTACCCTGTAAAAAATTTCATGAAGACAATCAGGTCAGATAAACCTGGTTGCAGTGTTGAACATGACGTCATATGTTATCAGCTGTAATGTTTTATTCCAGTACAATTACTGCTGGCCATGGTGTTTGCCCAAAATAACTCACTTCCTTGAATATGGGTGTAACTCATCTTAGGATCTTAGACAAGTAGCTTGTGTTGGGGACATTTCCTGTCACCCACCTTACTCTCCCTTCATTGTTAATTTGTATGAAAGGTTTGGAAATGAAATAAATAAATGAATAACAAACAGCAGGTAAATGGCTTACTCAGGTATGATCTGATGGATGGATGGGCATCTGTCACAACTTCCTTAATTTTAAGATTGTTCTCTTGGAGAAGTTTCAGTGATGACACAAATGCAGCTTTCTCCATGTTTGGTGATTTTAGTCCGACTTCCCTCTTATGCACAACTGCAACATGCAGGATGTCGTTGGTGTTGTAATCCATTGTGGTGTATGTGCAGTATTGGGCAGAGAAGCCCGGACTGTCATTTCTGCCATCACCTTGAAAAATGCAAAGAGATAAAAAGTTCCAAAATTAGAAAAACACAAAGGACCGATTGGCACTGAGCATGCGGACTAGACTCTGTAGTAGCTGAAAGATGAGACTCTCTCAAAACCACAGTACACCCAGGTCTCTATACAGTATAAAACAGTCTGCAAACTTTCATACAGTTTTTATATACAGGAATCAGCATTTGAAGGACAAATTAGTAAACATGAGAAGGTCACCTGGTACATGAAACAAGTATGAATAGTGCACTCTCATACTTACAACTGATAGAACGAACGGTGAACAACCTAATTAGCTATTGTATGTGGAAAATGTGTACTGGTCTGTACGTTTGATGCACAAATATTACCTATAAGGCGAGATAAAATTCAGTATTTTAAATTTTGTTGTGGCATCATTTTTGGTGATCGTAAAATGAGATTGAATAGAAAGTTGGCATGCTATTGTGTCCGTAGGTATGGCATGTAACTTAGTTGGAAACATTGACTGCTCAGCAGTGAAGCCGTTAAAAGACTCATATAGTATTATTTAAAGTAGCGAGAGTAGGATTTTTGATTTTTGAATTAAGCAGAATCTAATGAAATGCACACACAATAGCCTGCTCACAGCAGGCTAATTAGCTTCTTAGGTGAAATTCACCCTTCACCATTAAATTCACCGACCTCATTAAACAATGTGCTATTGATGGAAATAAGGGAAAATAAACATGTATTACTTTTTCTCTAGCAATGCAACATTGTTACATTGTTATATTGCAATTCAATTCAATTTTTTTTCATGATGTTCCACATATCAAATTTACATGCATATGTAAACCATTATTATCAAACAAATAAAAGCATCATCACAACAAAAGCGTAGATTTCTGTTAGCACTATAAATGTGAGATTATGCTTTCTCACCTGAAATGACCACTTCCTGACCACTACGTGCATTGAGAATCTCTCTCTGCAGTCCTTCCAAATATTCACATATTGCAGGGCATGTATATGTACGCTGGGCATACCAATGTAATGTGGAGTTGCAAACTCCCAGGTTGAGGCAGTTGAAGAGCATTTTCACCTTGCCATAGTTATTCCCAGAAAAAAGAATTGCTGCGGAAATGCCCAAGTCCCCAGCAAAGTTCCTCTTTATCTTCGGCTGAGAGTCCCATTTCTTGGAGACATGCCCATAGTTGCATTCCTATAGTTAAGATGAGAATGAAAAAAAGAAATCACTTGAGATTAAACGAAGTAAAGTAAAGTAAAAGTTGTACTCCCTTTTCCTGTTCCGTTGCAATTGCTGTGAAATTCAAAAAATACTAAGAGGACAAAGGACTGTATCCCATTAACTCACTAAATTCTACCTTTTAAAGTTGAGCAAAATTAATTTGTGGCACTATTCAAAGTCATGACTCTACTTTCATACAACTCAATATCAAGTTTCAGAAAAGAACATTTACAAAAGATTAAAAGTATGACATTTGTCAGCATCTATGTAGTTGTATTTTGCATTCCTTACCCAAGTGAACCTGAGAGCAGTTCCAGTCTTCTTTTGCTTTATCACTGGAATTGACTGACATGCCTGAATATTGCACTCAGTCACTGGTATTTCAGCCAGAATTTGCATCATACATCTGGGTCATTCCATGGGGTTGGGGTATCAAAGTGTGACATTCATGTCAAATTTTAAATTTGGTAGATGCAGTGCAAATCATTGTTTTTTTCTTAAAGAATCATTCTAAGAGGAAGAAACCATGAAGAATTTCTTCATGCAACTAATATACATTACATAATATTGATTTCATTTTTTCTCATATGTTTCACTGTGGTAATATTACCTATGCAACGAAGACACCGTGTCTTACAGACCTCCAGTACAAACAGGTTGACCTACAATAACCATAATCTAACTTGGCAACATGTCATCAACATAAGCAGATTCTATAGCTCATGTTTTATGTATTCCATGAAAAAAAAGAGAAATGGTGTACCAAATCAATTTTTGTGGGAAGACAACTACATAGTACAGGTCTACGCAACAAGTCTACCTATGTAACATGTTGACACCATGAACATACTCGCAACTTTCACGATCTGTGTGCTTCTAATTATTACCAAATCTGCATGGATATGACTGTTGCAATTGAATGAATTGACTTTCACATATTCATATTTTTTGTGTGAAGCAAGAAGGAAATGCATCCTTATCTTGGGTTTTATTATACCTACGCAACAGTTGACACCATAAGTAAATTTCATCTATACAGGCTTTTTAAAAGTATATATCTTGATTCTACAACTTAGATTCTTTGTTTACCAAGGTAACTTGTTGACCTTTTGCTGTTGGAGTGAGTGTGGTGGTAAGGGAATTTCAGTGGCAAATCATGTGAAGCAAATATACAGTACCTATGCAACAAAATGACACCGTCCGTTGCATAGGTATGACTAATTTCATTCAAACACTGAGAAAAAAGTTGGTTCCATTGCAATTGTCTGGTAATAACAAATTGTTTTATCCCCTGTGTTTTGCAAATGCCTGGATTAGGCAAGGTAAAATTACATCTGTAAAGGGAATGGGAAGGGCCTAAATTCTGCAACATTTTATGTCACAAATTTTTCAACAATTTTTCATGTGACACCACCAAAAAATTGGGAAAATCTCAAAAAATCATGGGGTTATGTCAGTTGTATTAAATATAAAAAAACAAATATTTAATGCATTTCATCCCATACCAAACTTAAATTGATCATGTATTCACATAAGATTTAACAAGTATTTCTTACAGGTTATACGCATATGTATTGGTTATGACCCAACCCCGTGGAATGACCCATCTGGAATATGCAATGCATGTCTGATCTTGAACGATTTCCTCAATGTTGGCGGCTGACTGTACTGCACCCTCATCTTCAGACCCTGCATCAATGAACTATCTTTCTTCCCCTTCAAAAACCTCATCCATTGTTAGTGGAAGTATGCCTTCAGGGTGACTGAGGATATAAAAATATATCCATAGAATAAATGTTGCTGCGTGCAACTGATCATTTTGTTGCATGCTGTCAAATAAGCAATGTAACTATGAAAGTCATCAAAGGCCCAACTCAGTGACCTAAAATATGGGTAAATTTAGTTCTTCCTTTTTGTAATGCCACAGAAAAACAAGAGCCCAATGGGCACTGTGGTCCCTGCTGGATATTATAGGAACTGTATAGCCAGTCTCCGAAATAGAGATAAGCAAAAACTCATACTCAATGTTTGTAACATCTTCACAAGGGATATTTTAGTACTAATTAATTTTTGTGGCCTTCCTTACATTCAACTTGTATAATACTTGATGATCCTTCGAAAACATTTCCTCATTTCCATATATATACAGTATTTATGCTTGTAATCAAACTTGATATTATCATCAATGAACAATACACTATGTGGTCAGAGAGAGAAAAACACCCCTTGTATTTCTCTCATACGTTATTTTTACATGCTCTCAAATAAAACTTGGCATTGCTTTAAAACAATCTACCATTTGCCCTGTTTGCTATCTCCACACAGACAACAGGTCAGGTTTTTAGTTTTTGACCTCTGGTGACCCCAAATGACCTTTGACAGTTACGGTGTACCCAAGCTAGCGTCACACACACACACACACCAATCTGACTACATAGGTTCCTTTTGCTAACACAAGGAACCACAAATGGGATAACGAACAGACAGACAGAAGATGGACAGACAACATAGACAGGCAGGTGCATGTGACAGAAAAGAAGAAAGTGATAACCACCTACTTCTCATTGAGATCTTCACTGATATCTGACCAGGACCGCACAACTTCATCACTCAAAGCTTCCCAGCTGGCATCTGAGTCTTCACCCTGTGATTCTATTGGGTAGACACAGTCTCCTTTACGGGTATATTCAACACTTAAGCTGAGAGAGGAAAAGGACAATTGGTTCAACTTATATTTCCTTGCATGTTTTTCTGCACACTGTGTGATTGAAAACATGCCTTCCAAATTCTGCATGATGCACAGGCAGTCTACAGTAAATGCAGATACATAAACATACAGGAAACTATTTCACTCAAATTGGCTAACACAAAATCAAAAAAAAAAAAAAAAGTCATCATAGGCTCGCTTTTAAAAGAATGTATGCACACGTACTTCCGACATGTTTCACAGAGAAGGAATATCAATGTGGGTACTTGAGATGAATCCAAGTTACATAAAAATGCATGAAAAACAGTCCAATCGGCAGTATTAGAGATAGATAATGGTCATGAAATGTAAACATGACTACTAAAAAGAAACCTGAAACAATAAACTGCTACCAACAAACTTTCACTTAGTTACTCACTCTAGAGACTGATCTTGGATGCCAGTGCATTCCTCACTTGTTGAAGGTGTTGGGATATGTACTGCAGTTTCCATCACTGGACTGCAACTGAATGAAAAAGATAAATCACTATTAAATTGTTACATTTATGTCTTCACATCAAACAAAAGTGCACAATATAAACATGTCATGTGACGTATACAATTTTAATAATTTTTCAAGGAAACAAAAAGAATGTGATGCTTTGTCGTGTTTTTGTTTTTGCTTTTTTTTTTCAATTAAACTTGACCACAGGAATGCATTTACAATATTCAGATTTTACTAAATGAAAGTTTAACTGCAGTTGTGTTCAACATTTATGGCAGATAAATGCCAAATTTGTAAATAAAATACATTTGACACAATGATTTCCAAACTATTTGCAATTTTATTTATAAAACAACTGACATGGCAAATTGGGAGCCATGAAGATGAATAAGAAGTAGTACAGAAGGATTTCATGTTTATGACACTAGCAGAACAGCAAGTCTATGCAATACTAAGGTTTTCGTTTTTGGCTGATTGGCTAACATTGGGCAAAAGGGAGTAATACTCAGTTGCACCCACACTAACAAGAGAGCCAAATAAGAATTATGAAGGCTGCAGATGGCCGCACACTTGGCATACACCATAGTTTAATAACTAAGATACTTAATGGATATGACAAAATTGACAATCTACTAATATTGAAACAGGAGACATACCCCTTCTCTACTGTAGTCACAGTGGCACCAGCACTACTGTACTTGATGGCATGTCATGTGTTTCAATCTGTGACACAAGGGGCTCTACTTCATAATCAGCTTCAAAGTCACTGCAGAGGAAAGAATAAGAGCAGATATGATTGCTACAAAGGAGACAGTAAATTGTGCTGCATTTTAGACAATTGTGAAAGGTAATTGTTTCAAGGTAAAGATATGTGACTTTATTTTCAAAGCTCAGAGCAAGACTTTGTTAATTACCATGTCCGTAACTGACCTTCCAGCATATGTTTGTATATGTTTTATAGTTTTTCACAATATTGCGAGTATATCCCCTATTTGTAAGCAGTAAATACTCGTAGAACTTTTTTTTATCTCCAACAACTGGTCAGCATATCACCCCAAATTGTCTTAACGCTTCACTTCAATATGGTGGAGCTACACTAAGATAATCTGTTAAAATGTTATGGCCCATCCTTGACACATTTTGAACTTTTAAAATAGAAATTTGAGGTTGCACTTCTGATATAATTACTCTGTATCAATGGCTTAGCCACTGGGGTGGTTTTGGGGGTTGGAAACCCCCCATACCACAGCCTTACAGTGCAAAAGAAAACCCATATAAAAACAGCAGTTTCTCTCTATCCTCAGATTCATTATGTAATGTTGGGTGACTGTAGTTCCTCTAATTTACATAATAAGTTAGACAAACTTTTAAACTGTAGTAATTACTAACCTTTCAAATGAAACAGGCTGTGCGACTTGACCTTTTATTGGGGTTGATGCTCCCAAAGGCGCTGAAACTGGCATTTCAAACCTTAAAAGAAGAACAAATAACAAACTGAAGAAAGACCATTTCAGAGTACTTTTTTTATTGCCATACATTGTGGCTGTGAAGTCCTCCCATTCACAGCTATTGATGGCTGTTGTGACAGGAAGTGTGATTTGAGATACCTAATCTTTTCTGTCAATAAGCCACACTTGGAATCTTTTCAGAATAAGAGGCTTAAATCTGAATCATGATAGAACCAAACCTCACAATGGACTGTCACATGCAGCAGTGAATGCCTTTTTTAGTTGGTGGGATAACCTTTTATAGCTTCATTCATCAACAGCTATTTTGAGGGAGGCTTGGCTACAAAACTTTGTTCAATTATTAGTCACTGGCTAGATTTCCCTATTTTATGGCTTATACTGCACTCCAAACATTGTGCTAGATTTTTTGAGGTACAACCCTTGCAGAAACAACAAATTCTTGTTTTTTGTTTTTTTTTTTGTAATTTTTTTCATTATCCTTTTAATAATAGGGTGCAACAAAAGTGATTTGTAGCAACTCGGGAAATTGTAACCTTCAAGGCCAGCAAACCCCTTTTAAATAAACACCCATTCCTTTGAAGAAAACTGATGAATCCATTGGCAACTCCCCAGTTTTCCAGTCACTGTATTTTTATTTTATTCAGCTGAAGTAGACATAGGCTAATAAATAATTAAAGCCTACAAGTGCTGCAGGTGCACACTGGTAGAAAGCCCCTATAAAATTGCAGCAAAAGACATCTACTTCTGGACAAACTTGCTATACCCAATGTATGATGTCATTGTCATGTGCCAATCTTCAGACAAGACTTCATTTGTGTTCAAAAAAATAATCGAAGTCAAACTTGCCTACACCAAGGGGGCTACACAAATTGGTTGTCAAAGTGCACAGGTCCCTTCATTTCAGAACCATTAGGTTTGAGGACAAATAAAATCTAACTTGTCAACTGAAGTAGGAAGGTCTGTCTATTTCAGAACCACACTGTGCGTACTTCTGTATACAGACTGGGTTTGGGGAAAGAAAATGTCAGTCCAACTTGTCTACCTTAGAATGGCTTCCCAGATACAATGTGAAAATGGGACGTCCCTTAACAATGACACCATGTGTATGACTACTAATCCAAGTATGTTTTGAGGCAACAAGTAATTTAAACTTGCCCAACTGGCTCCGTGGATCTATGTCAAAGCAAGGATGCAGAAGCAGCACACCATGAAGCTGAAAGTCTTCCCAATGGGGGATACAGAAGTGATGTGGTATTCTAAAACTGTGCTGTGATGACTAGAAAAATTTAGCATTCAAATATTGTGTAGCAGTTTTGAAGATTTTTGAGATCTTTCACACATTGTTTGTGGAAATGCAAGGGTCATGCAAACAAAGAATTGCTACATGATATTTCATTTGTGTAGCAACTTAGCCTGATTGTATAGCAAATTGGGATGCAATACTGGATAAATTATTCCCTGGCTGAGTGCAAAACAAATGGCTTCCATAATTTAAGGCATATTTTACAGTCTTGGCAAGTATGTGTGGAGAAGTTGACCTACATTTTGTAACATGCAGCCCTACTCAACTCCATGCAGAGGAAGCCTAGGTGCGGGCAAAGCAAATTATGCATACAGGTGTTAGATTTTATCCCTCTTTTAGCTAGAAAGACTGCATTTCTTTACCGTGATATGTACCGTTTCAACTTAATTCCTTATAGGAATATATCATATTTGACGGAACCTTCTAAAAGAAGGCATTTCCTATTGTACAAATACTGGTGGCCTAGCCAAGTATTTGCAAAATACCCAGCAAATCCCAATCTAATACTGTGCCCCTTACAATGTATGGTTTCAGTGTCAATGTTATCTGCAAACTTTCCTAGCACTGCAGAATATAAATGTAGGGCAAAAACATTCAGTCCAACTTGTCTACATGGGAGTGGCTCCCTCGATCTGACGTTGAAGTGGGATCCCTCTTTTTTAGAACGACACTGTGTGTACAACCCAGACTGGGTTTCAGGGCAAAAATATGCGTCCAACTTGACTACTGTACCTCCGGGTGGCTCTGCGGATCCAATGTGAAAGCGAGGAGGTCCCTTTATTTCAGATGGACACCAGTGTTTGTACAACCCAGACAGTGTTTGGGGATAAAAGTATTCAAGTCCAACTTGTCTACCTTGGAGTGGCTCCATGGATCCGATGTCAAAGTGATAAGGTCCCCCTATTTAAGAATGACAGTGTGTACTGCCCATATTGGGTTTGGGGGCAATAATATTTTAAGTGCAACTTGATTCCCTTGGAGTGACTTTGGATCCAATGTCAAAGTGCGGAGGCAGAAGCAGCAGACCATGGAGCTCACAGATGGCTCAAATGTTTGTTAGTTAGTTGGTTAGAGTTAAAACTTTGAGGGCACACCAACACAAATGTGTCATATAGAAGTTTAGTCACTGAACGTGACCGTATAATCCGTTCCAGAAATGAAGTGTATAGCATAGGAACGTAAAGCTGGGTCCTGTTCAAGGGCTAATAGAAGTTAGAGTTGCGGGGTTTTCAGCAGTTGTGTCTTTACATGGTATCAATTTGCTGTTTGCAATGCTTAAGTACGGGTATAATTACAAGCACCTATCCTTTGCCCATGGTATGGCTACCAACGTTCTTGGAACGTTGCCTAGGCCTAGCCCACCTAATTGTCATGTATTACTTGGTTCAAAACGTTGGTGTAGGCCTAGTTGCTTATCAATATCGAGCCGTGTCATACACGGACTGTTCTCTAAATATTTGGTCTATGATAGTGCATGACCGCAAAGATGAAGTTAACCGAACGCAGGCTGAGGGTAGACTATTTTATTTAGCGCTCACCTGTCTAGCTAGCAAGAGTTTCATCACTTCGGAGTCAGTTTGCGCCCCAGTACGTTCACGAACACTAAGCCATCGCTTGGACTGTTTGGTGTTGAGGAATATCCTTTGCTTGTTGTATTCTCTTCGCTGCTGAGCTCTTCTTGCCTTACGTTCGGGGGTATTTAGTTCCTTGGTTCGCTTATCTGGCTTTTTTCGTGAACTCGATGATTCCATGGTACGAACGAAATAACTGTCATGGGGGTTTAGTATTACGCACGAAGTCAAAATAGTTCAACGTCTGAAGTATTACACATGTGTATATGTGTTTCGTTCGTTCGTGTTGTGCGGGACCAGCTGATTCATTGATCATCAACTGTCAGCTGTTTGTACTTAGTGAATATGCATTCATATTGGTTTGCGCAACAGATGATCGGTAAGAGATAGACTGACAGACTTTGTGAGGACTTTATCCAATTCCTGGAATTTAGGCCTTATTTTCACAAAAAAATCATTGAAGATGCCGGGATTTGCACCATATCCCCTATTTTTTCTCCATCACTTTTCATATGAACCACTCAAACGAGTGACTTAGATTTTTGATTTGAATTATTTATGGTTTTTCCTGTTCTCAATCTCACGTCATGAAATGAAGGCAAGATTGCCCGAAAACATTCAGCAACTCGAGTCCCTCTCTTGCCTAAGCCCATCTGCTGTCCTTGGCAACCGTAAGCCGAAACTTTACCAGTTGACCTTCCTTCCCCTCTACGATGGACACCTTGGGAATCTTGAGGAACAATGGAACCGCATCAACACTTTGAAGAAGCTAGATACCGAGATGACAGTGACACAGAAGAATTCTGGGTACTGAAAGGTTTACAACCACGTAGATATGCAGCAGGGCAAAAAGATTTCAAAGAGTTGGGGGCTTTGCTTTGGCCATGTTGTCACTCCCTAGCTTTTAGCAACGCAAGTGTAGAGAGGTCATTTTCACAGATGAACCTCTTAAAAACAAAGAAACAGAATGCAGCAAAGCATGCTGGAAGCACTGCTGCACGTACGAAGATTTATGTCAAGAAGTGGCATTTGCTGCAATCAGTTTGTACCGACATGATAAGAAGGTTTAACGACAGCGTGTACAACCGTGGCCACAGTGAATCAACGGAAGGATCAGTTCTGCCAGAAGATTATTACTTGATTTACATTCGTCAAGTGTTTCTTTGAAACTGTGCTGTTTAGAATTGCTTGAAGTACTCAGAATTTATGTTTTTCATACCAATATGGTGTAATAAAGACCTCCATTGCATGTTTGTAATGTACTCAACGTCACATTGCATACACAAAACCTGGGACGCAATTACAATATACCGGTAGTACATCAGTTGCTGAAGGGTATTTAAAAATGGAATAAATAAATTTGTTTGCTTTGGAAATAATTTTTTGCTTTCAAAACGTTCATTTCAGGCGTTTTAAAACATCGTTTCAAACAGCGAAGATATTTTCTTCGTAGTCAATTGTAGTAATACAGTTAAAAGTTTAAAAGGGTTATTGCATATGCCATAAGTTCATTTTATTTTTTAGCTGCTTTTCAACAATTTTATCTTGGAAGTTTGGAAATTAATAAGGGCATTGCACTTTTCTAATCGCCATTAAGTTGTGTTTATATTTTGCCCTACTACCTGTAATGACTGTTTGGCACAGATGATGATGCTATATTGGCTTCCTGCAATCCGATCGGGTATTTTTCAGTGAGCTTGACCTTTTCTGTTGCATTTCCTGGTAAGAACGCTCCCCGCCCTGATCATTATATTACTTAACTACCGTAAAATAAAAGCTACAGAGCGCACCACTGGATACTCCATGGGCCTTAAACACATTCTTACGTTTGTGCGGTTTTGTGCGGGTTTTGCAAAATGTGGGCGGTTTTGGGCGGGTTTTGAAGGAAAATTGGGCGGGAATTAGTCTGAGTGACGTGGCAACACTGCCCACATGTTCTTCATCGTAGCCCGGAAAAAACGCGATTCCACAGTCATCAGAGCTCCAAAAGTATTGCGAATTGGCAGGTGAGACACTACTATGTTTCAGGTGGAACATTTCTTTACACGAAACAAAATAAAGGAGGATGTTAGCCCATCTTTCTCCTATTCCAATCAAGGCCAGTCCTCGCCGCGGCCAAATTAGAAGATACTGTTGATGTTGGTTACATGTTATTATACACTAACTTAAGTCATAGCCTATTTCCTCAACGGTAAATCATGTGTATGGTGTATTATGTTAAGACTACACTAGCTGGAGGCTAAATATGACGAGAAGGCTGGCCCTCCAGCTTCTACTGCAAAGCAACTTCACATGAATTATTCTGGCATTCTAAACACGTATAGGCTAGGCCTACTTAGTTTTCCTTGAAATGGTTTGACAATTAGGGTTGTATTTAGTTTTAATTGAGGAAGAGAAAAGAAGAGGGCCCTACTGCTGTATGTGTGACAGTGGCTAGCTTATGCAGTCATTTGAACAGACTTTCTGCTTCTCTTTTAAAGAGACCGGACTTTAGGTTTAGGCATTCTGCTTACTGTAGATGTGTCAGGGTGAACGAGGCTAGGTTTCACCAAGGTGGATCTTAGCCAAGATTTAGGCCTAACACGATCACGAGATTGAAGATTAACTCTTCTGGTATGATCTTTTTACTTCTAAACTTACCCCAATTTAACCTCGCTTTCATCAAAACCGTTGAAGTTTGACCAGAAACTTCCACATGCCTTATTGTTATGACTGGGTAGTGTAGTAACTTACAAGCTGGTGCTTTGGCCCAGTGAACGTAACCACTTAGGTCTAGGTCAAATGGGAGACATTTAAACATAACATAACATAACAGGTTGAAGGGCAAAGGAGGGCCAAGGCCCCATAAGATGCCCTGAAGACCAAGCCCTAATCAAAAGTCAAACCACCAAAGCTTGACTACAGCCCCAAACAATCAGATTCTACCACAGCCATGGAAAAACCTGTCAATGTTAACCTTAAAGCAGTGAACTGAGGGGGAGTTAACTACCCATTCTGGTAGACAATTCCACTCGTTGACAACTCTATGGGAGAGACTAAACTTCCTAATGTCAAGCCTTGCAAAAGGCTTTTCAAGCTTTTTACAATGCCCACGCACCCGAGAATTACCTTGAACCCTTAAATAACTACAAGTCAGAAGGGGATTTCTTTCACAAAGGAACTTGAAAACCTGGAGCATGTCTCCCCTAATCCTTCTCAGCTCCAAGGTGGTAAGCCCAAGATGTTTAAGCCTAGCATGATAGGGCAAATTTCTCACCTCAGGAATGAGGCGAGTGGCTCTCCTCTGAACCTGCTCTAAAACAAACTTGTCCTTTTCATAGAAGGGACTCCAAGCCTGAGCTGCATAGTCAAGATGGGGTCTTACCAACTGCTTATACAAATTAATTACAATATCCTTACTAAAATTGATGAAATTCCTCTTGATCAATCCAAGCACTCTATTAGCCTTTACAGCAGTGGCTGCACACTGCTTTGATGACTTTAAGTCCCCAGAAATTACAACACCCAGATCTTTCTCAGAGGTGACATTACTTAAAACACAACCATTCATGTTATAATCATAGCTAAAACTTTTGGGACCAAAATGAAGGACCTTACACTTACCTGCATTAAAAGACATTTGCCAGGTCTGAGACCAAGAAAATAACCTATCCAGATCTTTCTGCAGCAGTAAGGCATCATCCAAAATGCTAATTTTCCTATAAAGCTTAGTATCATCTGCAAACGAGATGTAAGAGAACTATCAATATCATTGATGAAAATTAGGAAAAGAAGTGGGCCAAGGACAGAACCCTGTGGTACTCCACTTGTGACTTCTTTCCAAGAGGAGAAGTTACCATTGACAGCAACTCTCTGAGATCTACCATGAAGCCACGAATTTATCCAATCAGCACAATTGCCCTGAACCCCTAACCTATGCAGTTTAACCATTAGCCTACCTAATGGAACTTTATCAGAAGTCTTTGAAAAGTCAAGGTAAATGACATCAACGCCATACCCAGAATCAAGAGATGAAGAGACATCTTCAAGAAAGCTAAGTAAGTTAGTAACACAAGATCTGCTTGGCAGGAAACCATGCTGTGACAGATTAAGTAACTCATTATCTAAAAGATACTCAAGTAAACTATCCTTAATCAAAGATTCCATAACTTTGCACACAACACTGGTTAAACTGACAGGCCTGTAATTGCAAGGATTACTTCGATCCCCCTTCTTAAAAATTGGAGTAACATTTGCTACCCGCCAGTCAGTAGGGACAAAACTCGAATCCAGACACTTCTGAAAAATGATGGAAAGAGGAACTGACAAAATCTCAGAGCATTCACGTAAAATGGCTGGGTGGACCCCATCTGGCCCAGGGGCCTTACTAGCTTTCAAACTCTTTAACCTTTTACAAACTTGTTCCTCTGAGAAAATGACATAACTGATTGAAGAAGAGACATCAGAACCATTACATGTCCCCAACAAAGATGATTCCTCGGTAAAAACAGATACAAAATAGTCATTTAACAAATTAGCCATATCCTGATGGTTACTAACCAAATTATTATCATCACCTTTGAGAGGCCCCACACCCTCCTTAAGCTTCTGCTTAGACCTCACATAGGCATGAAAAGTTTTGGGGTTTATCTTAACCTCCTTGGCCAACTGCTTTTCAAAACCTAGTTTTAGTTCCATTTACCAAATTTTTAACTAAGAATTCCTGCTTCTTGTAAGCTGCTAAGTTTCCTGGACTTTTACTGGCCGTATAGCGACGCCAACACTTACGTTTCTTCCTAGTTGCTCTAAGAACTTCTCTAGAAATCCAAATTGGCCTATTTTTAACCACAGCTTTCTTAAGTGGGATACACAACTTTGTTGTGTCAGAAACAACATCCCGGAAAACACTCCGTGCCTCAGCAGGACCCAAGTGAGACAAACGGGCCGCCCAATCTATGGTTAAAAGCTCCTTAGCACGAGTAAAGTTAGCCTTGCTGAAATCAAGAATTCTTTTGTCACTACTAGCATGATTGCTGAAACAATGTAACTCAAAACAAATAAGGTCATGGTCACTGGACCCTATCTTACCACCATTAGCTACATTTCTAACCATGATCTCATCAGTACTTAACACCAAATCAAGACAATTATCCTCACAAGTGGGAAACAGAACATGCTGGGTAAAGAAACCATCAGTCACAACCTCAAGAAAATCCCTCCCATGTAACCCACTAGTACAGGAATGCCAATCGATATCTGGAAAGTTAAAATCCCCAAACACAACAGCCTTTTTGGAAGAAATTTTTCTAAAAATTTGGAACAAACTCTGATTATTCTCAGCGCAAGAATTTGGTGAACGGTAAACAATACCGACAAGCAAGGGGGTGCCATAATCATTGCTACAGCTAAGTTCACACCACAAGCAGTTAGAGAACCCACAGGAAAACTTGGTTGTGACTTCAACACAATTTAAACTATCCTTGACAAACAATAAAACCCCTCCACCCTACCACCCACAGTATCAATCCTATCTTGCCTGAAAATTTTGTACCCGGGAACCTGAATTTCAGAGTTGCTTACCTCACTATGGAGCCATGATTCAGTAACTCCAACAATGTCTGGATTGTCAATGGAAATCTGTGCAAGAAATTCATCGAACTCGTTAAGAATGCTCCGTACATTAGCAAACACAACTTTGATCCCAGAAACTGCCCTGTCAGTTGAGATATGGTTAAAACCTCTGTGAGCTTGAATAGGACCCTCAACACAACCAACATCAGAGATACTCCTAGCACCATAATCCCTCGCCCCTGAAACTAGTTTGACAACTGGGATTCCACAGCCCTAGTAACCATCCTTCCCAATTCATTGGCCCCAACGCCTGACAAATGCAGCCCGTCTCTAGCGAATAGATCCCGTCTATTATGAAATTTGGCCCATGTATCAACAAATTTGAAACCCCCCTGAGAACACTCGTTTTGCAACCACTTGTTCAAACTCGCAATTTTACCCGAAGAAACCTTTCTGTCAAACCTAGGGAGAATACCACAAATAACCCCCTTACTGCGTGTGGACTTAAGTTTACTGATCAGTTCTTTAAATTTTGACCTGAGTAAAAATTGACTATCCCTACAGAGATTGTTGGTACCAACCTGAACTGCAACGACTTCCTCGTTCCCCACAATTTGATTGACCCTAGCTGAAATATCCTCAATTTGAGCACCTGGTAAGCAAACTCATCTTTAATAAAAAGTCATTTGCCCAGCCCTTTTAGATTATTTCCCCAGACAAGTGATCTATACACGACAAGGGTCTAGCTAGGCCTACATAAGAGACTATCCTGTGGGAGCCTTTTCCAGATATGATATGCCTAGGACTATTGTAGGCTTGGAGTTTTGAGGCCCATGATTGCTACTGGTACCTTAAAGCGGGCACGTAGCCACAGGAGACATTTTGTGGCATTAATGCCCCACCCAAAAATTTTTCCCCTCTCTGATGAAAATTGGCACTAGTGCACCTGATATTTCAAGATAATTTTATGGTCATGGTCGGTGCAAGGGCTAGCAAGAACTGGGTAACTTTCACAGTTTAATTGTTAGGTTAATCTTGAGAATGGCACTGGTGTTTCATCCATTTTCAATTTGATTTAATAAAAAGTCATTTGTAAGGGCCACAAGTTTTGCTAATGTAAATTTCTTTTCTCAGATTAAGACTGTAACACCCCCTTACAGTAGATTTAAAGGTGGTATGGGGTTGTTTTACTGTAATGTAGCTCTAAACAAAAGATGTATTTTGCTTAAGTCAAAGTCTGTATCCTTTATTTCACACTAGCAAAGCACTACTGTAGTTCATCAAAAACAACAGTGAGAAGCTATGAAATTATAGTTTTTGTTTCATTTTCTTTCAGTTGTTGGCTTGTAGAGTTGTAAGTTTGTAACACCATCCTTCAAATGAAATTAAAAAATTGATCGATAATATTCAGTTTACATACATATTGCTCCCTCTTTTTCATTCCCAGACCTACATGGACACTCACCCTCACAGTCACCCACAACCCATCTGACACATGTACAGTATACAATCTCACTCAGTGTCCACTCACTCCCACATTAACATGCTTTTACACACTAGTTGTACCTTTGCATGCATTTCTTCACCCACAAACTGACTGTGTGTTTACTGTATAACTTTGTTATTATCAATTCATTTTCTCATTTATTTTGCCCAGGTCTAGTTTGAACCCAGTGGGTTGTTATCATCGACTGCAGAATTTTCAGCTCATCTGAAAGACCTCTGATATTTTGCTTGATCTCATTTAGCCTTGCATGAACAGACTCCACCCCTTGTTCTCCGAGGTAACCTAGTCCAACTCCCCATCTTCTGATAAAAGGAACGACATGTTCTTCCAAAATGTGCATCTTCGGGGGGAATGTCTCCGAGGGGAATTTCTCACGGAAGAAGCTGAGGTAGGCTTTTATTGTTTCGTCTGGAGAAAGATCAAAGCAAGGAATAATTTAAATAATCATATAAATATACTTTTAATTCCTCCTCAATATGTTACAGACTTGAAAAGAGAAAACTCACCAAGTGCTTTCACCTGATCTTCTGTAACAGTTTCTGCAGTATTATACTGCCTGTGGCATATTCCAAACAAGCGAAAAAGCATATTGCACTTCTGTGCCATCACTTCAGCCTCACCCACAAGATTGGGACACAGCTGCCTTGTCTTGTCCACAACAGAGTTTGTGAGCATGTCTATGTTCTCTTTCTGGAATGGATGGAAGATACAGTAATTATGGTAAGTTTAAAGTAAGGGACTTTTGTTTGTATTATGTGTAAAGAAACACTTCTGCCAAGAGCAGCTTTTCATGGGCAGGAAGTTATACATTCACTTGCTTTGCAGCATCGATGAACATGGTTTCCCACAAAACTCTTGCCATTGTATGCCTGTCTGCATACACGGAACTTCTGAAGGGTGACATCAAGTTCCTTTGCAAGGGGCCCCTCACCAACTTCAAAAGAGGCAGATTTCCTCATGGCTTCCGCTTCTTTCAGCTGAATTGCAAAAGAGCAGTAAATATAGTTTACGTATGCAAAATAACAGCTACAGTACACATGGTATAACAAGAATATCTGTTTTCATTCACCAGCCGTAGAATAAAATGTTATGTTCTGTATGCATAACAAAATATGTTTTCAGTCCCTTCATTAACAAAAGTCAGTATTGAGTATTACAGTATCATTTTCAAAATACAGTATTTTAAATACTGTATTTAATTTTGCAGAGAGCAGTCTTTGTTGAAAAATTTTGACAAGAACCATGACTCATCATGATACTTATTTCTTATTACATCAAAATCTTCTCTGTATTGTTCTGATACTGTACCTACAAAAATCGACAACTAACTTTTCCTTCACATCACTAATCTAAACTTACAAGTTTTCTTTTTTCTTCTAGGTGTTGTGTGGTACTGTTCTGGTACAGTAGATGGAGGCCTGTTCCTCATCTTGGATTGTTGCCAGGTGCTCCAAAAGGATTTCTGCTCTGTCATCTAGACCAGCTGCTTCCTCTTCCAGTCTTGTTGCGGTAAAGTGTTGTTCCAGAGCAGTCTTGAATGACATGGAGAGATCGTAGTCTTTATTTTGTTCCTTCAAATTTTTTGCAATTGCCTGATCTAGCAAGTGACATTGTTTCTCAAAAGAGTTGAAATGCTTCAAGTATAGACCGAGGCTAATATGAAGCCCTGGTGGGCAGACCTGAGAAAGGAAGGAATGAACAATGTAATTATTTTCCTCAGGATGGACATTTTGTTTATGATCTAACAGGCCTCGATTTTCATAAAATTTATTTTTAGCTGTCCGAAACAAAATTTGGTTGTCCGAAACATTTTTGCGCACAATTACAGTACAAAACAGTAATTGGGTTTACGTATTATTGGTCTCAAAGAAAAAAGATGATTTTTGCAAAAAAAAAAAAAAACTTGCAGTCTCAAATTGTATGATGAGAAAAGCTGAAAGAGTTGATTAGCCAGCAATATATATACTTCTTTAATCATCAAAAAAAGGAAGTTGCTTGAAAATAATCCACTGTGAGAGAAAAATGGTTGTCCATTGGACAACCAACCTCCAACTTATGGTTGACCGTACGGTTTTTTAGTTGTCCCGGGCAATCGGACAACCACGAAAATCGAGCCCTGAATCTACTGTACACTGCCAAATAACTCTAACTAGATATTTTATGTGAGGAATTGGCAGCAAGCTTTATGGAGAGGGAAAGATACACTACCTGTTCAAGGGGAATATCAAACAGAGGCTTGTTGATCATGTTATTGTACAGCTTGACATTTGATGGCCTAGCGCCATCTTTCAGGAATTTGTCATGGTCTTCATGCATCATTTCAAGGCTCCTCTTTGTACAATTTCGATGATCTGGGGGTAGCTTCATGCCATCTTTGGTTACAGTACACCATAAGCAGCAGTGGCGACCTGTAGAAAAATGAAGGAGGGTATCCTGAGATTCTGCACATTTCCAAGGATTCAATTTTAAGAATGAAAAAGAAAGAAACTCACCACTTGCTCCTGTGATACCGTAGACTCTGCACAGGTATTCATAGTCACCGAACAGAAAAACTCGCAAGTGGTGATTCCTGTAATACCAAAAGCAGACAGTACAGTAATTTGAGGCATTAGATCCTGATAACTAATTACACATAGCCTAACAGTTTGAAGTATACAAATAATAATAACTTTCCAGACTTACTTCCATTGGGAGGTTTGCAGACTTGAAACTTGAAAACAGTGATCTTTCAATGCGATCTTAAAGTTCCCGGTGACATCGTCAGCAGGAAACGCCACTACTACCACAGTGTTTCGAGGTGCATTTGGTGTTGATACATTGCCAATTTGAAATACCTGCTTGAATGTACCGCCGCCTTTATCTCCTCCAACTTTGATCCATACCTCATCTTTTGGAATATTGTTCCAGTGGAGGAGGCCTAGGCTGTAAGATAAAACGTCTTCAATAATTTTCAGTACTTATCAAGGTCAAAACTTTTCCTAAGCTTGGAAAATAGCCCATACCAAGGGGGTAGTGTTAGAAAAGAAAGCCAATGAAAATGGTTATGTGGAAGTCATGCAGGAAAATTTATTTCAACAGACACTTTTTGAAAAAAGTAAAAATACCTGTAAAGTCCATCAAGTTGCTGCTGAACTTTTGCACTGAGAGATTTCACACCAACCCAGGGTGTCTTCTTTAGTATTGTAGCCTCATCAGCATTTTTATGGAAAAGAGGAAGCCATTCTGCCTTAATGTTGTCATTCATTAGTTTGCTTTGCTGACTCGTCATGGCAGTTTCTCCTTCTGTCCGGATTCCATACTGCTTTAACCATCTGTAAATTAAATTATTAAAATGAGTTGTAATCTATACAGCACTCACTTAAACACTATTGCTTATCATGCGTATGGTTATATGGCTAGAATAATCATGATGACTACCATGAATACCTTTTTAACTCTCTTGCCTTCTTCCAGGATGAGCAGGTATCTGCCTTCAAGCCCCAAATTCCCCTTTCGGGATGGTAACCTGAGACATGTGAAGTTGGTCCAGCGTAACGTTTTTCAGTTCCTCGCTTAGTTGTTTGCTTGCTTGGCGTTTACTGACATACTCTCGTGCTTGGGAAAGCAGATTGCAGCGCTTTCTCTTCGTTTGGTTTTCAGAGTCATTTGTACCCTTCCGTGGTTTAGGGAGGTGAATGAAATGTAGAGGCTGACGAAACAAAAAAAAAAAACATTATATACATAGTTATTCAGTCTTGGAACCTACTCTGAGCTGACGAGATCTATCAAGATCGAAACAGTACTGTCTGCAGATTGAGTTATATATATATTATAGTACTGTAAGTGTAGTGTAATTAATAAAAAATTTCTTCTATAAGTAAAACTTATATTGTTTAAGCAAAATACAGGCGAATTTATTTCCTCACTGAATGGTGCTGGCCTGTTCACTTATTCATACCTAATTTTTTTACTTATTAAGCCTTGACATCATGTACTGAGTTGTAATTTTTTCTGTTTCATGCCATTTACATAGCTTAGAGTTATACAGTGTTCTTACCTTTCATAGCTTCACAGTTCTATCCTGGAATATGAATCATTCTTATAAGTATGAATAAGTGTCCTCAGTATTGAGGACATTACTGCGCATACATACTCCAAGAGAGCATGCCATGCAACAAAAATTTAACACTATGCAACTCTGAGCTATGTCAGCTGTTACAGAAATGGCCATTACCACAATTCATGGCATTTTTCTAGTTTTCTGATACATTGACCCCACACCCAGGAAACTTACCTGCCCCCTAGTCTTGAAAGTTGCCATGCCATTCTGGGACTGTTGCAGTTTGCTTTTGATGATATGCGTTCCAATATAGGAGTCAATGGTGCGTCCAGCGGTCTTGCTAAAATGTCATTTAAGTTTGCACCTTCCTGTGCAACGGAAAGTGGTGCGACTGTTGTTTGTTCTTCCCTTCCCCTACAGGCCCCTACAGTCCCCTTCAGGCTCTCTAGTGGAATTCGTGGTGAACTTTTTGTCTCTTTTTCCTTTTTCTTACCAGTGTTGTAACTCCGTTTCTTAGGCCTTCCTCCTTTACACTGTTTTTGCCACATTTCACAAACTAGACATTGACCGGTTCTTGGGTGGGGGTTCCAGGAAACTGGGATGGCATATTTTGTTGTTTGGAAAAGTTTGCAGTTACACGTATGGCATAGATGTTGTGGATGAACAGTGTCATCATCAGTCGATATGTCTATGGAAAATGTTGCAAATATTTTCCCAGCATACGTCACACAATTTTTAGGGGAATATCCCTTGTCACGGTTGTAGCATGATTGCACCCTTTCTCCACAGATCCTGCAGAGGTGCTGCAGCTTTTCAACATGACCTTGTAAGTTCATTGAGCCAGCCGTAAAAAAAAGTTAAATTGATGGTTTTTTCCTTTTCAACTGATGCTTTTCCAGTCAATTTTGAAATAATGTAAGAATTACTCTAAAGTGCTGTTTCCTGAAAATTAAGACATACATGTTTAGTACAAACTTCTGTGTAATTTTTTGGGGGGTCTACACTCATTAAAACTAGCTCCTTCTTTATTCTTTTTAAGTTGAAATATTGCATTTTCCATTCTTATTGTTTTATACTCCCACCATTTTTCATTGCCCCTATGTGCTGGCTAATTGTATTTCACATTATACTAGCCTAAACATTTTGACAATTTTTATTTTTGTATATTGTTTCACACTGAATTTCCAATAAATGGTCATGAGGTTAGAAAATGTGAATAAGTAATGTTTTTCTGTGATTTCACATTCAGCCTATAGCTCATCTTCCAAGCTAAAATTGGTCTCCTTTGGAAGGGTTTTAACCCTCTTATCATTCAGTAAAACAGTTCTTGTGAGAGGAAGTAGGTTTCTTCTTGTCAATTACTTGTCTATCAGGTGGCTGCCATGCAATTTAGACATCACAGTTTAATCAGTCATGTGATTTTCTTATTCTGCCCTAATATAAGCTAGCATACTGGTAGGATAATATTTCTTTCCCAGTAACTTTGCCCCTATTTGCCTTTATGTGTTATTGTGTAATCTGCCCTCACTTCCTATTCCCATCTGGCAAACATTTACAAAGACACTGTCTGTAAAGCCAGGTGACGAATCGATAAGGCCTAAATGTACCATAAATTAGCATTTGGCCAAGTCTATAGCCAAAGTTTTGAAAGGGTGTGTCAGGTAGTGAGGGGGGGGGGGGGACCCAGGGGGTTTAAGCAATTTAAGTGAAATTAACAGTTTTGGGCCTTTGAAATAATACACTAGCGGTAGAGCCCAAAAGTTTTAATGGGTCAAATTTTCCACCCCTTGGGTTTTGTGCCTTTAATTAGGGCTGGCAAAAATAATCCTTTTTTGGGAGCTGCATGGTGCTACATGGTACTGGGACATCAGGGCTGCAAAAGCAATAGACCCTTACAGTTATAGGAGTTTATCAAATGAGATGGGGGCTGCATGTTAAGTATCAAACCCCTCCCTAGCTCGATCTGTTCTTTGTTATACCCAGACTGAAATCATGGTCATACTAGCTTGGGGGGGGGGGGGCTGAGGGCCTAGGGCATCCCCCTTGTGATTCCCATATCGTACATATGCCACTCGCTAAGTGACAGTAGCACTTAATGTAGAGAGTGGGATAACTGTCTTAGGCCTAGAGTTTTTACCCCAGTTGGGCCCATAGCCAGCTTTCCATTTTTAGGTGTGGAAGTGTTGTTATTAAGTGAGAACTGTGGTGGGGGCATAAAACTTTCTAATTACAGGTGTGATAGTTTCAATTTTCATAAGGGGAAGGGGAGAAATACTTGGTGGGGAAGTGCATCCCTCATAAGGCAGCCCAGGCTCCTACCCTGGAAATCATGTTGAGGTAGACTTCTCCTTTGTAACATATACACAATTTCAGTACCATACGGTACATACTGTTATGTAAAACAGATTTGCTATGGGGCAGGGGTACCTGTTCCCTGTCATATAGGGCTTTGACCCTCAGCACTGGCTTTCATTCTGAACCTAGATGCCCCTTATCAATTGCTAGTTGGGTAACTGAAGAAACTGCCCTCTTTTACATTCCTGGCAAAAATCGTTGGTCTAAATTTTGCTTATTCCCCTCCTAATGTCAGTTAACTTGTTTAATCTTCATTGGGAACAAACAACAAAAGGGCGAATATGCATATATACACACACAGTCTTATGAATATCGTTACACAAAACAATCTAGCAACTAAGCTAGTTGCACACTCGTACTTTTAAGGTAATGTTCTGTTACTAGAGCTATCTAGCATTTCTGGGAAAAGTCCTGTTACATTGTATAGTGTTATGAGTTGTGGGGTATTTACCTTCTCTTTCGAAGAAGTTCAATTTCGTCTCACTGTGAACTATTTACAGGGTTGACATACTTCGTACGTCGAAAATTCGCTGTGATCTGGATCAAACGGGCATGTTATCTGTGTACGAGTCATAATAAATAACTAATGAAAGTGTGTATTTCATTTTCATCCATGTTTCCCGCCCCAAAACCGACCAAAATTCATCATTTTTTCATGTCGTCTGCCAACACTTTTCTCCCTTACCGAACGTTGTTTACGCCGTTGCCAGCTCATTATCTACGTTGCAACGTGTTAAATACATATTCATATACGCGCTTGCGCAATGCCATTGTTTATCTAAAATGCCACAAGGCGTATTGCCAGCAAACATACGCGGGCCGCGCGCGCGCGCTGCTGCATGGTGCATGCATGCATGCAGCTGCGCTGCATTGTGCATATCCCAATTACAAGGTGTATTAATGCGTCCATTTGTTCGCCCTCAGATAGAGTCCCTAAAAGGAGCACTTTTTTTATATGTTATGGAATGAACTGGGGTTTTCTGTAATTTTGTTTGGAAAGTATATTAAATGAAGTACCATTTGTGAAAAAATTGGCTCAATTAAAGCAATTTTGTGGAAATTATGGGCCTTAGAAGCTGGCGGAGGCATTCCGAGATTTTAGTGAAAAACAAGGCTCGGAAAAGGTGGTTTGAACTTTGAGGTGAAATAGCAAATAATCTTCACGGTCATGATATGGTAAATTGAAAGTGCCATGAATGGCCAACTTGTCAGCTTTCATATGAGGGGTAGCTTGACCCTGGCGAAAACTTCGACAAGCTTTTAGAGGCCCGTTTACTTTTTGGATTTAGTGTGTAAGTCAATGGGGAAATTAATGGGGATATGCTCCCTGCAGACGCCTTTTATCATAGTCAATAGAGGGCGCCTATATCGACTATGCTCAAAGATATTATAAACATAGATACCAAACTTAAAATGGCGCGGTGACTCCTCATGGAGCCCGTTTCGGGGCGGAAGTGCTGATCAATGATCAGTCGTTTTGGGGGCCAACAGTTAGGCCCTAATTGATATCTTCCTGTAGTATAAATAAGTATGATTTTAAAACATTGCAATTCTTGCAAACACAGCTCTTCAATAAATTTCACTAACATGAAACAGTTTTAGGCTTCTTCGCCGGCTTTCTACTTAAGAACATTTAAACATTAACACACAACGACTGGTTTGAAGTTCATTTGCTCACTGGTTGGTCAGTTCCTATGGTATCTTCACAAGCGTACACCTGTGCACGCGTTTACATTCTTACGCGCTTACAACACAAAATCAACTACTGCGTTCTTTTTCCAAGCACGCGGAAGTACGCGTCAGTTACTCCGGACTTCAAACGGAGAAATGCATTGTGCGCGTACAGAACTTACTTTGAAGATACACGCACGCTGACATTTCGTCACAATGGAATTTTCAATAACGCATACGTGATTGTGCACGCAGATAACGGAATAGAACTGTGCGCATGTCAAATGAACACTTCCGCCCCTCCGATTGAACCTCCATGAGGAGTCAACGCGTCTAACAGTGTAGGGATAGGAGTTTGCTATCTACGTTTGTAATATCTTTGACTATGCTTTTACATCGACGTTTTGTTATCGGTCCTACTGAACCACGCGCTGACATGCCTGGCTATGTCTTGTGTGCCAGGACATGCGCTGAGGCGCGCTGCAGATACTAAACCGCACGCGGTTAGCTTTTTCTAATTTTATACATAGGAACCCTATGAAGAGAAAGAGCCATCAAAAACACAGAAACTTCCGATCAGATGATCACATATCAGAGAAAATACGAGAACATTTCGGATGTTCGTTGTGTACACTGTGAAAAGAGTCTGTAATTATATTTTTTTTCTACAGGTACAGAAGAAAAAATAAAGAAATACAAAAATTATACATAATGAATTGACAGCACTTTTTACTTCGCTTGTTTTTCATTTTATGTTCTGTAAATGTACAAACAAAGCAAAAGACAATAATCGCGAATACAATGCTGATATTAATTTAGACTTAACGCTCACATTAATTTCATTAATTGTCACCGGAATATCCCTTTAAATCCCATCTAACTAGGTACTAACTAAATAAAACCAAGGCCTGACAGTTTTCTGTACGTTGGCCAAATTGATTGTTTTAGAGCCTTATTTGGATATTTCTGGGGCATCCGCTCGCCCAGCTGGTTGAAAAAGGAAAGGAAAAAATACGGAATGAAAATAAAGAAAAGGAGAAAATGAAAATATCTCTCAACAAAGGAAAATCATGTACCTCAATCAAAAGAGTTATAATTAGCTAATAACGTGACTCATAATTATTATCCGTCATACATTTGACCAAATCGGAGCATATTTTAAAAGGATTCCACCTTCGTTTGGAGAATGTAGCTTTGTCTGGATTGAATTTTGAAATAAATGAGAGACGTGGTAAAGCGCGTTAGGTACAGCCAAGTTATGACTGACAAGTTATTTAATATATTATCAAGCGTGTGTGCGTGGTGTCAAAGCCAAAGCCCCCTACCTCAAAGAAAAATAAAAAAGGAAAACAAGATGGCAATCCACGGAGTGGCTCATCGCAAGTACACGTAACCCTACAAAGCCCATCTCCTTTTTCTTTATTTTCGGTACATGAACCGTAGGCTACAGGTTGAAGGCTTATACATTGACGTCACCACTGACGGCATTTTGAAGGGATAACAGTCTACACGAGACTGCACCAGTAAGTAGGTGTGTAGCAAGCAGTATAGAAATCATCCCACGGTGAGAACAAGCTTAAGTGCTTTCCCGCTTGGTTGACCAATCAGCAGTCTGTCCTTTTTGTGTAATTGGTCTGTTATTCCTCCACAGCAGGGCAAACATTTTGCATTGTCACATTATGCAAATCAACACCAACAAATTTAGACTGATTGGTCAACGGGTGCGCTGTGCCCTATACGTTGATAAAGCAGTGTTGGCAAACATGGGCGGGATTTGATCTCTGAAAGTGTGGGGGGGGGGGGGGACAAATTCTGGCAGACTACCAAACGGCACCGAAGGCGCAGCGGGTGCGCGAAGCGCTCCAGCAAACGGCGTGGGATCCTGGGGCAAAGCCCCGATGGGGTCCAGAGGGCGAAGCCCCGGGAGCTCATGGGTATTTACGAAATTGTAGACATTAAAATGATGCATTTTATCTTCAACTTTAAATTACATAAGATGAGCACTTAACAGAACACAAATATCACAATTTGACTTTCTTCAATTACATCCTTACTCCGTATGATTTGAGTCGACCGGAATCGATAATGCAGAGGGTGCGGGGAGGATGAATGGATTACTTAAAATTTAGGTTCTTCGGGGGCTCCCTTCTTGGTACCCCAAATCTTCTTTTCAGAAAGCTAGGGGGCTTTTCACATGATGTGAATTCAACCCTTGTCTATGATGAGGCGCGCAAAGCGCGCCGAAAAATTTAACGCTTAAGACATCTCAATAATGAAACTGAATGAAAATTAGAGAAAGGATGGGCGACTTTTAACCTTAGATGAATAACGTTGCCCCCCTAAAGACTTTCTTCCTCATGCACAAACATACTCTGGTTTCCTATATAGTCTTTTTCAGGGGACTTTCACAGAGCCTTTACCTGTAAAGGGGCGCAAGGAGCGCGCCGAAAAAGTGAATTTTTACTTCATCTCAATAGCGAAATTGAAATAAAATTAGACAAAGAGTGGTCCTTTTTCACTACAGCTGAATAATGGTGACCCCTGAGGATATTTTTACTAAGCAAAAACGTACCGTTGGTTTCCTATAGAGTCCTTTTCGTGAGATTTTCATAGAGTCCTTATCTGTGGTGGGACGCGCAGAACACGCCAAAAAGGACTAGTTTTGAGCCATCTCAAAAGAGAAATTAACGGAAATTAGAGAAGGGTGGGTCCCTTTTCACTTCAGCCGAAAAAGGGCGGAGCTCCAGATTAGGGTCAAATAAGATCATCGTCCTCTCAGAAAGCTTGGGGGCACTTGGTCAGAGAAGGGGACCAGAAGATGACCGCCTCCCTGCCTCCCCCTTTCACTAGTTACAGTAGAGCTTCAGCTGTGTACCACCCGGGCACTGGTGATAAGTTTCAGGGACAATGGAAGAGGTGTTCTACAAGAAGTAACCCCGAATCCTGAAATATTTAAAACGGGTGCACGCGAAGCGTGTCGAAAAAAGGAGAGTGTTTAGACGTTTATTGAAAGAATAGTTTTTATTTAGTTTTCAAAGCAGTATATGACCTGTTTAAACATTATGCAACTTAATTAAGTATCACTCGCGTATCTCTGTCAGTTTCAGTTTGTATTTTTGTAGCACAAGCAGCCAGACTAAGACGTAAAAAAAACTAAGTTCTGGAAAAAAGTGGGGGGCATGTTGGCAAATTGTATAAAGTTGGACCTAGCTAATCAAGCTAATTGAAGCCGACAGGAGGGTCACTCAAGTGATGAATGCTAGTATAGGCTACTACACTTTCACCTTACTAAATGCTTTTTGCGCCATGCTATTGACGAAACAATTGCTTGGAAATTGGCCACACCCCTTCTCAGGACGTTGCCCTTTACCAAAATGACAGAGCCTTTTCTGTAATTCTGACACCGTTTGAAAAAACAATAGGTCAAATATCCTTCCTCTTCTGACGTAATCCATACCCAGTACGTGAATCGTAATTATGACTTGGAAACAAAAAATTGTTAAAAAAAAAACCAATTGATCTTTCGCACCCCAGAAAAACATATGAAGCAGAGTCTTCACAAACAATAGACCTATATGTAAACTCCTGTATACATGAGCAACACTCCCCCAAAACTTGAGATTGTTGCACACCCCTGTCTAAACTGTGTAAGAAACTGAAAATGAGCGTGTTTTCGTTTTTGCGAGTGAATGTTTGGAAATGTTACTCGTGTATACAGGCCTTAGAGGAATTACTGCAACGCGGCCAAATGAGAAATCCCAACTACTAAGACAAATCGATCGGAACCTAAAGCCGCAACTGGTCCCCACCAGGATTTTAGGACTACTATCTTTCTCTCAATTATTAGATGTGTTGTTTTGTAAACATATCTAGCCAATACATCGCGATCATGATATGGAAAATCTATGTACCCATTATGTTCAACAGAAAATTTGGCGACTGCAGAATATGATGAATCACAGCTGCGCGCACTAACGTTTGTTTTCATCATCTGTCGCGAACAGGATCCCAGCATGAAATTTATTCCTGTAGGCCGGGCTGCAACGATAAAAAAATGACTTAAAAATGGGAAACAACAAGTTCAGTAGGGCACAGTGACAGAAATATCATAGTGAGAAACGTTTGGTTAATGTAAATAACTTGCCAGGCAAAATTCGGTGATAGTTGTTTACGTTCGAAGGTCGGTCGTCATTCAGAAGTGAGCGTTCAGGTCTCACTACTCCATTAGGGTAGTGTTCTAGAGCGTCAAATGCACACCCTCAAAGAAATAGTTCTTTCAACTCTGGTTTGGACCAAATTTTGTCAAGATAACCTGCCAGCTGGGTAATAAAAGTCCATGAATATGAAGGAAAACTTGCCAGAGAGTGGATGTTGAAAATTTGAGTAAGATTGATGGTGATTTAAACTGTTTAAAAAATTGCTGTGAAATGGCACAGGAGTTTCATTTTGGTGAAGAGGCTAGGGGTAGGTGTACCCTAAAAAACTTCCTGTTTGAAGCCGCTGCAATGATTTCTCTTTAAAGTATGGGCAAGAAACGATTTTAACACAATTAGACCTTTGACCTCTGGACTTTGACCTTCGCTTCCGGGAGTCTGCGAGGCACAATTTCTAACCACTAGGTAACTCCCGACCAAGTTTGAAGAGGATAGGGCAATCCCACTAGGAGGAGTTTTTGACACAAATTCTCACATCAAAATATACATTTCCCTCTCCATCACGTGATGGTTGTTGCCATGGTACCAGATTTTGGTAGGGCAGGGCAACCGTATAATATGTGTGAACTGACACAGTGGGATGCAGTTTATTACAGAAATACAGTGAAAAACGATTTTCACCAAATTTGACCTCTGACCTCTGGCCTTTGACCTTCCTTCCCGGAAGTCTGCGAGGCACAACTTCCTACCCCGAGGTACCTCCCCACCAAGTTTGAAGATGATCGGTCAAGCCCACTAGGAGGGGTTTTTGACACAGATTTTTGCAAAAATATACACTTTCTGTTCCATCACGTGATCTTTGATGTTTGTTGTCATGTGAAACACATATTTTGGTAGCCCTAGACATATTTATGATATGTGATAACTTTCATGTTACTGACACGTTTCATTGCAGAAATAAGAAAAACAATTTTAACCAAATTTGACCTTTGACCTCTGACCTTTGACCCTCACTTCCGGTAACGAGTGGTAGAAAATGGTTCCACCTGGGGTACCTCCCTACAAAGTATGAAGACGATCGGCTCAGCCGTTTAGGAGATATAAGCAAAACAAAAAAGACACACACACACATACACACACACATACACACACACACTGACACGTTTTGACCCTTCCTCCAGAAATGGGGTCCCGGTCACCTTGGGGTGCCTCACCTTGGGTAAGACCCATAGACTAGTGACTTGGAGTACAAATTATTTTTATGTGAACCATGCCCTTTTTAGCTGTCATCGCCATTTTTAACCAATTTGGCAAAGTGATTGCAATATCTCATCCTCCTCACGGAGCGTTGTCGGCTTCCGTAGTGCCCGGAGGTAGCCGTGGCAAAGAGTACTGTACATGGAAGCCCATCTAAACACAGGCCCATACACAACTGCATCATGCATCCTGCATGTTGTTGACTTGTTCTTGATGCATTTTGACTTTTGTGCAAAACGTGAAACCAAAACCTAAGGAAAGGAACAGCGACTTTATCTTGAATTTTGGTTATTAAAAAGGAACATTCTGTATTTTTCTCAATAGTTGGCATGATTGAAGTTTCTGTTTGGACTTCAGGCATTTTGAAATCTATAAAGTTACAAGATCCATAATTGTATGACTTCAACTAATTGACAACACTTTAATTTGAAGGGAAGATACAGTATCACATTTTTGAGCTGTTGTGCTGGAAAGGGGCACTGTGTCGCTTGAGCATTTTTCTTTCGTGAGACAGAATTTAAAAAAATTAATAATAAAACAAAAAACAAAAGCTATTTTTTGATAGTGTGTGAGCTGAATAACAATTTGCTGTAACAGCATATGCGAGCGAAGTATTTGCCTTGTTGTAGAAGCTGGGTAATTGTCTGTTGAGAAAATACCTTTGCATGTTACCCATTAGGACAATTTTTTCCACTGATCTGTGGGAGCATAATGGCCTTTCAACCATTCGGCTTGTAATAAGGTGTACGGAGGTACGTTTCACCAGCCTAAAATCTCAGTCAAAACAAGTAACACACGACGTGCATCATTTAAAGTACGTTGCCAGCACTTTCGGGGAATGTTTCATCTACAATATACGAAGGTTTGCATTATACTACATCATTATCTTTTTGGGAGGCGCATTTGCTTTCAAACTCAAATCGGTAATATAAAAAGGCAAAGTGAGTCTTTATGTGAATGTTAAAAGCGACAAACGTAGTTGCTAAAATTTACAAGTTTTCCATGACTACGATTCTGCACCACAATTAAACATTGCCTCTAGTAAAAGTTAAAAGTGACAAAAAGATGACCGGTCATCTCGGTCTGACGTTGTGGTTGGCTAACGAAATCTGGATAGTAGTGTGGCATCTGTGTAGAATTTTTCTACCCGAACAAAATTACAAAATTTTCATTCAACAGTTATTAACGTATTTGAATGAACGTTCTTTCTATACTTTAAAGACCTGATTGAAGTAATGTTGATTCTGGTAAATGATCACACTCTAACAAAATATCTGGTGAAATTTCATCAGATTCCTTGTCAGTATTGCACCCATACAGTCCTGGTTAATATAACCCGGAATTTTTATTCAAATTAACGAAATAACAGGTTAAAACTATATATGAAGAATCGTCAGTTATTTTGTTAAACTCACTAGTGTAACAGTTAATGTGACAATGATTTCCTGGTAAAAGAGTTACCAGGATTGCGTAGGTACTATATCAACACCGACCTGATGGTGAAATTTCACCAGATATTTTTAGAGTGCAGTTCTCTTGAAAAAGAAAGGAAAAAGAGGTGCTGTAACAAAAGGTTAATATTTGCTGTAAAGCTGATTGCTTCTTTTAATTATAATTCTCTCCTTCCTTTCGATGTCATTTACAATGATTTTATGTGTAATCGCCCTTCCTGTGGTAATTGGAATAATAACGTCATAAAGTCATGATACTCACAGAAAAAAAAAAAACAAACAAACAAAACTGAGACCATATACCGTATAGAGTCAGGTTTCATTATAGACGCGGAAACGTGTGTTACTGCGGTCTTGTAGTGATGTATTGCTGATTAACTCGTTTAAAAAGTAGTGCCTCTGATAAACTTTGCTATCATACAGCTTGGCCTTCAAGCAATAACGTACATTCTACAGGCTATAACTTACATTTTTCTCTGAACTTAGATCATACTATTTAATATAAATACTTATCAACGAGAAAATTGTGATTCATTCGATGTTGATTTCTTCTTTATTTTGCCCCGTCTATCACTAACTTTGGAAAAGTTTTGAAAAGAGTCAACAAAACTGACGTTACTTCAGTTTGTTTAATTCCATTGATTTGGATATTCATATCTATAGTCAACATATCGAAGATTTTTCTTGTGCTGGTACCATGGAACAATCATCTCTTTTTAAATTCGTATTCATCTTCGGCACTGCGTTACTGGTCGTCATCGAAATGAGCAAAGCGTCGGATTGTCCAACCGTAGACGGGTGTTCTTGTGGTAATAGAAACTATAAAACCGCGACCATCCTTGCACTGATGACATACGAATGTGACGGGACAAACAAGTCCTTAACCAAAATTCCACAGACTTTTCCAATCCATACCACATACCTTTACATGAGCAATCATTTTATTGTGAATATTTACAGGGAAGACTTCCACAACATGACATTTTTGCGGTACATTGTAATTATATATTCAAATGTGTCTTATATTGAAGACGGGACATTCCAAACACAGACGAATTTGGAAGAACTGCACTTGGAAGGTAATGCATTGTCCGTGATCAACGCTAGTACATTTAAAGGTATTGACAACCTGAGAGTCTTAAACTTAGCTAATAACAACATTAAAAAAATTGATAAAAATTCATTGGTTGGTATGAAATATTTGAAGAAGTTACAACTACAAAGGAACCAGCTATCAAAGCTACCGGAAGGAATATTTCAAGATGTCGATCGGTTACAAGAACTTCTGCTTTGGAACAACACATTGGTTTGCGACTGTGACGTAATGTGGTTAGTCGAGTTCTGGTCTGGAGAATTCTTAACAACGAACACAACATGCTCAGCACCGACAGAGAAGGAAAGAACGGAGTTATTTTCTCTTTCTGAGGAGGATTTTTTGTGTTTAAAAACAACGCCGGAAACAATCCTAACATCTTCGAACTTAATAATCGTGGTTTTATGTAGTGTAATTGTTAATGTGCTGTTGACGGGTCTAGCGGCAATGTTCATTAATAAATACACCATACTTCGAAACCAGAGAAGGCCACCCAAATCTAACAATATCCAAGGGACTTATACAACAACCGTTTCCCCCGAAGACACAGATTCCGGATACTACGTTACTATTAAGTAAAATACGTCTTCGCACTAGGTGCATGGGTTACACTCTTCATGCACAAAAACCATGACTACGTAATAGAGGTAATCTTGATGGACATACTTCACTACTGGAATTTATACCGTAAAAGTTTGTAGGTGCGTGCCTGCTTAGCAGACATTGGTGGAATTCGTCATTAGGGACTCAGTGTCTTCATGTGTCTGGGATGAACACTATTATACCATGAGCATCTTCAACGGTAATTTGATCCGAAAATCAATTTTTCATAGTAAGGAACATCCCAGGTCCATGGCCAGAGAGGGTAGTAGGCATACTGAATGTTGGGGAACTTGCTCACAAGGGACCGGGGTACGACAAGTTTCGGGTGCCAGGAGAGGAGGCCAACATAAATGTAATTGTATTTTTTTTTTTTATTTTTTTAGCGGCAAACATTTTTCTGACCATTTTCACAGACTCAAATTTCGCTATACGGGCATGTAAGTTAACTGACCACGCGCACTATATGCTAGCGTTTTATTCCAACTGGCTAATTACTTGTTAAATTCAGTATCTTATACATTAGTAAGGTGAAAACTATATGTTAGTATTAAACGCCGCTTAACGATGGAATTAAGATGTACAAAATTGCATAATATGTGTAATAAATATATATTTATACTGAGTCGTTCAATAACAGAACTAATCCACTAAAACACTTTGTGTAGTCGTATATATTCATATCCTTTAACATTTATTTTTCAATAGTTTGATTCTGTGCATCACAGACCATATTGTATTGTAATACATGAAAATGAGCCTAACTTACGGGGCCTAAGGGGGGTAGTCCCATGAAACATTTCTTACAGGCCCAGCACGCAGGCTAAATACATTTGGGTAGTTCCATAAATTAGGGGGCCAATGGTAAAAATACACTTTCAAATGCTACTGCCATGCAACTTTAGTTCACATGATGGTAAATGTGTTATTATTTTGTCACGACAATTTAGGGTGATTATTTACTTACAGCAAAATTTGTGTCAATGGAGTAAATCTTCCCAATTTGGTGAAAAATTAGCTTGAATTAGCCATTTTTAGACCAAAAATTGTGACATTGAGAGTTATAGTGTTTGCACGGGTAACCCGGGTACCCGGGTACCCGCCCGCCATCGTATTACCCGGTTCCAGATCTACTACCCGAATCTTAAAAAAAAAAAATGCATGCAAAAGGATCATCCCATTTACGCCATTGCCCACGGTAATGGACTAAAATATTTTGCCAATTTGGTAAACATTCTCCGAGACTGAGAATGAAGAGAGCCCCCAGAAATTATGTGTAAGTTTGATAGTTGTCTGTACTTCGTTTCTGAAGCTGAAATTTTTATCAGCGTGCGGCCTGATCGCGCTATCGTCACGTAGTGGGTTGCTTCTCACACATCACATGTATATCACTTATAAACTTACACGCAAGCATCTGACGGCCGATTCAAAATCACATCGTACTGTTTCACGCAGACAGACAGTAGCAAGACATACTGTATCACCCCCGTCCAGCTCGCAAAGACAGTGCCCGTAACGTTCAGCATGCTAGGTAAACTGAGCCTTGCATGTATATACGATCTTATTATCAATACGGTATGCCACCTCGAGTATAATCCTCGAATATTTCTTAATGGTTAAAGGTGTCAGTTTTACACAAATCAACACTTTGCCGCTATCTGCAAAGTAAAACGACATCAATGTAATAACACCGTAAACATTCACAATTTTTTTTTTAATAGGCCAGTATATATTACGTTATTTTGCCCCAAAATGGCGAGCAGACTACGAAGTTTATGTGTGAAAGTTATGTTACCGTGCCTGGATGTCGACACGAGGCTAGCTACGTAAGACCGTACATACCCCATTAGCGATAATTCCAACGCACATTGCAAAGTAGTATGAGGGAAGTTCACAAACATGACGTCGTTTGTTTACAATCAGTAATTTTTGACGTGCAAGAGAATACCATAATACAGGGCTCTGATTAGTTGATATTTTTAAATCAGTGGTTTAAAAGGAGAAGCTTCGAGCTCTTACTATGCTGGCTTTTCAAGTAGGAAAGCGCCCCAAAATTCAATATCAAATTGATATAACGTTAGGCCTTGGGAAGTATAATTTTCTTATTTGACTGTTTTCTGTTACGTTTTTTTTTACTTGTCATTTTGATCTAAAACAAAACGAGACGATTAAACCTTCTAACAAATCAAATGTTTTTGAACTTGGGAAGTGTGATCGCTATACCTATCCAATACAGATGTTAATGTTACCATGCATGTCTTATGGAGTATGCCTTACAAAATGCTCATATCTTTAAGTCACCGTATGTAACACCGGGTAACCCGGGTACCCGACGGGTATGGCGATCGGGTACCCGGGTCCTAATTTTTAGTACCCGTGCAAACACTAGAGAGTTACCATTTCAAAATTTGAATTTCCCCATGTTTAAAGGCATATTTTGTAAAGTTTTCATCATACAATTGTTGCTAATGTATAAATTATGTCAACAAAATATATAAATAAAAGTTATGTTGATATTTCATCAATTGGAAGAATTTTATAAAAGATGTTTCACGTGTAAACTTTGGTGGTGTCACCCTTTACACGTGAAACATTCTTACTCCTTTTCCAATAATATTGTTCTTATAAAATGCAGTAATCCTCTTGAGTAGTTTGTAAATTGTTGAGGCATGTGCACTACCTCATGCAGTAAATAATTTAGAGAGAAATTTCAACAAAAATAAAAAGCACAAGACCGTTTTCAATTTTGAAGACTAGTTTGGTGTCCCCTGAATAATTTACATTGTGAAACTTGACAGTTGAAATAACCTTATTTGCCAAAGTTCCTATTTTGAAATATCTGGTGGAATTGAACTTTTTGATATGGCATTTGACATACACTATGTAAAATTCTGCTAACTGCTTTAAAATTTGAAATATTAGGAAATCTATTTTAAATTGGTGTCCCCGCTATCTTGTTTACACGTGAAACGAATGTTTTTGTACCACACAATTGAAATAATACCATGAACTGGGATATGAATGACTGTTTAAACTTTGGAAAGTTCAAATTATCTAAATAATATGCTTAAGTGCTATGAAAAAGACCAATTTACGGCATTGATGGGGTAAAAGTGTTTTGGAGTCCCCTTTACACGTGAAACATTATTCTTTTTCCAAAATGAGGTCACTTTGAGGATGAAAATAATTCCTGCACACATGATTGGAACTTACTCCTCATTAGTTTAGAGATTAGTATTATAAGATAAATTAAAATATTGTGTCATAGGAAAAAAACAAGAGACATTGATAAAGGGCCAAAAATGTCATGTCACAACTTGTCCTCCAAATAAATGGAACAACCCATTTCAAATAAATGGAACAACCCATTTATAATATAAAAATATCAGCTTTTTTCGCTGTGCATGGTACCTTCTTACTTTTGCAAGCAGGGTATTGACTTCTCTCCCTTAAAGGGCCAAACCTCTCACCCCAAACTACAGTTTGGGTACGGGGATACCGAAATTCTCGATTGGTCCAGCTCTTTGACTGACAGCTAATTCAAACAATGCAGAGTACCAAAGCTTATATTTCACAGCATGAACGGTGCTGAGAGTGCTTTGATTATATAAATTGAGTTTTTCTATCCTCAGCTTGAAGCAATAAACTGAGATTGTATCTGGATGAGGATGAATTTCAGAAAATTGTGGGAGGGGCTAAAGGAAGAAAGTTATGAGAATTGGTACTGTTTGGGGTGAGAGAACTGGGCCTTTAACTGCTTAAGCGTTTGGTTTACAAATTAAAAGCAAAGACCACTCCACAACGAAATCAGGTCCAATTACGCTCAGAATTTCGTGAGATCTTATTTAATACAATCTCCGTCATGCATTGTCGAAAAAATATTAAATTGCTATCATCCTTTGTACATGAACATACATATTAAATGTTACCAGTACTTTTTTCGTTACGTCATATTGACAGACAGCTTTTACTGGACCACGGACCATCCGATAAAAGCTGTCTGTGAATGTGACGTCACATAGGAATTTACACAATTTTTATTTTCTTAGTCCTGAGATACAAATCATATCTTTTTACAGACTGGTAAATCTTTGTTACTTTCCTACCGAGGATGGAGGAGATATTTCCTAAAAATTGGGGGCGATGCCGACTGCTTAACAAGAAATTTGCTGACTGGCTAACGAAAGCCTTAATCCCTAACCTTATTCCTAACCCGAACAAAGAATGGGCCTACAATCGATAAAATAAAATGGCAAAAGCCAGTCAAGGAACACCTTGTTAAACAATGCGCATCTACCCAAAAATTAAAAAAAAAAAAATAAAAAAAAAAAGAAGAAACGGATCCTAATTCCAACCAATATCGATGTGGTGTGTCTATTAGAAAAGCACTACCGCCGTAGATGCCTGACTCCTCCATTGGTCCGTTGGGAAAGAATAATTAATTGAGTCAACTCAACTTTTAAGAAAAACTGACCTGGCTTTAAAGAACTCTCAGCTACAGACTTGTTTACTTTTGTAGCTCATACCTTAGATATAGCCTTCACTCTTCAGAACTCTAAGAAGTAAGAACAATGGAGCAAACAATACTCAATGTTTAAGAAACATAGCACCTCAGGAAAAATTTCTGAGCAATCTTCGCTAAATTTATTGGACAATTTTAACAATAACTGGGGGAAGCGTGATGGTTTGCCCTAACTTTAGCAAATTTCCTTCGTCGACAATTCTCCATGAGCTACGTTGTCCAACTGTTTCAAGAGTGTGAATACATCTTCAATGAACATCCTAAGAGATTTATCCCACACTTTGGATCAGAACGAGGCATTAATCCAAATATTTGTTCTTCAATCATCTTTACAGAAACATAAATGACAGGGTGTGGAGAGCTGCCTTGTTATTACTGATACCCAACAACCTACATTTTACCCGCCTTTGTCAAATCTTCTTTAAAAGGGTGATGAATGTGAGATGCAAACCTGTTACACAAAAGGGAAAACAACTTAGTTGGGTAAATAATGAGGCAATGATCTAAGGAAAAGCTGATTCCGTGTCGTTAAGAACAGGTCTATTAATTTATTAAAGTCAGCCCGCATGCCTAGCTTCTTCCTTACGTTCTCCGATTCCTTCCTCTACAATATCAGTGGCTCTAGATCTTGCTGAGTGTTTTCGATGTTTTAAGTTAGTGGAGAGAGAATTTAAGTGTGAGTCGCAACCCAATCCACATTCCCTGTCCTTAGAAAACCTTCGGGTTCAGTCTTGTTTAAGTGCAAGTTATTTGATCACAAACTCCGAATTACAAGCGAAAGTCGATATGTTGCTAAAATGTACATTCTAAAAACACCCGGGTCAAAATTGTCCAGAATGCGGTCACGGATTATTAAACCGGGATTCCTGGTTAAGCAGTGGCAAATTCCTGTTGAAATTTGACCAGAAATTCGTCAAATTTTGACTAACTTTTGGTCACATTTAACCAGGAATATGTCACTGCTTAACCAGGAATCCAGGTTGGATAACCCGTGACAGCATCCCCGTCAATTTTGACGAGGGTTTTTTAGAGTGTAGTCAAATTGTCTGCTTTATGCTTGTAAACTGTGGCCTTATGCAGTTTCCCCATAATAAGTCAGTTTAGAGTTACCGTTTTGCTTTAAAGGTCAAAGGTTATTTGGGTACGCGCTCTTCTAATAAGCCCCCTCTGCCATAGTAACGCATAGCGCACAGTGCACAAACCTATGCATAGCGCGTGACAAGTGTCCTCAGGTGATAGGCCGTAGGGGCATTGAACTCATCATAGCACTGGCGCAGTAACAACTCTGAACTGGCTTATTCATATGAGTACAGTAATAGAAAGCAACCGGGTGAAGAAAGCCGTTCAGTTTTGTAGGCAGGTAAAACAAAAACATATGAAAGGGTCTTACGCTGTCCAAGGACATGTTCTGTAACCACAATTTAGAGTGTCTAGTCTTTTTACGTCATCAGAGGTCAAAACTACTTCAGAAGCCTGAAATGAGAAGACATAGAGTCCAGGAAATTAATAATTTACTTTGATTTCTAATAGATGGCGCATCCTACAAAACCACAGGAAAACAGGCTTACAACCATGAAACTAAGATATACGTGGAACCTATAAAGACCTTATAGATAGGTGCCGGTATTCATTAATAAATTGTCCTAACTAACATTCTCAAGACCCCTATGAATGCGTTTAGGGATAAGGAAATCGTTATATTGCCTTAGGATTGTTAAAATTATCTGAGACATTAATTCGTATGAGAAGACACAAAGCCGAGTGGTAGGCTAATCTTGTTTCTCCAAGATGGTTGGATGCTAAATTGCTTATTTGCAATAGAAGCAAATCTGTAAACTTCCACCAATTACAAATGACAAATTACATATCTAAGGTGCCATAGATATTGAACCAAGTCAAGGAATCAACTGTCCCATAACTCATACTTTGGACAACTACGCATGTTCAGGTTTCCTTTTTCCTCTTAATTAATATGCAGCACGTATCATTATGACGTCAGAATTAATCACAGAAATGGTGAAAACGTGAGTTCGTTTGAACCAATCAATTCTTTGTCACGTAGGTTAAAATAAACTATTCGCCAGGCAGTCGGCAATACACAATGTATGACTCTACTGCACTTTTCAGTCTGCTTCAGTGTACTCTTTCCGGACGAAAACGGGTAGCTTAGAAGGGATAGCATTGAAGAGTTGCCGACTTGGCAAAATGACAAAAATCTGCGAATTGACGAACTGATGAGATGGTAACGTGCCAAATTTCGAAAATTGGCGTATTTGCGTGATATTAGATCTCGTCAATGCCGCGTCATTTTTTTGCAAGTTGACGAGTTGCACGGTTTCAACTAATTCATAAAATAACAACATCATACGGAAACGTTAAGGTGCCATCAAATAACAAACTTAGTCACTATATTATTGTAACATTTTGCGACAAAAATGGCAAAATGTTCGCTTATTTCCTTAACATTTTCCAGGAAATTGATGAGTCACCTACTTGTCGGATCTCAGCAATGTAACAATTCGTAAAAAAAAAAAAAAATGATGAATAACACCATTATTACAGGAGAAGAATTTGACATTTTACTGATAAAATTAAGAGTTGATCATTTATTGGATCCCGACCAATTACCATTTTGCAGAAAAATGACCAATTACACAATTATCGGATGTCATCAATTTAACATTTTGAAGAAAAATCATAAATTGCTCACGTACAAAGTGTCACCAATTCTTTGCAGAAATATGATGGATAATCTTTTCTCAACAATTTAATATTTCGCAGAAAATGACAAATAACGAACTTTAATTTAATACACATTTTAAAGGGGTATGATAAAAAAAAAGTGTTTAAATTGTAACCAGTCACGTAAATACCGTATGTACACCGAATGTTGCTCTATGGTGTGTTGACGGTAATCCGAACTTAGAAATAAGGCTGGGGGTTGGGATCACAGTTGCAGAGGTTCCCTTGAAATTCGAAGATGTGGTTGTGGTAATGAGCATCAGCTCAGTGGCATAAGGGGGGGGGGGGTTGAGTCATGTTCCCCCACGTGGATGCCATTTTTTTTAGATCCTAAAAGTTCACCCTTCAGTAACACAATGTTAATTTCAAAAGGTAGCGTATGGGGCTCAAGATTGCATGAAAGGTCTAGTCTACTTCTTTCAACAGTTCTCAAAGGATTGGGCCCATCCCTTACATTCCTTCCCCTGCCGGCATGCATTCTTATCTGAAAGTTTGGGTAGATGTCATCACACAGTCAAAGAAAATGGTTCGGCAGGTACATGATCATTTGGTTGGTTTCAATTAAAGCGCACTTTACCATACTTAACGTTTACGTACATTCCTTTAAAACGTGGAGATTGAAACTTTTAACAAGTTGGTAATTTGTCATTTTTCTGGAAAATTTTATGTTGGTGACAAACAATCATTCAGCAATTTTCTGTAAAATGTGGAATTGATGACATTTTGTTAGTGAGTAATTCGTCATATTTCTTCAAAATGCTATATTGTTGAAAACCGAAAAATGACGAGATCTTGGCAATTGTGCAAATCATCAATCGTAGAAAAATGGCGCATTGTCGAGATCCAATATCACGTCAAAACGTCAAAGTTCTGAATTTTGTTATAGTATCATCTCGTCAAATCGTCAATTTGCAGATTTTTGTCATTTCGTCAAGTCGGCCGGCAACTGCATTGGCACTTGTCAGCTTGAGTTTATTAACACGTTCTTTCAAATTACGTCGGTGCACAATTATCCTCCGATTGAAAACAAATTTATCGAACAAATCAGCAAAGAGGTAGATTCAAAATGCTCATCAATATTTATATTTTAAAGAGAGAAAAATTCCCCGATCGAGTGAATTCTCATTTTCACCAGTCGTATAGCCGCAATCTTCTGAACAGATAAGAGTTATGCTATCTCCGATTTCTACATAACCCCGACGAAAGAACTGTTTAGAAAAAATGAAGAGAAAAATAAGAAAGACGAAGGTTAACGATTAAAGCAAAATCTCCACGGCCAGTGAAAATTTGGAAGTCGTACCTTGAAATTATGTTGTATACGAGATGGTGTTACACTCTTCGGAATACATATTAACCCTTGACAAAGATTATAAGCTATGAGAAGCTGTGCAGAGGTACATCCTTTTGAATTAGCAATTTCCTTGACAAGAGGCTCATCTCGAAGACTGGGATCTGTTTCAGATGACCTTGAAAATCAAAAATAGTTTTCAAATAATTGAAAATAAAATATTTTACAATGATATATGTCATATTTAGGATATTCATTCGAATCCATGCCCAAAGGAAAACAGCTGCCCACATATGTTACAATCAGGCTTATTTCGGCCTAATTTTGAGAGACTGCTCTTTTCAGTTAATTCTTGAACGAGGCCAAGCGTGATATAGAAGAGAGAAGGTTTTCTCATTTTAAACTATAACAAGACAGTTATTCGTAACTTCAAACTACAATTTACCCGAAGTCCATATCAGAATTGGAACAGCATTTTGACTTGACATCAAATTTAAAATTCTGGCACTCATATTATGTTTCAGGCACTAAGAGACCTCGTGTTTGGTCTAACGGTAAAGCATCCGCCTCTCACGCAATGGAGTAGGGAAAATAAACCAGTGAGCCACAACTGGAAAAAGGGTCGTGGTCGGCTCTAATTGAAGCAATAGGTTGGAAACTGGGCCATAAAACTCTATCTAACTAACTAATTCACGCACTGAGAGTGCCGTTCTGAAGCAACATTGCAGTTTAATGTGCTCACTGGGATGTGTCCTAAAACAATAAGCTTGATAAACCCTGAAGGGTTTCTAAGTGCACTCCATATCACACCTTTTGTTCTTTATCTGCTAATGTAACTTATAAATTCATATGTTGTGATAAACCTAATGAACGAATGAATGGATGTGAATGAATGAATGGATGGATGAATGGATGAATGGAGGATGAATGGATGAATGGATGGATGGATGGATGAATGGATGAATGAATGAACGAATGAATGAAGAATGAGTGAAGAATGAATTAATGAATTTCGACAGATTTGGTAGAAGCTAGATGTAAGTTGGTTGAGAAAATTGTAACTGTCTTGGATGATGAATAGTGTTTTTAAAGGTAAAGAGCAGTCCCCCCAAACTCATTTTGAAGAAAAAGCTTAATAACACAATATTCCACTTGTTTCTCTTCAAAGTATCTTTCATTACATTTTATGACTCTACTATTGCATATTCAAGGTAAACCAAGCAGTTATTTCTTGTAAATTTCACATTTGAAGAGATAAACATTGTCACATGACTCCCAACAGCCAATCATGAAACTGGACAGTCCACTACATTACTTCAATTTGGGATGACTGCTCTTTCCCTTTAAGTTTCAGAATCACTATGAGATGCACCTCCTTCTGAGAGGTAATACTACAGTCAAACAGTAGAGGTCGGATCCCAATACCCCTCCACCTTTTCGTCTATGTTACGGTCATTTTTTTACCGCTCCTAATTTCCACTCTTCTTGGAGTGAGTTTCACTCACCCTGAAGCGAGTTTCACTATTCTAGGAATGAAATACCGCTCCAATGGGGTGACTTCAAACCCAAGTTCAGCCTGAGGGTTTTTTGTTATTTATTTATTTTTCAAGTGGACGGTTCAATAAACCATGAGTACATGCACGTCTAGCTATATCCTACTTACTATGGAATAAGTAAAAGGCTCTAAACTTTTTTGTTAGGGTAGGTCTATCAATTGACATTTGCGTGAACCACCTCGCACCACTCTTTACCGCTTAGTTTGTCATTGTGGACTTCAAAGGTGGGACACTGTTGAATTGGTGTTGAAGCAGTAATAACCGGCAGGCTATCTGAATAAAGGGCTATACCATCAGCTGTCTGGTAGCGTGAGTTCCATGTCAGAGTACATGTCTTTATGAAAATTTCAATGACTTAGAATTTTATACTTCATGTTTGAAAAAAATCCCGAATTGGTAGCGTGTGATCGGAAAGTACGGACCCGTTGTTGGTCTGGCATTTGAAGCGCTTTAGGACGGGGCACGAAATTCGATCATACGCGGAAGTCAGTGGGAAAATTTTCTAAAGGAGCAAAGAAACATAATTACAAGAATAACGGCAATTCAGAGACTGGCTTTCACTGAAAGTGCATCAGAAAAAGGACCAACTTCATGAGTTTGTAAACATTTTAAATAAGTCGTAGGTCCAATGCCGTACGCATATGATTGGCAACAGTGGAGATAATTACATATTTAATACTGACATTAAATCGATTAAAAGTCAGCATTCATTCGATTTAATGTCAGCATTAAATAGGTTTCATTATGAGCCAATCAGGTCACATTTCAAGTTAATGCCGGCATTAAATCATTTAATGCTGGCATTAAATCAATTTCAATGCTGGCGTAAATCAATTTACTGCTGGCATTAAATCGATTTAAAGCCAGCATTAAATCAGTAATTATGTCCACTGTGGCCAACCATATAGGCAGGAATTTTCAGAGTGAAGCTTTTCTCATTTTGGAAAAGAGAATGGAAGAGATTGCAATGTAGTTGCCTCGATTCAGTTTGATACCAATCGGGGCAACGTTTGACACCAATCATAATTTTACTGGCGCATCTAAGCGACATTTGTGTGTAGGGGCGGGATTAGGTGTTTACAAGCAGAAAAAGTCAAACAGGTTCGAAAGTGCCATTTTCAGTGATCTGGTGGTCATTTTTCGTCCCATAAAAACTTCTGATGGCGCTTTCCGTAGATAGAATATATGTCCTATCAATGGCAATATATGCGCGGCACAATCATTAGATCTAGTAGCTTCCTTCCAACGTACACAACCATTTGATACAATGGCTTCTTCAATGCGGTGTGCTAAATAGCCGTTAAACCTTTTATTCGATTACCTACCGATTATATGGCAACTTGCTCATTTTTGTTGAAGTGATAATTTTTTGCAGGAGAAAGTTCAATTAAATACTATTTAGATAACAAGCCTTGGAAATGCTATTTCCGACTTTCCACACGATACGCGACAACCGATGGTAGCGTTTCGATTGTCTTTCGGACAGGATCAAACTTTTTGCCCCAACCCCGAGCTCCTCGAGCTAAAAGTGCATGTGCATACGGCATTTTGCATGCTGATACCACTCTTTCGTTTCTTCAGTTTAAACACAATCCAGTATGACAGGTAATGGGTACGCGCGAAGCGCGTAGAATGAAGGTTGTTGGAAAAATGTCCGGTATATGACAAAACACAAAAATGCTATAAATTATGCTGCAATTGCAGCAATTTCCTTGGTATCTGACTGGTATATGTTGCCCTCTGTCCGGTGTTTCCATGGTTAAAGTGGCGTGCTTGTGAAGTGATCTTAAAAGTTATATGGGGTGTGTTTAATCTGTAGCATGACAGTCTGACAGGCGTAAAATCACAAAGGTAGTTCAATATCAAAAGAGAGCTTTGTTTCAAAGTGAGCCGATTGAATGGCTAGACTCCATACTTTGTACGGGTCGCCATGTTTATTTATTTCAGGTGCCCTTTTCATGAAAGACGAGATAGAAATTAATGTCATTGTTACTAGTGACGTCAACAATGAAGAGTAAGTCGCATGTGGTTTGTTAATATTACAATTCTGTATTACAAATCACTCTTTCTTTGTAATGAATTATTTTGTCAGCCAGCCAGTCAGCCAGTCAGCCAGTCAGCCAGTCAACCACTTAGCTCAGTCAACCACTCAGTCAGTCATCCAGTCAACCACTTTGCCAGCCAACCAGCCAGTCAGTCAGCCAGTCAACCAGTCAACCATTTAGCCAGTCTGCCAGTCATTCAACCAGTTAGCCAATGAATCACCCAGCCAGCCAACCAGCCAGTCAGTCAGCCAGTCAACCACTCAGCCAGCCATGGAGATGGTTCGGAATTAACGACACACAAGCCCAATGTGTAACTTCGTGTCCGCTAGATAACAAGATGCAGTGGAGTCAAAATATGGCACAAGTTCAAATACGGTATACAAAAAGACTCAAGTCCTCCCTAGGGTTGAATACCACTGGAACAATTTGCTCAAAACACATTCTACTCGAATGGTTTTGAATGCATCCAAGTGGTTTATGAATTGTTCCAACTGGTGCTAAACATGTAAATGGTAACATCATTTTTTTTTTGAATGGAAAATTGACAAAACACATTCTAAACCATTTGGAACCTGAATGGGTTCAAATATTTTCTGTCAAGTGACCTTTAATTCTAGGTCCCTTTAGTCGCCTCTTACGGCATGAAGGGAGTACTGTGGGCATATTCTACAACCCCAACCAAACTTAGGGCCCATTCCTTTAGCGGTCGCTGGCAAGCACTGTACACTTGCTTTTAGTGTAATTAGCCTTTTCATACGTTACCTTTTATTCCAGTATAAATAATGATCAAATCAGCCATATTAAAGATATTTAAAGAGGCTCATTGAGTTTGTTCATGAAATTGAACAAATTTTTTCAAACCTGTAAAGTTTTCTTCACATATCAAATGACAAATGGTCAAACTTATACAATCCCAAATGTCCTACATACAGACAACTGTTTTTGAGTGAGTACTTAACGGTTCAATTTTGTTTTCAAAAATTCGTGACCAGACACTTTTTCAAATTATGTATAAAACCGTTACAAGTCAGGACACCACAAAATTCAAAATTTTAACTTTTGCTGTGAGTAAGGGCCTTTGATCATTTGTTTTTACTTCCACTTGGTGCTTCAGATGTGGTTTTTGTCTCTGTATATCAGTGTAGCTTCTGCTGCACTTTTTTTGTGGTGGTTGTGTCACCCTTGGTTTCTTGTAACTGTTGACTGTGCATTATATGTGATGGCTGTTGTGGCCTTTCACAGTTGTGATTGAAGTACTGGTGTACTTCTACTTGTCTAGTGAGGGTTCTTTTCTTTTTATATCACCACTTATGACAATTATATACTCTAGGTGGGGAAGTGTATGCTGCAGGAATTACAAATCAGGGCTTCCGACAGAAGGAGGAAAGGGGGGAATCGCTCCCCTTCCCTTTCCATATGAAGTGGGTGACCCCTTCCTATCATTTCCATAAAAATTAGAAAATTTTCAATATCTTGGTTTCTTTTTTAAAAAGAGTTGCAGCAATGTTTGAACATACACAGATCACTGACCTTTAAAACACTTCAAATAGCATGTGCTTTGAAGCACGCTCAACCCCCCATCCTGAACCTGGGTTTGATTTCCAGGTAGGCTGGTAACTGGAAAAAAGGCAGTGGCCATCCCAACTTGAACAAATACTGTAGATTGGAATCTAGGCTGTAAAACTCGTCTTACTAACTTTAAAGCATAAATTTATAATTGGGGTTCAGCAGTTAGTAATTCCCCTCCTCCTTTTTTCTGTGGGAGTACTTGCAAATATTTAGAACAATGTACATACAGTTTGTGGGCAAATCTCATTAATAGCAATGTTTTAAATACTTTTCAATTAAATAGTAGGAAATGTTCCAAAACATTTATGTAAAACAATTCTCTTTGTAGGCTCTAGTAGAAAACCTGGATGTTGAAGGAATGAGGAATTTCCTTAGGATACTTGTTGAGAGGCAGGCGGCCATTTTTCTGGAAATTTGGGAGCAGCAACCACAGGCTGGTGGCCCAGCACTACAGGAACAACCACATTGGTGTAACTGTGGAAGGTGCCAGGAGATGCCACAATTGCTTGAGGAAGTGTGCTGCCGCGGTGGAATGGACAGTTGCCTTTCCATTGAGCCAGTGAGTTTGAATGTTGTACCCTCTGTAGCACTTGCTACTACTGTAACACAATACCTAAAACCAGCTTTAATAAGGTGGTAGACAAAGAAATGAATAAATGAGGCAAGTGTTTATTATTGGTTAGGTGGTTTACTTTGTTACTAATTTCTGTCATGGACATTATATGTACTGACCTCATACCATTCCTTTGAAGGGTGCATCTTGTCCATACTGTAGAGCATTCCCTATGCTATGCTATGTTGTGGTCAAATAATATTCTTGTTTACCTCAGTTTTTACTTTGGTGCTGGTTTTTAAAGCAGAATTTTGTGACACCACAATACAACTTTGTGGGTATTTCAGAGAATTTCTTAATTGCGCAAGTTTTTAATTGACTCAAAAAAGACACATCGAGATCATGTCTTAATAAAGGTGAAGGTAAGAAGTTGGAAGAATTAGAACAGTCTTGAGTGATGAATAACTGCCCCTTTTTAGAATTTGGAAACAATCTAACATTTTCCTTTAAATTATGTGGAAATTATGTATGAGACCAGACTTTACTATTCTATATAATAATGTGAAAGCTAAAATGCAAATTTGATTTTTTACTTTCAACTAGGAAATGGATGCACTTGTTTTGGATCCTGCTGTCCCTGACCTTGCCAGACTAGCAATCAATGATATGTTTGGGATACAAGGTAATAATGAACAGAACAAAGTGATGCGACATGTAGCCTACTGTCAGTTTACATTGTGGCAGTATGGCCGTCTTGGACGTGGCAACAGGAATGTAATCCCTAGCTGTGTGGTTATGAGGATTAGAGCCACATATCCCAGTGCTAATGGACAGTACACAGGTTATGTGCCTGGGCGGCTGGTTTAGACTGTCAACCTTTTCTGCTACATTGTCACATTTTCAGTCTTTCACTTGCAAGGGTATATTTTGTATGGTGCTTCCAGCTTTAATTTCATGTGTCATGTGAGAAATGGTGTTAACCTGATTCTAAATTTTTTTGTGACCATATGTACTCGTTATTCAGTTTGGTCACAAATAACTAGCGAAAAGGTCACTCCAACCCAGTCCATGCAGTCAACTCATTTGCAATGCCTCCACAATGCACAATGATTTTAATTACATATTTTTATTTGCATACATTTTTATGTAGTTTATTCAAAGACTCGTCAGGAGTGTATATTATTATTGTCCATCCGTGTCGTAACTAGTCTTTCAAATGTCAAGTCTGGTCATGAAACACATTCCAATCTTGCCAGCTTTACATGTGTTTTTGATGTGGTGCTTCCAGCATCAGTTTCATGTATCATATGAGCACTGGTGTAGGTAGAATTCTGTTATGAATATTTGTTGTAACCAATTGAATTCATATTTCATCCCTTCGATCCACTCACTTGCCTTGCCTCATAGAATTTTTATAAGCAATAATTCTTATACATGTATCTCACTAAGTACTGAAGTCTTTTCATGGGTGCATAGTTATATGTTTTAAAGTTTTTTATGTACAGTATTTGAAATGCCCGGTCACAAAGTCTTCTAACCTTGCCAGCTTTACTTGAACAAATTTCACCATGTTATGGCAAGCATGTAACCATTGGGGAGATGTCCCCTTTGGTCATGCAGCCACTATCGCTGCAAAACAAGTGTAGGAAATCATTTTAGTGATGGCATGTACTATGGTTTGTTTACTTCTCAACATTGGCACTGGTACCTACAGGTACCACTCCTAACTCATTGAAGATTTACACTGTCTGAAGCCACTACAGTGTTTTCATTAAAAATGGTTTTTATGACTCCAACTTGATAATGCAATTTTTAACATTCATATGATAGATCCATCTTTAACTTCTACAAAAATAGTTTAACTTTGAATTTTAAGAAGACGAAAGTATTTTTACTTTTTGTTTCACAATGTATTTCATAAAACAAGATTTTTGCTGTTTGTGCGAGGAATGTTACCTTTTGATGTGGCAATTTGTATCTCACCTTTATCAAGCATTCAGTGTTGAAATGGTCATCTGATGAGTTTGAAGGGAGATTAAGAGTGTACAGAAGCTGCAAAAAGGCTTCCTTGCACATGGAAGGTTTATGCATTAGCTGTTTGCACCATACAAAGAGATCAATTGGTTCCACAATTTTGAACAGTTGTGTCTCACTGGCTTATTTTTGATCACCAAGCACAATGGCAGGAGGTTCCATTTTAAAGTCTTTGTATTGACCTGGCCAGGACATTTCCCAAACTATGGCAGACCTTCTGACCAGGCTACAAGCTGATGCTCTATAAAGTTTAACCACTTGACCATGCATGGTGACTCTAGCCATTATGTAGTAATCCCTTTAGGAAATCTTCTGTAATTCAGTTTTGTCTTTGTGTGTGTACATTAATATATTTCAAATTTCTCTATGTACAGTCTTTGAAATGCCAGGTCAAATGAAATCAGTCAATCTTGCCAGCTGAAGTTAGCCACATTTTGTTAGGTTGTTGCATGCATGTAATGATTGCAATGTATTTAATGTTACCATTTTATCTATGTGGAAAGGAGGAAGATTGCATGCACTCATCTTGAATATTTTTACTAGAGATGAAGTCTCTCAAAGATTCCCAATATTGTCAGCTGCTATATACAGAGGTCACAAACTGTGCTAAATTTCCATCTGTGTCAATCTATTTCATCTGAATTCACAAGAGCTCAGAAAGGGAAAAAAATTGAGGGATTCACAATATCTTTATCATGGGTTGATGAAAATATCAAAGCAAAGCAATTTGTGTAAAATTCACAAGATGGAACTTGGTAATTTTTCAAAGGTGCAATCAATGTTTGGAACAGGGTTTCAGAGGGATAGCATACGCCAAGGTCAAAATGACCACCCCGTAATCAACTTAATTTCATTACTTTAAATCACTATTTCTATGTAGCTCATAATTCCTACATCACAGAGCAAATATTATTATTAGAATATTGCCTAATGGGGGGGGACAAGGCACATATCCTCACTTACAAACTTACATCTTTTGGGGAAAGTGACACCCTTTCCCATCATCACTCTCAATCACAAGGAGGACCTCTTTGTGTTGTAACTTTTGAAAAACACTGATCATATTTTGAAAAGCAATTGAAAGGTGATCAAAGGTTAAGTTTTTTTGGTTTTTTTTGGAGGGGGGGGGGGAGGGGTGGGTGAGTGGGTTGGGGAATTGCAATATCAAAACATTTTGCATTTTATGTTATTTTTTGGTATCTTACGGTCATGGTAACCTTTCCTCTTTGTGGCATTAGGCCATAGATTTTTTAAAGACATCTTTAAATTTTCATTTATTACACTTTTAATATTTAATAGTTGTTTCATTTTGTTTGTCACTTCTACATCAGTGTTTCTAAATTTATACATATCTACTTTTTTTCATGGGAGCTAGAAGAAATATTTTTGCATGCAGCAGTAGACCAGGATTGTAATGAAACTGTGCGGCACCGTGCGGTGCCCCTGTAGTGGCCTCAACGGATGGTTGTAGGGGGGTGCAGAAGACTCAACCTGCGCCCCCATTCTGAACAATTGCCCGTGTTTGATGTCATTCTACGCCCAGTTTGTCAGGGGGGCTAATGCTACTTGTTATTTTTTCCTCCACTTTCAAATATCTGACATATCCTATTTTGGCCACAAAATTTCTTTCCAAGAAAACCCATATTTTGCACCCCCCTGTAACCATAGGGGGTGCGGCTACACCTCCCTGCACCACTTGTGATGCCACTGTCCCCCTCCCCCGGCTCTCAAAATCTCCACCCGGTACTTACCATCAGCATCGCCACCAGGGCACAAATTTCTTAACCCAAAAATTCATAGGTTCCTTTAGAATTGAGTGAAAATTCTTTTTTTTTTTCAAAAGCACTCGCTAGTCCGCAAAAATGTTTAAAGGTGGAGATTGGACAGCGCCTCCCCTTAGGACCGCTCCCTCAAGATGGTGACCATAAATTACCCTGCTCTAAAAGAAGGTATAGTGACAACCATGCAATAGACCTTTTGAATTTTTGAAGTTGTTTAACACCTTTTTAAAGGCCCAATTCTCTTGCCCCAATGGTACCTATTCTCCTTAGTCTGAAATTCATCCTCATTCAGACACAATCTCAGTTTATTGCTCCAGAGTGAATATAAAAAGGCTCAATGTATATAATCAGAACACTTTCAGTACAGTTCATGCTGTGAAATATAAGCTTTAGTACTAAATATAAGCTTCAGTACTATGCATTGTTTGTACTAGCTGCCAGTCAAAGAGCTGAGCCAATTGAGAATTTTGGTTAACCCCTGTAAGAATTGTAGTTTGAGATGAGAGGACTGGTCCTTCAAGGGTGGGGACATGCAGCATGGAACACCCAAGAAGTGTTGTTTCCAGCCACTTAGGGCACTTGTTGGGTCCAAAATGCTTTTGTGCACAATGTGCCAAATGATGGTGGTGCTCAACTTGATGGGACTTGTGATCCCCCCTATGTTTTTTTTTTTTTTTTAATTCCGTCAGGCTTCACGGCAAACATTTGCAAGACATGATTACTCCTGTGATACTTCCTTGTTCCCTGCCAATGTCATGCTGCATTTTTTTAATGTGATTTATTATCATAACTGAAAAGAAAATAAAGGCAATAAATTTATAGTACTGTAAATACAACTGATTCTTTTCTTTCTGCTTCAAAGTGATCAAGTACATTTCAAAAAAGTACTTTGACAAGGTGAAAAGTAGTGCATCCTTTATAAAATTTAAGAAAATTATATCAATATCAAACCTCATCAAAAGCATACCTCAAGTCTAAAATTTTTAAAAATATATCTTCAATCGCTGACATATAGTCAGGGTATCGTGGATAACTTTTGAAAATATTGTGATAGACCTGTTCAGAATAACAACAGTCGTAGGGCATTGGTATATGTATAAATACTAATCTCGCCGCTTTAGAAGAGGTACATGTAACTGTATAAAAAGTGCTACGGAATAGCTGGACCTTAAAAATAGCAGTAGCTTTCAAAAAAGGAAATGAATAAATGAATATATAAAGAAATATGACAACTGCATTTTGAGTTAAACAACAGTGAACAATCGCTTTAGTGCAATCTGCGCAATTTTAAAGCCTAGTTCTTTCACCCGAACATTACCAATTCTCCTAACCTTACCTACATTTTCTACTTTACAGTTTTCAGTACATTCCACAATTGTCTGAAATTCATCCTAATCCAGACACAATCTCATTTCATTGTTCGGGTAGAGTATATAAAAAGCTCAATGTGTAAACAGCTCTTGTTGTGTAATATAAGATGTGGTATCCTTCAATTTTTGAATTAGCTGTCAATCAAAAAGCTGCACCAATTGAAAATTTTGGTTAACTCCTACAAGAGTTGTAGTTTGGGGTGTAAGGATTGGACCTTCAAATTGAATGCAGAAACCTGAACATCTTATACTACATCTCATCAATGCCATATGAAGATTGAAGTTGGACTGCTTGAATCCATTTTCATTTTCAGTAATACAGTATAAATTGTACATCTTAAGACCTACAGAGTTAGAAACTTTTAGGAGACACAAACAAGCAAAATGATAGCATCCAATGAATAACCCTAAAAGCGACTTTCATGTTGCTGAACAAGCACATCTGTTGGTGGAGGTCGACTTGGTGCAATGGTTGGAGCAAGCCGTCTTGGGTCATTGTCGCCTAACACCAACCTACTTCTTTCAGTTGATTGGTCCTGCATCCTTCTTAGGAACACCTTCTTCATGAGATCAGGGATGTATGAAAATGTTTTTGATTCCTTTTCAGGAACAATGCCCCAACTTTCAGACCCCTTGTGATAAAGTCGTCTGTACCTGAGTAGTATAAAAAAAAAAAAAAAAAATCAGTGGCTTGCAATTAACTAGTACCATGGGTACTTACAGGCTATAATGGTTCATCTGAATGCAATGACACTTGAAAAATTTTGACAAGGTCAGAGCTGAGTTTATGTACAGTGAAACCAATATGTAGATAGACAATAACATGAATAGATCTTATGCAAATGATGTCATACAGCATGAAGTATGCTCAACGAAAACCAACACTAATAAATTCATACAGCTGATTTGTCAACCAGTCGAATATGCACAGAGTCTGCTACAGGTGCAGCGCAAACTCCTATGCATGCATTCAAGTGCTCCAGTGTTTCTCTCAAAGGCTGAAGACAGTGTTTCGTCAATGGTTATGAAGGGCTATAGGACAAGGCATTGTTTTTGTTTCAGTATTTTTCTTTTAAGAGAAAACTACTGGTGCTGTACAGTACTTTTAGCAACAAGAATAGGCCAGTGTTAAAATGGGGCAACAAGAGACATGACTCTTTCTGGATGTACATATCAATGTACATGTTAAAAATGTTTAAAACACTAAATGAAATACATAAAGAAATTATCATATTTCAACAAAATCAAAGAAATAAACAAGGGACTCATAACAATGGCCCCATATGCAGCTTTCCTGAAAATTTCCTGTATAATAACTTTATAACAGATTAGTCCATCTATCATTTTAAGCTTAGACAGTATTACATTCGTGATGAGTTCTCAATTTTTGGACTAGCCTTGCATCTCAAACATTTCATGCTTTAAAAATGAAATTTACTGATCCTTTTTCCTGATTTTGATGTGTCTAAAAAGCTTACTTTGGTTTGCCGTCAACTCCCACCAGCTGCCTCCGATCCTTGTGCATCTGGAAATCAATTGCAGCTAGAAGATTTCTGGCCTTGTAGGATGGATAGCTGAAGAAGGAGAACAAGCACCTCTTTTTGAAAAAATCAATCATATTTAGTAAAGAAATTTCCATGTGTGACATTTTTCAACTTCCAAACATGTTATGAACACATCAATGGGTGGCATGTTTCTCTTACAGACAAGAACTGACTGGTGACTGCCTACTTCTCGCACAGCAGTAATGATCTATTTTAAAGATGTTTTAAGAGTTGTCATGTGATATCATACCTGTATGCAAATCTCTTGGATGCATATGCCAGAATATGAGACTGAAAGTTTTCCAGCAATCCAGTGTGACTGTAAAAAAAAAAGAGAAACATGACTAAGTGTCAGGGTTCTAGCTAGGCCCATTTTAGAACTGGGTGGCAAGTAACTGGCGAAGCGAGCGTAGCGCTCGCCCCACCGGCCGGGGGTCCAGGGGCCCGCTTAAGGGCCCCTGGTGGGGTCCAGGGGCAACGCCCCGGTCAGCGGTCGAGGGGGCGAAGCCCCCCGAAGCCCTAGGGGTTTTACCCTTACAAAGAATCCAGGAAGCTGTAATTTCTATTCAATTCTAGCCCAATTTGATGGCATTATTTATTTAAAAATTAGTACTATTAGTGAAAAATATGGCATTAAATGTCACAAGCCACATTGTTATCAGGTCAATCATGCAGTCCTGTAATCATGCACGTATTTCAAGTTTCAGTTTTAATTTGTATTAATTTCTAAGTTAAACAAACCAAAAATGAATGAAAGTTGAATGAAAGCTGTCATTGCTCTTTGAGCCATGATAAAATTTTCAAACCTCGCGGCAGAAAATGCACCAAAAGTTCACTGATTTATTATACGTAGCGGACACAGCCGGCCGTACAAACTGACAATATCACGTTGACCTAGCCTAATGTTATGTGCACTGCAACAATACAAATACATCATAACAACATACAGTTACTACGTTAGGCAATGAAAGTATTGCTTACCGTACCCTGCAGCGCAGAGATAAGTAAACGAACGTTCATGGCCTACTACGGACGATCCGATTGTGAAGGGTAAAATCTTGAAAATTTCGAAAAAATCTCCTTTGCTTTATAATTTTACAAGTTTTAAAGAAGTAGTACATGCTTGTCACTCTAATTAGTTTCGTACGAAGTACAGTAATAGTATCAAAAAGCTCTAGCCTCCCGATGTGATAAATTTTCAAGCAACCCTTGTTGGTTGTAAAGGTAAATCTCCCTATAGCATAAATGGACCAGTCAAAGTAGGCCAGTAGCCAATGAAACAATATCAGGGAATAATTAACGATGTGTGATGACTTTATGTACATGTGTGAATGTGCTTTAAGTTCAAGACACCCAAATATTTTCATGAGATAATTATATACCATATCCTTGCTGTTCAGGATAGCGGTGTCGAAGTTAAGCTGGTCTGACAGGTTCCGTGTTCAGGTTTCACGGATTCATGATACCGCACCTACTAACATTAAAACAAGGAATACTACGAGGACTTTAGGCTTCCCTAGAATCGTGAATGTGTACACTTTGAACAACGTTTCAGATCATTTTTTGGAAATTACGTGCCGGGCGGCACAGCTTATTTTTGATCCGAGTGCTGGGCGGATATTTGCGGTACCGGGCGGCGCCGCCCGCCGTTGCTAGAACCCTGCTAAGTGTATACATTGTGGGATAAAGGAAGATGCAAACAAACACTGAAAAGGGATGATAATGTGTTGAATTTAAAGAAAAAAATTTTGATATGGTTTTAAAGTATAACTGAACATTATGAATAAAGCTGCACAATTGTGATAAATAAAATACAGCAGAAGGCCAGATTATAAACTTTGGTGTGAGATAGCAAACAAATTTGTTTTCACCCCCGTTTATTTGCATGTTTTTTTTTCTTTCCTTTTTCAAGTCTTCAAGAAAATGTGTTGCATATATGGCACTTACTGAAATTTTGTGTAGTAGCCAATGTTGTTGATGAGACGCTGGTCTAGAACAATCTCCCTTAGGGAAAGGTGGGCAGGAGATCCCTCATCAATAACTTTAGTTTTCCAGCTTTCCTGCAAAGGTCCATGTTCACACTGGGCTGGACCTCCACCATCCCCCAAGGCCCATTGGTGCTTTCCAGTGACATGGTGTAGAATACCCTTCCAGCGAGACTGTGGGCAAAAGTATAAGGGAAGACTTACATGAAATATGCACATTTTAAATACACATTTATATATTCCCCCCCCCCTTTTTGTGAATATAGGGGGCAGTTACACCCCCCCTCCACATGCCAACCCCTGTTGAAAGGTAATAATTGTTCAGAGCAGAATGTTGTTTAGAGCAAAGTGACATTGGCTATATACAAACAATATTGAAATAACTGAAAAGGGGGAAATCTTTACCAAAAGCTTCATTCTGTCACCATCAGCCTTGCTGCAGCAATACCAGAAGTGTCTAGTTACATCTCCAGTCCACTGAAGGAGGGGACGGTTGGCAGCCTTTTTGGAAACCTATCAGTGAAATGAAGATAGCCTATTGAGTGGTATGCACACACAAATAAAAACCAGAATGCAAAAAATGCATTGAGGTTTCGATGATCCATAAATGTACTGTTTCAAAATTGCCATTATCTCCTCACTCAAATGTTATACTGGCATTTTAAATAAAAAAATGTTGTTATTCCAGATGCCCTTTTGACCTCCACAAAGGCAATACATAGATAGATAGATAGATAGACATCTTGAGATATCCCTTTCACAAGATTTTCAGACTTTGACCCCTGGTGACCCCAGATGACCTTTGACCTCCCCCCCAAAATAGGGACCATCTGCTGACTATAACACATCTCCATACCAAACATGAAATCTGTCGAAGTTTCTGATCTTGAGATATTGTGTTAACAATATTTTCACACTTTGACCCCTGGTGACCCCAGATGACCTTTTACTTCCCCAAAAAACAATAGGGACCATCTCCTGACCATAATGCATCAACACACTAAATATGAAATCTACCCAAGCTTCCTATCTTGAGATATCGTGTTAACAAGATTTTCAGACTTTGACCCCTGGTGACCCCAGATGACCTTTGACCTCTGCCAAAAACAATAGGGTTCTCCCTCTTGATACAGCACATCTGTGTACCAAGTCTGAAAACTGCACACATTCCTATCTTGAGATATCGTGTTAAAGAGCAAAGTGTCACAAGCACACACACACATCCGCACACACACAAACACACACACGCACATACACACACGCCATCGTGAATGCATAGGTTTCTCTTTCATCGAAACCAAAAACAATTGACTTCAAAGGAATTACTCAATAGTTACCTCAGCCAACTTTTTGCCAATATTCTTTGCGCCATGCCAAACATCAGCCGAGTGGTATATGTCTGGTTGTTGCTCTAAAAGTGAAAGAGAAACACATAATGAACTGGACTTGAGGAACTATGGTTGAATGAAATAAAATGTGAACAATAACAAGCAGAACAATACATCTAATCAAAAATACCAATGCAATGCAGTTCCACTAAAAAGCAGAAACTACTATGGTCAAGTACCTGATATAAGTGGACTTTGGAATATTTTGGAGCACTCACAAATGTCAGACAAAAAAAAAGAAAATAAATGAATAAATAAATAAGTAAATAAAAAAAAATAATAGGCATATTCTATAATATATGTCCTACAAAGAAAACAAACAAAATATGTAGAACTTGGTTACCCTGTAAAAAATTTCATGAAGACAATCAGGTCAGATAAACCTGGTTGCAGTGTTGAACATGACGTCATATGTTATCAGCTGTAATGTTTTATTCCAGTACAATTACTGCTGGCCATGGTGTTTGCCCAAAATAACTCACTTCCTTGAATATGGGTGTAACTCATCTTAGGATCTTAGACAAGTAGCTTGTGTTGGGGACATTTCCTGTCACCCACCTTACTCTCCCTTCATTGTTAATTTGTATGAAAGGTTTGGAAATGAAATAAATAAATGAATAAAAAAGAGCAGGTAAATGGCTTACTCAGGTATGATCTGATGGATGGATGGGCATCTGTCACAACTTCCTTAATTTTAAGATTGTTCTCTTGGAGAAGTTTCAGTGATGACACAAATGCAGCTTTCTCCATGTTTGGTGATTTTAGTCCGACTTCCCTCTTATGCACAACTGCAACATGCAGGATGTCGTTGGTGTTGTAATCCATTGTGGTGTATGTGCAGTATTGGGCAGAGAAGCCCGGACTGTCATTTCTGCCATCACCTTGAAAAATGCAAAGAGATAAAAAGTTCCAAAATTAGAAAAACACAAAGGACCGATTGGCACTGAGCATGCGGACTAGACTCTGTAGTAGCTGAAAGATGAGACTCTCTCAAAACCACAGTACACCCAGGTCTCTATACAGTATAAAACAGTCTGCAAACTTTCATACAGTTTTTATATACAGGAATCAGCATTTGAAGGACAAATTAGTAAACATGAGAAGGTCACCTGGTACATGAAACAAGTATGAATAGTGCACTCTCATACTTACAACTGATAGAACGAACGGTGAACAACCTAATTAGCTATTGTATGTGGAAAATGTGTACTGGTCTGTACGTTTGATGCACAAATATTACCTATAAGGCGAGATAAAATTCAGTATTTTAAATTTTGTTGTGGCATCATTTTTGGTGATCGTAAAATGAGATTGAATAGAAAGTTGGCATGCTATTGTGTCCGTAGGTATGGCATGTAACTTAGTTGGAAACATTGACTGCTCAGCAGTGAAGCCGTTAAAAGACTCATATAGTATTATTTAAAGTAGCGAGAGTAGGATTTTTGATTTTTGAATTAAGCAGAATCTAATGAAATGCACACACAATAGCCTGCTCACAGCAGGCTAATTAGCTTCTTAGGTGAAATTCACCCTTCACCATTAAATTCACCGACCTCATTAAACAATGTGCTATTGATGGAAATAAGGGAAAATAAACATGTATTACTTTTTCTCTAGCAATGCAACATTGTTACATTGTTATATTGCAATTCAATTCAATTTTTTTTCATGATGTTCCACATATCAAATTTACATGCATATGTAAACCATTATTATCAGACAAATAAAAGCATCATCACAACAAAAGCGTAGATTTCTGTTAGCACTATAAATGTGAGATTATGCTTTCTCACCTGAAATGACCACTTCCTGACCACTACGTGCATTGAGAATCTCTCTCTGCAGTCCTTCCAAATATTCACATATTGCAGGGCATGTATATGTACGCTGGGCATACCAATGTAATGTGGAGTTGCAAACTCCCAGGTTGAGAGCAGTTGAAGAGCATTTTCACCTTGCCATAGTTATTCCCAGAAAAAGAATTGCTGCGGAAATGCCCAAGTCCCCAGCAAAGTTCCTCTTTATCTTCGGCTGAGAGTCCCATTTCTTGGAGACATGCCCATAGTTGCATTCCTATAGTTAAGATGAGAATGAAAAAAAGAAATCACTTGAGATTAAACGAAGTAAAGTAAAGTAAAAGTTGTACTCCCTTTTCCTGTTCCGTTGCAATTGCTGTGAAATTCAAAAAATACTAAGAGGACAAAGGACTGTATCCCATTAACTCACTAAATTCTACCTTTTAAAGTTGAGCAAAATTAATTTGTGGCACTATTCAAAGTCATGACTCTACTTTCATACAACTCAATATCAAGTTTCAGAAAAGAACATTTACAAAAGATTAAAAGTATGACATTTGTCAGCATCTATGTAGTTGTATTTTGCATTCCTTACCCAAGTGAACCTGAGAGCAGTTCCAGTCTTCTTTTGCTTTATCACTGGAATTGACTGACATGCCTGAATATTGCACTCAGTCACTGGTATTTCAGCCAGAATTTGCATCATACATCTGGGTCATTCCATGGGGTTGGGGTATCAAAGTGTGACATTCATGTCAAATTTTAAATTTGGTAGATGCAGTGCAAATCATTGTTTTTTTCTTAAAGAATCATTCTAAGAGGAAGAAACATGAAGAATTTCTTCATGCAACTAATATACATTACATAATATTGATTTCATTTTTTCTCATATGTTTCACTGTGGTAATATTACCTATGCAACGAAGACACCGTGTCTTACAGACCTCCAGTACAAACAGGTTGACCTACAATAACCATAATCTAACTTGGCAACATGTCATCAACATAAGCAGATTCTATAGCTCATGTTTTATGTATTCCATGAAAAAAAAGAGAAATGGTGTACCAAATCAATTTTTGTGGGAAGACAACTACATAGTACAGGTCTACGCAACAAGTCTACCTATGTAACATGTTGACACCATGAACATACTCGCAACTTTCACGATCTGTGTGCTTCTAATTATTACCAAATCTGCATGGATATGACTGTTGCAATTGAATGAATTGACTTTCACATATTCATATTTTTGTGTGAAGCAAGAAGGAAATGCATCCTTATCTTGGGTTTTATTATACCTACGCAACAGTTGACACCATAAGTAAATTTCATCTATACAGGCTTTTTAAAAGTATATATCTTGATTCTACAACTTAGATTCTTTGTTTACCAAGGTAACTTGTTGACCTTTTGCTGCTGGAGTGAGTGTGGTGGTAAGGGAATTTCAGTGGCAAATCATGTGAAGCAAATATACAGTACCTATGCAACAAAATGACACCGTCCGTTGCATAGCTATGACTAATTTCATTCAAACACTGAGAAAAAGTTGGTTCCATTGCAATTGTCTGGTAATAACAAATTGTTTTATTCCCTGTGTTTTGCAAATGCCTGGATTAGGCAAGGTAAAATTACATCTGTAAAGGGAATGGGAAGGGCCTAAATTCTGCAACATTTTATGTCACAAATTTTTCAACAATTTTTCATGTGACACCACCAAAAAATTGGGAAAATCTCAAAAAATCATGGGGTTATGTCAGTTGTATTAAATATAAAAAAACAAATATTTAATGCATTTCATCCCATACCAAACTTAAATTGATCATGTATTCACATAAGATTTAACAAGTATTTCTTACAGGTTATACGCATATGTATTGGTTATGACCCAACCCCGTGGAATGACCCATCTGGAATATGCAATGCATGTCTGATCTTGAACGATTTCCTCAATGTTGGCGGCTGACTGTACTGCACCCTCATCTTCAGACCCTGCATCAATGAACTATCTTTCTTCCCCTTCAAAAACCTCATCCATTGTTAGTGGAAGTATGCCTTCAGGGTGACTGAGGATATAAAAATATATCCATAGAATAAATGTTGCTGCGTGCAACTGATCATTTTGTTGCATGCTGTCAAATAAGCAATGTAACTATGAAAGTCATCAAAGGCCCAACTCAGTGACCTAAAATTATGGGTAAATTTAGTTCTTCCTTTTTGTAATGCCACAGAAAAACAAGAGCCCAATGGGCACTGTGGTCCCTGCTGGATATTATAGGAACTGTATAGCCAGTCTCCGAAATAGAGATAAGCAAAAACTCATACTCAATGTTTGTAACATCTTCACAAGGGATATTTTAGTACTAATTAATTTTTGTGGCCTTACTTACATTCAACTTGTATAATACTTGATGATCCTTCGAAAACATTTCCTCATTTCCATATATATACAGTATTTATGCTTGTAATCAAACTTGATATTATCATCAATGAACAATACACTATGTGGTCAGAGAGAGAAAAACACCCCTTGTATTTCTCTCATACGTTATTTTTACATGCTCTCAAATAAAACTTGGCATTGCTTTAAAACAATCTACCATTTGCCCTGTTTGCTATCTCCACACAGACAACAGGTAAGGTTTTTAGTTTTTGACCTCTGGTGACCCCAAATGACCTTTGACAGTTACGGTGTACCCAAGCTAGCGTCACACACACACACACACCAATCTGACTACATAGGTTCCTTTTGCTAACACAAGGAACCAAAAATGGGATAACGAACAGACAGACAGAAGATGGACAGACAACATAGACAGGCAGGTGCATGTGACAGAAAAGAAGAAAGTGATAACCACCTACTTCTCATTGAGATCTTCACTGATATCTGACCAGGACCGCACAACTTCATCACTCAAAGCTTCCCAGCTGGCATCTGAGTCTTCACCCTGTGATTCTATTGGGTAGACACAGTCTCCTTTACGGGTATATTCAACACTTAAGCTGAGAGAGGAAAAGGACAATTGGTTCAACTTATATTTCCTTGCATGTTTTTCTGCACACTGTGTGATTGAAAACATGCCTTCCAAATTCTGCATGATGCACAGGCAGTCTACAGTAAATGCAGATACATAAACATACAGGAAACTATTTCACTCAAATTGGCTAACACAAAATCAAAAAAAAAAAAAAAAAGTTATCATAGGCTCGCTTTTAAAAGAATGTATGCACACGTACTTCCGACATGTTTCACAGAGAAGGAATATCAATGTGGGTACTTGAGATGAATCCAAGTTACATAAAAATGCATGAAAAACAGTCCAATCGGCAGTATTAGAGATAGATAATGGTCATGAAATGTAAACATGACTACTAAAAAGAAACCTGAAACAATAAACTGCTACCAACAAACTTTCACTTAGTTACTCACTCTAGAGACTGATCTTGGATGCCAGTGCGTTCCTCACTTGTTGAAGGTGTTGGGATATGTACTGCAGTTTCCATCACTGGACTGCAATTGAATGAAAAAGATAAATCACTATTAAATTGTTACATTTATGTCTTCACATCAAACAAAAGTGCACAATATAAACATGTCATGTGACGTATACAATTTTAATAATTTTTCAAGGAAACAAAAAGAATGTGATGCTTTGTCGTATTTTTGTTTTTGCTTTTTTTTTTCAATTAAACTTGACCACAGGAATGCATTTACAATATTCAGATTTTACTAAATGAAAGTTTAACTGCAGTTGTGTTCAACATTTATGGCAGATAAATGCCAAATTTGTAAATAAAATACATTTGACACAATGATTTCCAAACTATTTGCAATTTTATTTATAAAACAACTGACATGGCAAATTGGGAGCCATGAAGATGAATAAGAAGTAGTACAGAAGGATTTCATGTTTATGACACTAGCAGAACAGCAAGTCTATGCAATACTAAGGTTTTCGTTTTTGGCTGATTGGCTAACATTGGGCAAAAGGAAGTAATACTCAGTTGCACCCACACTAACAAGAGAGCCAAATAAGAATTATGAAGGCTGCAGATGGCCGCACACTTGGCATACACCATAGTTTAATAACTAAGATACTTAATGGATATGACAAAATTTACAATCTACTAATATTGAAACAGGAGACATACCCCTTCTCTACTGTAGTCACAGTGGCACCAGCACTAGTTGATGGCATGTCATGTGTTTCAATCTGTGACACAAGGGGCTCTACTTCATAATCAGCTTCAAAGTCACTGCAGAGGAAAGAATAAGAGCAGATATGATTGCTACAAAGGAGACAGTAAATTGTGCTGCATTTTGGACAATTGTGAAAGGTAATTGTTTCAAGGTAAAGATATGTGACTTTATTTTCAAAGCTCAGAGCAAGACTTTGTTAATTACCGTGTCCGTAACTGACCTTCCAGCATATGTTTGTATATATGTTTTATAGTTTTTCACAATATTGCGAGTATATCCCCTATTTGTAAGCAGTAAATACTCGTAGAACTTTTTTTTATCTCCAACAACTGGTCAGCATATCACCCCAAATTGTCTTAACGCTTCACTTCAATATGGTGGAGCTACACTAAGATAATCTGTTAAAATGTTATGGCCCATCATTGACACATTTTGAACTTTTAAAATAGAAATTTGAGGTTGCACTTCTGATATAATTACTCTGTATCAATGGCTTAGCCACTGGGGTGGTTTTGGGGGTTGGAACCCCCCCCCATAACACAGCCTTACAGTGCAAAAGAAAACCCATATAAAAACAGCAGTTTCTCTCTATCCTCAGATTCATTATGTAATGTTGGGTGACTGTAGTTCCTCTAATTTACATAATAAGTTAGACAAACTTTTAAACTGTACTAATTACTAACCTTTCAAATGAAACAGGCTGTGTGACTTGACCTTTTATTGGGGTTGATGCTCCCAAAGGCGCTGAAACTGGCATTTCAAACCTTAAAAGAAGAACAAATAACAAACTGAAGAAAGACCATTTCAGAGTACTTTTTTTATTGCCATACATTGTGGCTGTGAAGTCCTCCCATTCACAGCTATTGATGGCTGTTGTGACAGGAAGTGTGATTTGAGATACCTAATCTTTTCTGTCAATAAGCCACACTTGGAATCTTTTCAGAATAAGAAGCTTAAATCTGAATCATGATAGAACCAAACCTCACAATGGACTGTCACATGCAGCAGTGAATGCCTTTTTTAGTTGGTGGGATAACCTTTCATAGCTTCATTCATCAACAGCTATTTTGAGGGAGGCTTGGCTACAAAACTTTGTTCAATTATTAGTCACTGGCTAGATTTCCCTATTTTATGGCTTATACTGCACTCCAAACATTGTGCTAGATTTTTTGAGGTACAACCCTTGCAGAAACAACAAATCCTTGTTTTTTGTTTTTTTTTTTGTAAATTTTTTCATTATCCTTTTAATAATAGGGTGCAACAAAAGTGATTTGTAGCAACTCGGGAAATTGTAACCTTCAAGGCCAGCAAACCCTTTTTAAATAAACACCCATTCCTTTGAAGAAAACTGATGAATCCATTGGCAACTCCCCAGTTTTCCAGTCACTGTATTTTTATTTTATTCAGCTGAAGTAGACATAGGCTAATAAATAATTAAAGCCTACAAGTGCTGCAGGTGCACACTGGTAGAAAGCCCCTATAAAATTGCAGCAAAAGACATCTACTTCTGGACAAACTTGCTATACCCAATGTATGATGTCATTGTCATGTGCCAATCTTCAGACAAGACTTCATTTGTGTTCAAAAAAATAATCGAAGTCAAACTTGCCTACACCAAGGGGGCTACACAAATTGGTTGTCAAAGTGCACAGGTCCCTTCATTTCAGAACCATTAGGTTTGAGGACAAATAAAATCTAACTTGTCAACTGAAGTAGGAAGGTCTGTCTATTTCAGAACCACACTGTGTGTACTTCTGTATACAGACTGGGTTTGGGGAAAGAAAATGTCAGTCCAACTTGTCTACCTTAGAATGGCTTCCCAGATACAATGTGAAAATGGGACGTCCCTTAACAATGACACCATGTGTATGACTACTAATCCAAGTATGTTTTGAGGCAACAAGTAATTTAAACTTGCCCAACTGGCTCCGTGGATCTATGTAAAAGCAAGGATGCAGAAGCAGCACACCATGAAGCTGAAAGTCTTCCCAATGGGGGATACAGAAGTGATGTGGTATTCTAAAACTGTGCCGTGATGACTAGAAAAATTTAGCATTCAAATATTGTGTAGCAGTTTTGAAGATTTTTAAGATCTTTCACACATTCTTTTTGTGAGTGCAAGGGTCATGCAAACAAAGAATTGCTACATGATATTTCATTTGTGTAGCAACTTAGCCTGATTGTATAGCAAATTGGGATGCAATACTGGATAAATTATTCCCTGGCTGAGTGCAAAACAAATGGCTTCCATAATTTAAGGCATATTTTACAGTCTTGGCAAGTATGTGTGGAGAAGTTGACCTAACATTTTGTAACATGCAGCTCTACTCAACTCCATGCAGAGGAAGCCTAGGTGCGGCCAAGCCAATTTATGCATACAGGTGTTAGATTTTGTCCCTCTTTTAGCTAGAAAGACTGCATTTCTTTATCGTGATATGTACTGTTTCAACTTAATTCCTTATAGGAATATATCATATTTGACGGAACCTTCTAAAAGAAGGCATTTCCTATTGTACAAATACTGGTGGCCTAGCCAAGTATTTGCAAAATACCCCGCAAATCCCAATCTAATACTGTGCCCCTTACAATGTATGGTTTCAGTGTCAATGTTATCTGCAAACTTTCCTAGCACTGCAGAATATAAATGTAGGGCAAAAACATTCAGTCCAACTTGTCTACATGGGAGTGGCTCCCTCGATCTGACGTTGAAGTGGGATCCCTCTTTTTTAGAACGACACTGTGTGTACAACCCAGACTGGGTTTCAGGGCAAAAATATGCGTCCAACTTGACTACTGTACCTCCGGGTGGCTCTGCGGATCCAATGTGAAAGCGAGGAGGTCCCTTTACAGTATTTCAGATGGACACCAGTGTTTGTACAACCCAGACAGCGTTTGGGGATAAAAGTATTCAAGTCCAACTTGTCTACCTTGGAGTGGCTCCATGGATCCGATGTCAAAGTGATAAGGTCCCCCTATTTAAGAATGACAGTGTGTACTGCCCATATTGGGTTTGGGGGCAATAATATTTTAAGTGCAACTTGATTCCCTTGGAGTGACTTTGGATCCAATGTCAAAGTGCGGAGGCAGAAGCAGCAGACCATGGAGCTCACAGATGGCTCAAATGTTAGTTAGTTAGTTGGTTAGAGTTAAAACTTCGAGGGCACACCAACACAAATGTGTCATATAGAAGTTTAGTCACTGAACGTGACCGTATAATCCGTTCCAGAAATGAAGTGTATAGCATAGGAACGTAAAGCTGGGTCCTGTTCAAGGGCTAATAGAAGTTAGAGTTGCGGGGTTTTCAGCAGTTGTGTCTTTACATGGTATCAATTTGCTGTTTGCAATGCTTAAGTACGGGTATAATTACAAGCACCTATCCTTTGCCCATGGTAAGGCTACCAACGTTCTTGGAACGTTGCCTAGGCCTAGCCCACCTAATTGTCATGCATGAAGCAAACATAGCTTAGGCCCCTTGGCTAGGCCTGGTTCAAAACGTTGGTGTAGGCCTAGTTGCTTATCAATATCGAGCCGTGTCATACACGGACTGTTCTCTAAATATCTGGTCTATGATACTGCATGACCGCAAAGATGAAGTTAACCGAACGCAGGCCGAGGGTAGACTGTTTTATTTAGCGCTCACCTGTCTAGCAAGAGTTTCATCACTTCGGAGTCAGTTTGCGCCCCAGTACGTTCACGAACACTAAGCCATCGCTTGAACTGTTTGGTGTTGAGGAATATCCTTTGCTTGTTGTATTCTCTTCGCTGCTGAGCTCTTCTTGCCTTACGTTCGGGGGTATTTAGTTCCTTGGTTCGCTTATCTGGCTTTTTTCGTGAACTCGATTATTCCATGGTACGAACGAAATAACTGTCGTGGGGGTTTAGTATTACGCACGACGTCAAAATAGCTCAAAGTCTGAAGCATTACACATGTGTATGTGTTTCGTTCGTTCGTGTTGTGCGGGACCAGCTGATTCATTGATCATCAACTGTCAGCTGTTTGTACTTAGTGAATATGCATTCATACTTCGTTCTTATTGGTTTGCGCAACAGATGATCGGTAAGAGACTGACCAGACTTTGTGAGGAGGACTTTATCCAATTCCTGGAATTTAGGCCTTATTTTCACAAAAAAATCATTGAAGATGCCGGGATTTGCACCGTATCCCCTATTTTTTCTCCATCACTTTTCATATGAACCACTCAAACGAGTGACTTAGATTTTTTATTTGAATTATTTATGGTTTTTCCTTTTCTCAATCTCACGTCATCAAATGAAGGCAAGATTGCCCGAAAACATTCAGCAACTCGAGTCCCTCTCTTGCCTAAGCCCATCTGCTGTCCTTGGCAACCGTAAGCCGAAACTTTACCAGTTGACCTTCCTTCCCCTCTACGATGGACACCTTGGGAATCTTGAGGAACAATGGAACCGCATCAACACTTTGAAGAAGCTCTACCGAGATGACAGTGACACAGAAGAATTCTGGGTACTGAAAGGTTTACAACCACGTAGATGCAGCAGGGCAAAAAGATTTCAAAGAGTTGGGGGGCTTTGCTTTGGCCATGTTGTCACTCCCTTTTAGCAACGCAAGTGTAGAGAGGTCATTTTCACAGATGAACCTCTTAAAAACAAAGTTGAGAAACAGAATGCAGCAAAGCATACTGGAAGCACTGCAGCACGTACGAAGATTTATGTCAAGAAGTGGCATTTGCTGCAATCAGTTTGTACCCACTGATGACATGATAAGAAGGTTTAACGACAGCGTGTACAACCGTGGCCACAGTGAATCAACGGAAGGATCAGTTCTGCCAGAAGATTATTACTTGATTTACATTCGTCAAGTGTTTCTTTGAAACTGTGCTGTTTAGAATTGCTTGAAGTACTCAGAATTTATGTTTTTCATACCAATATGGTGTAATAAAGACCTCCATTGCATGTAATGTACTCAACGTCACATTGCATACACAAAACCTGGGACGCAATTACAATATAGTACATCAGTTGCTGAAGGGTATTTAAAAATGGAATAAATAAATTTGTTTGCTTTGGAAATAATTTTTTGCTTTCAAAACGTTCATTTCAGGCGTTTTAAAACAGCATTTCAAACAGTGAAGATTTTTTCTTCGTAGTCAATTGTAGTAATACAGTTAAAAGTTCAAAAGGGTTATTGCATATGCCATAAGTTCATTTTATTTTTTAGCTGCTTTTCAACAATTTTATCTTGGAAGTTTGGAAATTAATAAGGGCATTGCACTTTTCTAATCGCCATTAAGTTGTGTTTATATTTTGCCCTACTTCCTGTAATGACTGTTTGGCACAGATGATGATGCTATATTGGCTTCCTGCAATCCGATCGGGTATTTTTCAGTGAGCTTGACCTTTTCTGTTGCATTTCCTGGTAAGAACGCTCCCCGCCCTGATCATTATATTACTTAACTACCGTAAAATAAAAGCTACAGAGCGCACCACTGGATACTCCATGGGCCTTAAAACACATTCTTACGTTTGTGCGGTTTTGTGCGGGTTTTGCAAAATGTGGGCGGTTTTGGGCGGGTTTTAAAGGAAAATTGGGCGGGAATTAGTCTGAGTGACGTGGCAACACTGCCCACATGTTCTTCATCGTAGCCCGGAAAAAACGCGATTCCACAGTCATCAGAGCTCCAAAAGTATTGCGAATTGGCAGGTGAGACACTACTATGTTTCAGGTGGAACATTTCTTTACACGAAACAAAATAAAGGAGGATGTTAGCCCATCTTTCTCCTATTCCAATCAAGGCCAGTCCTCGCCGCGGCCAAATTAGAAGATACTGTTGATGTTGGTTACATGTTATTATACACTAACTTAAGTCATAGCCTATTTCCTCAACGGTAAATCATGTGTATGGTGTATTATGTTAAGACTACACTAGCTTGAGGCTAAATGTGACGAGAAGGCTGGCCCTCCAGCTTCTACTGCAAAGCAACTTCACATGAATTATTCTGGCATTCTAAACACGTATAGGCTAGGCCTACTTAGTTTTCCTTGAAATGGTTTGACAAGGGTTGTCTTTAGTTTAAATTGAGGAAGAGAAAAGAAGAGGGCCCTACTGCTGTATGTGTGACAGTGGCTAGCTTATGCAGCCATTTGAACAGACTTTCTGCTTCTCTTTTAAAGAGACCGGACTTTAGGTTTAGGCATTCTGCTTACTGTAGATGTGTCAGGGTGAACGAGGCTAGGTTTCACCAAGGTGGATCTTAGCCAAGATTTAGGCCTAACACGATCACGAGATTGAAGATTAACTCTTCTGGTATGATCTTTTTAGTTCTAAACTTACCCCAATTTAACCTCGCTTTCATCAAAACTTTGAAGTTTGACCAGAAACTTCCACGTGCCTTATTGTTATGACTGGGTAGTGTAGTAACTTACAAGCTGGTGCTTTGGCCCAGTGAACCTACCACTTAGGTCTAGGTCAAATGGGAGACATTTGCCCAGCCCTTTTAGATTATTTCCCCAGACAAGTGATCTATTCACGACAAGGGTCTAGCTAGGCCTACATATTAAGAGACTATCTTGTGGGAGCCTTTTCCAGAAATGACATGCCTAGGACTATTGTAGGCTTGGAGTTTTGAGGCCCATGATTGCTACTGGTACCTTAAAGCGGGCACGTAGCCACAGGAGACATTTTGTGGCATTAATGCCCCACCCCAAAATTTTCCCCCTCCCTGATGAAAATTGGCACTAGTACACCTGATATTTCAAGATAATTTTATGGTCATGGTCAGTGCAAGGGCTAGCAAGAACTGGGTCACTTTCACAGTTTAATTGTTAGGTTAATCTTGAGAATGGCACTTGTGTTTCATCCATTTTCAATTTGATTTAATAAAAAGTCATTTGTAAGGGCCACAAGTTTTGCTAATGTAAATTTCTTTTCTCAGATTAAGACTGTAACACCCCCTTACAGTAGATTTAAAGGTGGTATGGGGTTGTTTTACTGTAATGTAGCTCTAAACAAAAGATGTATTTTGCTTAAGTCAAAGTCTGTATCCTTTATTTCACACTAGCAAAACACTACTGTAGTTCATCAAAAACAACAGTGAGAAGCTATGAAATTATAGTTTTTGTTTCATTTTCTTTCAGTTGTTGGCTTGTAGAGTTGTAAGTTTGTAACACAATCCTTCAAATGAAATTAAAAAAAAATGATCGATAATATTCAGTTTACATACATATTGCTCCCTCTTTTTCATTCCCAGACCTACATGGACACTCACCCTCACAGTCACCCACAACCCATCTGACACATGGATACAATCTCACTCAGTGTCCACTCACTTCCACATTAACATGCTTTTACACACTAGTTGTACCTTTGCACGCATTTCTTTACCCACAAACTGACTGTGTGTTTAACTTTGTTATTATCAATTCATTTTCTCATTTATTTTGCCCAGCTCTAGTTTGAACCCAGTGGGTTGTTATCATCAACCCCGTGGGTTTTTATCATCAACTGCAGAATTTTCAGCTCATCTGAAAGATCTCTGATATTTTGCTTGATCTCATTTAGCCTTGCATGAACAGACTCCACCCCTTGTTCTCCGAGGTAACCTAGTCCAACTCCACATCTTCTGATAAAAGGAACGACATGTTCTTCCAAAATGTGCATCTTCGGGGGGAATGTCTCCGAGGGGAATTTCTCACGGAAGAAGCTGAGGTAGGCTTTTATTGTTTCGTCTGGAGAAAGATCAAAGCAAGGAATAATTTAAATAATCATATAAATATACTTTTAATTCCTCCTCAATATGTTACAGACTTGAAAAGAGAAAACTCACCAAGTGCTTTCACCTGATCTTCTGTAACAGTTTCTGCAGTATTATACTGCCTGTGGCATATTCCAAACAAGCGGAAAAGCATATTGTACTTACGTGCCATCACTTCAGCCTCACCCACAAGATTGGGACACAGCTGCCTTGTCTTGTCCACAACAGAGTTTGTGAGCATGTCTATGTTCTCTTTCTGGAATGGATGGAAGATACAGTAATTATGGTAAGTTTAAAGTAAGGGACTTTTGTTTGTATTATGTGTTAAGAAACACTTCTGCCAAGAGCAGCTTTTCATGGGCAGGAAGTTATACATTCACTTACTTTGCAGCATCGATGAACATGGTTTCCCACAAAACTCTTGCCATGGCCGGTATGCCTGTCTGCATACACGGAACTTCTGAAGGGTGACATCAAGTTCCTTTGCAAGGAGCCTTTCACCAACTTCAAAAGAGGCAGATTTCCTCATGGCTTCCGCTTCTTTCAGCTGAATTGCAAAAGAGCAGTAAATTTAGTTTACGTATGAAAAATAACAGCTACAGTACACATGGTATAACAAGTATATCTGTTTTCATTCACCAGCCGTAGAATAAAATGTTATGTTCTTTATGCATAACAAAATATATTTTCAGTCCCTTCATTAACAAAAGTCAGTATTGAGTATTATCATTTTCAAAATACAGTATTTTAAATACTGTATTTAATTTTGCCGAGAACAGTCTTTGTTGAAAAATGTTGACAAGAACCATGACTCATCATGATACTTATTTCTTATTACATCAAAATCTTCTCTGTATTGTTCTGATACTGTACCTACAAAAATTGACAGCTAACTTTTCCTTCACATCACTAATCTAAACTTACAAGTTTTCTTTTTTCTTCTAGGTGTTGTGTGACACTGTTCTGGTACAGTAGATGGAGGCCTGTTCTTCATCTTGGATTGTTGCCAGGTGCTCCAAAAGGATTTCTGCACTGTCATCTAGACCAGCTGCTTCCTTTTCCAGTCTTGTTGCGGTAAAGTGTTGTTCCAGAGCAGTCTTGAATGACATGGAGAGATCGTAGTCTTTATTTTGTTCCTTCAAATTTTTTGCAATTGCCTGATCTAGCAAGTGACATTGTTTCTCAAAAGAGTTGAAATGCTTCAAGTATAGACCGAGGCTAATATGAAGCCCTGGTGCGGCAGACCTGAGAAAGGAAGGAATGAACAATGTAATTATTTTCCTCAGGATGGACATTTTGTTTATGATCTAACAGGCGTCCATTTTCATAAAATTTATTTTTAGCTGTCCGAAACAAAATTTGGTTGTCCGAAACATTTTTGCGCACAATTACAGTACAAAATAGTAATTGGGTTTACGTATTATTGGTCTCAAAGAAAAAAAAAGATGATTTTTGCAAAAAAAAAAAAAAAAAAACACTTGCAGTCTCAAATTGTATGATGAGAAAAGCTGAAAGAGTTGATTAGCCAGCAATATATATACTTCTTTAATCATCAAAAAAGGAAGTTGCTTGAAAATAATCCACTGTGAGAGAAAAATGGTTGTCCATTGGACAACCAACCTCCAACTTGTGGTTGACCGTACGGTTTTTTAGTTGTCCCGGGCAATCGGACAACCACGAAAATCGAGCCCTGAATCTACTGTACACTGCCAAATAACTCTAACTAGATATTTTATGTGAGGAATTGGCAGCAAGCTTTATGGAGAGGGAAAGATACACTACCTGTTCAAGGGGAATATCAAATAGAGGCTTGTTGATCATGTTATTGTACAGCTTGACATTTGATGGCCTAGCGCCATCTTTCAGGAATTTGTCATGGTCTTCATGCATCATTTCAAGGCTCCTCTTTGTACAATTTCGATGATCTGGGGGTAGCTTCATGCCATTTTTGGTTACAGTACACCATAAGCAGCAGTGGCGACCTGTAGAAAAATGAAGGAGGGTATCCTGAGATTCTGCACATTTCCAAGGATTCAATTTTAAGAATGAAAAAGAAAGAAACTCACCACTTGCTCCTTTGATACCGTAGACTCTGCACAGGTATTCATAGTCACCGAACAGAAAAACTCGCAAGTGGTGATTCCTGTAATACCAAAAGCAGACAGTACAGTAATTTGAGGCATTAGATCCTGATAACTAATTACACATAGCCTAACAGTTTGAAGTATACAAATAATAATAACTTTCCAGACTTACTTCCATTGGGAGGTTTCCAGACTTGAAACTTGAAAACAGTGATCTTTCAATGCTATCTTCAAGTTCCCGGTGACATCGTCAGCAGGAAACGCCGCTACTACCACATTGTTTCGAGGAGCATTTGGTGTTGATACATTGCCAATTTAAAATACCTGCATGAATGTACCGCTGCCTTTATCTCCTCCATACCCCATCTTTTGGAATATTGTTCCAGTGGAGGAGGCCTAGGCTGTAAGATAAAAAGTCTTCAATAATTTTCAGTACTTATCAAGGTCAAAACTTTTCCTAAGCTTGGAAAATAGCCCATACCAAGAGGGTGGTGTTAGAAAAGTAAGCCAGTGAAAATGGTTATGTGGAAGGCATGCAGGAAAATTTATTTCAACAGACACTTTTTGAAAAAAGTAAAAATACCTGTAAAGTCCATCAAGTTGCTGCTGAACTTTTGCACTGAGAGATTTCACACCAACCCAGGGTGTCTTCTTTAGTATTGTAGCCTCATCAGCATTTTTATGGAAAAGAGGAAGGCATTCTGCCTTAATGTTGTCGTTCATTAGTTTGCTTTGCTGACTCCTCATGGCAGTTTCTCCTTCTGTCCGGATTCCATATTGCTTTAACCATCTGTAAATTAAATTATTAAAATGAGTTGTAACCTATACAGCACTCACTTAAACACTATTGCTTATCATGTGTATGGTTATATGGCTAGAATAATCATGATGACTACCATGACTACCTTTTTAACTCTCTTGCCTTCTTCCAGGATGAGCAGGTATCTGCCTTCAAGCCCAAAAATTCCCCTTTCGGGATGGTAACCTGAGACATGTGAAGTTGGTCCAGCGTAACATTTTTCAGTTCCTCGCTTAGTTGTTTGCTTGCTTGGCCTTTACTGACATACTCTCGTGCTTGGGAAAGCAGATTGCAGCGCTTTCTCTTCGTTTGGTTTTCAGAGTCATTTGTACCCTTCCGTGGTTTAGGGAGGTGAATGAAATGTAGAGGCTGACGAAACAAACAAAAAAAAAAAAAAAAACATTATATACGTAGTTATTCAGTCTTGGAACCAACTCTGAGCGGACGAGATCTAACAAGATCGAAACAGTACTGTCTGCAGATTGAGTTATATATATATATATTATAGTACTGTAAGTGTAGTGTAGTTATAAAAAATTTCTTCTAAAGTAAAACTTATATTGTTTAAGCAAAATACAGGCGAATTTATTTCCTCACTGATGGTGCTGGCCTGTTCACTTATTCATACCTAATTTTTTTACTTATTAAGCCTTGACATCATGTACTGAGTTGTAATTTTTTCTGTTTCATGCCATTTGCATAGCTAAGAGTTATACAGTGTTCTTACCTTTCATAGCTTCACAGTTCTATCCTGGAATATGAATCATTCTTATAAGTATGAATAAGTGTCCTCGATCAGTATTGAGGACATTACTGCGCATACATACTCCAAGAGAGCATGCCATGCAACAAAAATTTAACACTATTAGACCATGGGACAGAGTCCAAAATTCTTTCATTCCGTGGCAAGCATCGAGGGTCTACACCAAATGTCCCTGAAAATGTTCTTTAAAATATTGACATGGATGAAAGGGTGATTCCCAATCGTGATAATTGCACATTATTGAGAAAAGGATTCAAATTCAATCACATTTTTCGCCAAAAAAAACGAAAGTATTTCGTTTACAAAATACTTATGACGTAGTTACTGCCCAATCACAGATCTTCATTCAGGTCACATGAGGATCACATGACAAGATCTGCCAGGTACCTCACAAAGTATGATGTCAGGTGCTTAATTCATTGTCTGTGAAACTCTTCATGGGGTCTGTTATCATTCATAAGAATTACAGAATCTTAACATTTATCCTGTACCAAAGAACTCTTTGAATTGTTTGCTAACAAGAGAGATTTTGTGTGCGCATTTAGATGATCAGAGACGGTGAACTGAACCAATGTGAATTTCCAAGCACAATTCCCTGTTAGTGTTAGGCCTACTGTTAGTTACCACAACTTGAGAAGTCGAGCGATTTACCGACGTGTTTTAAGATAATCAGAGCAAGAACCAAGGTACAGAACAGAACACAGGTAAGGGCCGAATTAAATTACTGTATAACATAAATCATGAAAACTTGGTTAGATTACCAGTTTCGATGGTCGTAAGACAGTGAAGCTGTGCAAACCTAGCATAGGCCTAAGCACGTTACAACACAGAATTGCCATAGACCTCAGAATCATAGGCCTAGTGTATAATCCCTTTCTAACCGTTTTTTATTTAGGCATAGCGTTATCCTTACTTACAGTATGAGCAAATAAGTGTATGTATACAAACGGCATCAATGATGATCGTTCTAAGGCAGTCTCAATGCACAATTAAAGTTACTAAATCACGAGCAACTAACAAATAGCCCTTACTAGGCTAGGACTACACTAATTCTGCAAGTACCCAGCACAGTACCAGCTTAGAAACAGGGTGGTAATCTGTGTCACATACATGTGTGATGATTGAAAATGGAATAAGCTAGGCATGAGATTTTAAATTAATGCTCATATTGAGTTACTGTGATTGTCGAAGAGCTCAATTTTTATTGGGCCATAGTAAAGTAAGTGTTGGGGGGGGGGGGGGGGGGGTATTCTAAAACCTGTGATAACATCACAGCAGTGATACATTGAATTTACCGTCACGGCTCACCATCATGTCATGTCTTGGAATTGGGTCCTGCTGTACTTTTTCAATGTTGTGTATAAATTCTTAACATTAGGTGCACACTCATGGATCAGTCTAGACTGTAAATTAATCCATGGAACTTTACCTTAAAGTTTGCTGTGACAGGCTCCATGAAACCAATAACTTAATTGACGTCACATCATCAGGGTATAAATTTGCGGCCTAGATGCAAGGATAATATTTTATTTATAAACAAAAGTCCCAAACTCCTTTTCTGCACACTGTTAGATTTGCTGTGTCAGCATGCATTCATTTTTAAAAAGGCATTCTTAACACACACAATACATTTGTCAGTGTATACTGTGTGGATCAAGGTAATAGACGCAAAATTCCACATGTTTGGAAAACAAACGCACAAGCTGATTTTCCATTGCCAGTGTGTAAAAAATGTAAATGCATGCAAGTTTTGAAATCATTGTAAGCCAATGTGTTGTCAAAGTTATCATGGTACCGTCACTGATTTTGGTCATCATCACAGATTTTAACCTTGGTCACATACATCACATCACTGAGTAGTCACAGATTTCAGACGATCTCATTTAAATTTGCCACAATAGCTTAGCCATACATATGTTTTGCTTTCTACTTCATATTTCAGGCTTTTTGAAAGAAGGGCTAGAAAGGCATGATGGGATGGCAACCACAGATGAGAATCCAGCAAGGACTTGTCTGGTAAGTTTTATTTTATAGTTGGCGCAAAATGACAAATTACCTAGGACTTTGCTTCATTGACCATTTCCATACACTGTTATACTTCAAGAAGTGGTGGCAGTGTATACTGTAGCTGAGGGGTTGTCTTTTCTTCACTTGATGCTGTTGATAGTATGACTCACCTTAAGTTTTTCACTGCTGTGATGAATAATTCATTTATGAAGGTAAATGTTCAATCTTTGCCAATGATGCTGCAGGAGTCAGGTTTCGAGCAACAAACAGCTACCAAAGACTCGCTTTGCATTTGAGCTAGTCGGTTTCAATTTGCAGGGTAGATAGCTAGAGAATTGGCTGAAAATTACCACAACAGTCACATGCAACCTTATCAAAGAAAATTTTAGGCTGAAAGGAGCAGTATGTTTCTAGAGGTCATATAACAGACTTCCTAATGTGGGTCAAGGTCAGTTTCACTTGGATTCTCGACCATTCAAATTGCCAAGTCAAAAACATTATATTTAAATTGTGATCTGTCAGTGATTTTTCTTTATTGCAATTTCTTTAGTTGAGTAAATTGCCAATACAGAAACCATCACTGCATTAAATTTGTGTTCATGATTTAATGTTGCAATGTTTGGCTGAATGATGTATTAATGTCCAAGAATGATGTCATGGCAAGGCTCCTGGTATCACAGTGTTCAATGAGATCTTTTAAACAATAGATAATAATAGTTTTGTTGAAGATCAAAGGGGTAGGGGGCATCTCTCTTTAGACCCCTCAAAGGAAAGTTGTAGGTTCTGGCAGTGAAATTACAGTACTGTAACACAGGAGTTTGAATTTTACATTATTCACAACTTGATGTGTACAGAAAGTAAACAAAGAGATACAATGAGGTTCAAGCATTTACTTCAGTTTTATTCTATTCTTTCATTTCTTTCAGAACCCACAGACACAGGACCAAAGCTGACACAGTCCAAACAACACCTGTTGATTTATGCGGGTTTTCATCTGCAATGTCATTTGTCTCCTGCAGTCTGCATCATACTGTACATCAAACAGATACAACAACAGTGGAACTGGAGTATTTGTAGGAAAACTGAAAAAAAAAATTCATCAGCGTTTGCAAAAAATTTGTTTGTGTACCCATATTTGCTTGAACTAACTTTTCCAACTGCAAAGACAGGCCTTGATAATGCTGTGATGGGTTAGGTAAATGAAATGAAGACATTCCTGGATGTGATTCTGTGGTAAATTATAAGGAAATTTATCACCGAAATCGCATAGATGCTCTTTGACTTGATGTTTAAAAACTGTAATGTTAATCAGAATTGTAGTGGAAGTGTTTACCAGAGATTTTTATACCCTGTTACATGTTCCTTTCTTTGCATGTTTTTTTTTCTTGCAAAATCAATTGAATTATTTTACCTCGAAGCCAAGGGATAAGGATTGATATTAGTAAAGGAATTCCAAAAGAAAATGTGGCTTTGCCTTCTACAGGATCAAGAAAAATGAAATGAGGTTTTAAAGCTTACAGTATTGTATTTTCCAACTTTTTTGTGGATAGTATTTTCAAAAACAGTGTATTTTTAGCTCTGAGCTCTTAGCTCAACCCACAATGGGAGAGTAGAACTTACGTTATACTGTAGAGGGCAAAATGTTTGTCCCACTGAAAATGTCTGTCTCACTTTTCGAAAGGTTTCAGCCTCTGTAATTGCCAGTGGATTTTTTTGAAATTTTCTGTGCTTGTGCCATTTTAGGATGGCAACAGATTTTCTTCCTAGCAACATGATAGACCGAAGAGAATTGGTACTGTTTGCTCATTTTGATAAATTTTCATGATTTATTAGCCACAAGGCAAGTCTGCAAGGCAAGTTCCCAATCAAGGCATTTTTATGGATATAGGCCTGTTCTAACAGTTGCTTGTGTCCATGAGTTCACAATAAGCGATTTTTAATTTAACACTTTTGCAGAAAGCACTATATAAATGGAATGTATTAATACAGGAGGAGAATTTCGGTATTCCAGAAAACTAATAAACTTTTTCTTGTTAATCATTTGCATTGGTGAACTAGAAATCAAGAGCTGTGGTGCACATTGCTTGACCCCCAGTCACTCACGGAATATTTGTTTATTTATCTGTTATGACAAACCAAGTTGCAAGTGTTCCACAGTTGTTGTTGCATCCTCATCCTACATGAATGAATACAGATTCCAGACATTATCATTGTATCTGTACCTACTGCCCACTCTCCTAAGTGGTGGTGCAAGGATATCAAAAGTGTTTGGGGGGGGGGGGGCAAAAGAGAATGTTTGGAGCATAAAATTTCCATGGAGAAAATGAGCAGAATCTGAGGGACAGGTAAAGTGCCTGTTTCAGGTCCCCTGTGGTAACCAGGGTGCAAAGGCCTTGGAAGCCAGACCCATAGCCCCCTTAAAATTCTTCACCCCTAAAAACTTTAAAGTGTGCCAATGAATTAGTACATCAGTACCAAATGCCCCCCCCCCCCCTTAAATATTTTGCCTCTGGAAAGGTTTTAGCCCACTTTCAATGCCTTGTCTTGTTATGGACCTGTTGGAGGCTTAGGTTTTAGCACATCCCTGGGTGAAAATTGAAATCTCAGGTTAAGTGTATTTAGTTTGGGAGATGATTGGGGCACAAATGTTTTAACACAGGGGAGGGGCAAGACTGCTCATGCCTCCGGCACCTCAATTTTTTCTTTCGCGTTTACCGGTCACCTCCATATACAGTATTGATTTAGGGTAGCAATACTGGGTGTTGATTCATTTACTTCCATGAACATGAATTGTTACACCAACCTGTTGTAAAAAGGAAGCTGAAGTAGAGGGGGTACAAGGTTTGAGTAGTTGCTTACATGGGTGGGGTCTAAGGGAAGGGTTTTCCTGTTCACTTTGGAAATATTTGCTTTTGGAAGTGCGCTGGACCTAAGATACATTATGGTACTTCATATATGACACATTGTGAAGCATATATAAATTACACATGACAGCGAATGGGGGAGGGGGGATCTGTGCCCCTTCCCTGCATGTGCCACTGTTATGTGATATCCAAATAAAACAACCCAGTCTGAGGACTGAATAATAACCAGGCAAGCCCAACTAGCATCTACTATGTTCAACCCAAGAAGTTTAACCGTTCGTTATTATTCGCTATGGGCCCCTACGGGGTATGGTGGGGTGGGGTCTTGTGATTAAGGTCAAGATGGCTGAGTAAGCAACGTGCCACCAAATACACAACTGAACTTGTCATGGAGATATATGATGGTTTATCTGCATTTAAAACTGTATTATTGTCGTCTATAGATCATTTGGACAGCGCCCTCTATTTCAATTATCCTCATATCTTTGCCCCAGATGACATCTGTTTGAAAAAAAGTATGCAAATCAAATGAAGAGGGCTATCTTGATGATCCCATATCTGCAAAACCCAATTTTTGAGTCTACTTTGAACACAGGAGAAATTGTTTTGTTTTGTACACAAGTATATGGGAATGAGTCGGCCATTTTGTCTCATTAATCATTAATGTGCAACTTTTGAACGAGGGAATCATTCTTTTCACTAAATTTGATCAGTTTTCTCCCAAGTGGTCACAGTTTTGCGTAGTTCCCTTGATGTTGTCACGGAAGTCAAGATTTAAAGCCTTTTTCGGACTCTGTCCCATGGCCTATATGCAACTCTGAGCTATGTCAGCTGTTACAGAAATGGCCATTACCACAATTCATGGCATTTTTCTAGTTTTCTGATACATTGACCCCACACCCAGGAAACTTACCTGCCCCCTAGTCTTGAAAGTTGCCATGCCATTCTGGGACTGTTGCAGTTTGCTTTTGATGATATGCGTTCCAATATAGGAGTCAATGGTGCGTCCAGCGGTCTTGCTAAAATGTCATTTAAGTTTGCACCTTCCTGTGCAACGGGAAGTGGTGCGACTGTTGTTTGTTCTTCCCTTCCCCTACAGGCCCCTACAGTCCCCTTCAGGCTCTCTAGTGGAATTCGTGGTGAACTTTTTGTCTCTTTTTCCTTTTTCTTACCAGTGTTGTAACTCCGTTTCTTAGGCCTTCCTCCTTTACACTGTTTTTGCCACATTTCACAAACTAGACATTGACCGGTTCTTGGGTGGGGGTTCCAGGAAACTGGGATGGCATATTTTGTTGTTTGGAAAAGTTTGCAGTAACACGTATGGCATAGATGTTGTGGATGAATAGTGTCATCATCAGTCGATATGTCTATGGAAAGTGTTGCAAATATTTTCCCAGCATACGTCACACAATTTTTAGGGGAATATCCCTTGTCACGGTTGTAGCATGATTGCACCCTTTCTCCACAGATCCTGCAGAGGTGCTGCAGCTTTTCAACATGACCTTGTAAGTTCATTGAGCCAGCTGTAAAAAAAAGTTAAATTGATGGTTTTTTCCTTTTCAACTGATGCTTTTCCAGTCAATTTTGAAATAATGTAAGAATTACTCTAAAGTGCTGTTTCCTGAAAATTAAGACATACATGTTTAGTACAAACTTCTGTGTAATTTTTTGGGGGTCTACACTTATTAAAACTAGCTCCTTCTTTATTCTTTTTAAGTTGAAATATTGCATTTTCCATTCTTATTGTTTTATACTCCCACCATTTTTCATTGCCCCTATGTGTTGGCTAATTGTATTTCACATTATACTAGCCTAAACATTTTGACAATTTTTATTTTTGTATATTGTTTCACACTGAATTTCCAATAAATGGTCATGAGGTTAGAAAATGTGAATAAGTAATGTTTTTCTGTGATTTTACATTCAGCCTATAGCTCATCTTCCAAGCTAAAATTGGTCTCCTTTGGAAGGGTTTTAACCCTCTTATCATTCAGTAAAGCAGTTCTTGTGAGAGGAAGTAGGTTTCTTCTTGTCAATTACTTGTCTATCAGGTGGCTGGCTGCCATGCAATTTAGACATCACAGTTTAATCAGTCATGTGATTTTCTTATTCTGCCCTAATATAAGCTAGCATACTGGTAGGATAATATTTCTTTCCAAGTAACTTTGCCCCTATTTGCCTTTATGTGTTATTGTGTAATCTGCCCTCACTTCCTATTCCCATCTGGCAAACATTTACAAAGACACTGTCTGTAAAGCAAGGTGACGAATCGATAAGGCCTAAATGTACCATAAATTAGCATTTGGCCAAGTCTATAGCCAAAGTTTTGAAAGGGTGTGTCAGGTAGTGAGGGGGGGGGGGGGCCCAGGGGGTTTAAGCAATTTAAGTGAAATTAACAGTTTTGGGCCTTTGAAATAATACACTAGCGGTAGAGCCCAAAAGTTTTAATGGGTCAAATTTTCCACCCCTTGGGTTTTGTGCCTTTAATTAGGGCTGGCAAAAATAATCCTTTTTGGGGAGCTGCATGGTGCTGCATGGTACTGGGACATCAGGACTGCGAAACCAATAGACCCTTACAGTTATAGGAGTTTATCAAATGAGATGGGGGCTGCATGTTAAGTATCAAACCCCTCCCTAGCTATGTTCTTTGTTATACCCAGACTGAAATCATGGTCATAGCTTGGGTGGGGGGGGGGGGTGAGGGCCTAGGGCATCCCCCTTGTGATTCCCATATCGTACATGCCACTCGCTAAGTGACAGTAGCACTTAATGTAGAGAGTGGGATAACTGTCTTAGGCCTAGAGTTTTTACCCCAGTTGGGCCCATAACCAGCTTTCCATTTTTAGGTGTGGAAGTGTTGTTATTAAGTGAGAACTGTGGTGGGGGCATAAAACTTTCTAATTACAGGTGTGATAGTTTCAATTTTCATAAGGGGAAGGGGAGAAATACTTGGTGGGGAAGTGCATCCCTCATAAGCCAGCCCAGGCTCCTACCCTGAAAATCATGTTGAGGTAGACTTCTCCTTTGTAACATATACACAATTTCAGTACCATACGGTACATACTGTTATGTAAAACAGATTTGCTATGGGGCAGGGGTACCTGTTCCCTGTCATATAGGACTTTGACCCTAAGCACTGGCTTTCATTCTGAACCTAGATCCCCTTATCAATTGCTAGTTGGGTAACTGAAGAAACTGCCCTCTTTTACATTCCTGGCAAAAATCGTTGGTCTAAATTTTGCTTATTCCCCTCCTAATGTCAGTTAACTTGTTTAATCTTCATTGGGAACAAACAACAAAAGGGCGAATATGCATATATACACACACAGTCTTATGAATATCGTTACACAAAACAATCTAGCAACTAAGCTAGTTGCACACTCGTACTTTTAAGGTAATGTTCTGTTACTAGAGCTATCTAGCATTTCTGGGAAAAGTCCTGTTACATTGTATAGTGTTATGAGTTGTGGGGTATTTACCTTCTCTTTCGAAGACGTTCAATTTCGTCTCACTGTGAACTATTTACAGGGTTGACATACTTCGTACGTCGAAAATTCGCTGTGATCTGGATCAAACGGGCATGTTATCTGTGTACGAGTCATAATAAATAACTAATGAAAGTGTGTATTTCATTTTCATCCATGTTTCCCGCCCCAAAACCGACCAAAATTCATCATTTTTTCATGTCGTCTACCAACACTTTTCTCCCTTACCGAACGTTGTTTACGCCGTTGCCAGCTCATTATCTACGTTGCTACGTGTTAAATACATATTCATATACGCGCTTGCGCAATGCAATTGTTTATCTAAAATGCCACAAGGCGTATTGCCAGCAAGCATACGCGCGTCGCGCGCGCGCTGCTGCATGGTGCATGCATGCATGCAGCTGCGCTGCAGGGAGCATATCCCAATTACAAGGTGTATTAATGCATCCATTTGTTCGCACTCAGATAGAGTCCCTAAAAGGAGCACTTTTTTGATATGTTATGGAATGAGCTGGGGTTTTCTGTAATTTCTTTTGGAAAGTATATTAAATGAAATACCATATGTGAAAAAATTGGCTCAATTAAGGCAATTTTGTGGAAATTATGGACCTTAGAAGTTGGCGGAGGCATTCCGAGATTTTAGTGAAAAACAAGGCTCGGAAAAGGTGGTTTGAACTTTGAGGTGAAATAGCAAAAAATCTTCACGGTCATGACATGGTTAATTGAAAGTGCCATGAATGGCCAACTTGTCAGCTTTCATATGAGGGGTAGCTTGACCCTGGCGAAAACTTCGACAAGCTTTTAGGTGGCGCACCACCATTAATTGTTGCCATTGACTTACACACTAAACATGCTTGGTGCTTGCTGCCTCTAATTCCTTGTCAAAGTTTTCAATGCCAGTGTGTGTACCATCAAAGCGAAGCTGACGAGTTGTTTATTAATGGCACATAAGAATTCCCATAGCATGACCATTGACTTTTTGAGCTACAGGCGTATGAATAAAAAACTAGTGATTCGCCCCCCTTGTCACTACTCAGCATATGAGATAGGTCCGCTGACATTCCGAAGCCTCTCAGTCAGCTCAGGTGTAACCAATTTCAACCATTTTCTCACAAAATAATCTCCAACTCAACCACTATCAAAAACATGCAACAAACCATTCACAGCTTTCTTTAAACACGTTGAAAAATTAACCCAAACAAAACTTTTAGGGACTATGGCCAGAGGGTTCACCTTTTGCCCAAAGTGCAATTTTAGGTAAAGGTGGTGCGCCCCCTTAAGAGGCCCGTTTACTTTTTGGATTTAGTGTGTAAGTCAATGGGGAAATTAATGGGGATATGCTCCCTGCAGACGCCTTTTATCATAGTCAATAGAGGGCGCCTATATCGACTATGCTCAAAGATATTATAAGGTCTCACTACTCCATTAGAGGAGTGTTCTAGAGCGTCAAGTGTACACCCTCAAAGAAATAGTCCTTTTAGCTCTGGTTTTGACCAAATTTTGTCAAGATAACATGCCAGCTGGGTGATGAAAGTCCACGAATATGAAAGAGTACTTGCCACAGTGTGGATGTTGAAAATTTGGGTAAGATTGACGTTGATTTTGACTGTTTAAAAAATTGCTATCAAATGGCGGAGATTTTCTGTTTTTGTGAAGAGGCTAGGGGTGGGTGTACCCTACAAAAACTTTAAGTCCTTCTAGCTCAAAATCTAAACGGTCATGGTATGGAAATTTTGTAGTGCCATGATGGGCAAACTTGTCAGCTATCAAGTGATGGGTGTCTATGAGGCGCCGTATGTGACAAAATTATGTGCCAAATATATTGATTATACTTCTAAATATATATAGGTTATACCCAGATATATATAACTTATTCTCAAACTTCATATAAATAGGTTTTGCATAATATATATATAATAGTCATACACCATATATATATCCTAACAAGCTATATATATGTGTCACGGTAAACATTGTATTAATAGACAATGTCCTGTATAGTTTTCCGTAATTTTGTCACTCTTTTTGTCACTCTTTTTGTCACTCCTTTTGTCACATCGAGGAGAGTATATATATATAGATTACTAACACGCGAACAGCACGCGAGTAGGAGGTGCTTAGTTACATACTGTATACGAGGGAGGACCACCCAAAAGTGTTCCTTTCTACATGGACACATTGAGACCTTGAGACCTTGATAAGATTTATCACCACTAATTTTATCAGTTCCGTTGTCAGGTACATAAAAATACGGAGGTTGTATTATCTTATACTACGAAACCAGTTCCCTTGATGTTAAGCCAGGAAGGAAAAGCGTTTTATATCTGAAACGGATAGTCTCTTTTGAAGAGGCAAATATCACCTTTTAGCTTTTTGGTACAGTTGAGGGACAGCAGATACTTTCAGTACTTAATTAGGTTGGTAAACCTTTGACTAGACACGTTTCTGCTCTTGTTTTTAATTTTGAGCCTCATATAGGTAGTTGGACTTTTTAAGTTGTCTCGGTCTTAATCAAGCAGAACCGATGTATTAGAGAGCCTCGATTAGAGCATAGAGGTATTTATCATTGTAAACTTCATTAAATGTTACCAAGTCACCGTTGCTTGAATGAAAATAGGCGGTGGCATTATCTGCATAGGCGGGGGAAGCCGCCGGGGGCAGTGGAGGCTGGCCCCCAAATATTTTTTATGAGATTTTGGGGGGAATGCCCCCCCCCCCCCCCAAAAAAAAAAAAAAAAACTGAATGTCTCAAAAATAAATTTTTCAAAAACGCTGTAGATCTATCTGGGAATTAACACGTTTAAAGTTAAGAATCATTTTGTGTTAGCAAGGTTTCGACCACATTCTCTCATGATTAAGTGAGTCTAATATGTCCAATTTTGCACTTGCCGCATATACAGACCATCCAGAGGAAAGTACGTATATTTTGGGTCGTGTTTCATAAAACACATGTACATCCATCTCGTGTAGGTACCTGTACACCTACAGCTGACAAACTCTAACGTTAAGTTTCCAGATGTCGAAACGTAGCAATAGCTCAATTTTGGATTATATCGTTAAAAAGAAAGGTGTAGATTTATATTTTTGCAAAGTTTAAGTAGGTGTGCAATAACGTTTCCTTTTCTTAAGTTAAAAAATCTTAACGTTAGTCTGGAACTTACGTTAATAGGTCGAACTCCAGAGACGTACTGACCGGGGGGCTGTGGGGGTGTCACCCCTACCGCAATAATTTTGCTCTTCGGGAAATCAAGGTGGTCTGTCTGCAAATTGGCAAACCCGGGACACCCGGGAAATGAATATGCCGACTCAAAGAAAGAGATGCATACAGTACAACAAAGTAATTAAAATTTAAGTTGCTTTTATTACATTTCGGCTATTCTTTGGCTCAATTATTACTCTTCAGAATGCAAAAGTTGCAAAGCTTCCGAGAGCTTGCCCCCCCCCCTGACCCCCACATTCACGATAACATGTAGGAGGGTTTACTTTCGACCTTCAAACTGTTAAAACAAAACCTTTTTCAAGCTATCTATTACAAATTATCTTTCTTCTTCTCAAATCAGGGCCTTTTAAACATACTGAACGAGGGGCATGTCACCAGTCCCCTTATTGGACCCAATGACAAACATTTGCCCCAGTGATAATGTCCCTTTTAGGATTATTAGTTGCTTCCATTAAGTTCCCTAAAAAGCCTTATATGCCAGAGCTTCCGGGCCCTGTTGCGGGATTTTAAAAATAACTCCCTGTTGATAAAATGCCCCGAAACACTTTGGATCTCTTAAAATGCCCTGTCTCAAATTATCAATCACATGTTCACATTTGAATAGCTCCAAAATTTTGGCCTTGCCCCCTAAAATTATTGTTAAGTATGTTTCTCCTTAATCAAATTCCATAGTACTTCCCGATTCCATTCCCGTCCCTTAGCTCACCCCACTCCTGAATAAAATTTATAGTTTAGAATTCTTAATTTTAATATGGTTTTCGACCATTTTGGAGCCTTTCGCTGAGCTTCCGGGTGCTTCGCCCCCTTAACCTCTACTGGGGCTTAGGCCCTGGACTCCACCAGGGGTCCTTGAGCGGGACCCTGGAGTTTTGCGCTCGCCCAAAACCGGTCGGCTGTCGAAAACTTATGGCCCCCAATAGAAAACATCTTATTATCTGATACTACCTATATGCAGTCCCTTGTTTCAATTTTGAATTTTTATGCGTTCTTAACGGATATCTTGTACCGGTAATTAGACAAAGCATCTTTGTGCTGTGGAGTGCGATTAAAAACCGCAGATACTTCGAAGTACTGCTCTGTTAGGTTTTAAAACCTTTTGTTTCTGCTTTTTAAGCAGCTCCCCTAATTTTTAAAGGGGTGAATGCCGTACTTTCTCCCTCCTCTATCCTCCCCGTCAGGAAATTTGGCAATGTCCTCCCTGTTGCCAGTTTTTCGGCTTTCTCTGGTTTCTTCTGTTGTTCTGAGACGCGCCTTCTTCGCATCTCAAAACCTTCATGAGCCTTGTCTCCGCTCGGGAGAACACTCCAGTCCAAAGGGCTTGGAAACCCTTCCTCTAAGCGGAGCGCCCTCATCTGTTGACGCGGAGCGTAAGGAAAATTTTGAAAAATCAGACTCTCAGACCGCCGAAAATGGCTTAAGCCCAGGTCACTCTACAGCAATATCGGATCAGATTTTGCTCCGATTTTTGTGAGTTTTACTTACATCTCCCCCATATTTGGTCGCAAAAAGACAAAAAATTTGCAGCCCTGGGTAATATGATCTGTGTCGCAGAACTACGAAAATTTAAGTTATAACAATTATGCCGTGACGTCACATCCGCAGACAACATTTATCTGATACGACGCGTAGTCCGACAAAAGCTGTTTGTAAATGTGACGTCACTTGAAATAAAATCTTTGCCAGGAGTCTGTAAGTTTATGTATATGGGGCGCCATAATCAGTTGGTGTGGAGCGTTAGCGTTAGCGTCGGGGAACACTGGCCACCCCGTCGGGGAAGGTCGGCGATTTCGTCGGGGAGGCCAAAAAATTAAAAATAAAATAATAAAAAAAACCCACAATGACTGGATTTACTGGATGCGCGACCTAGAACATATTTTTTGTTTTGTAACGCTATTTTAATACATATCGGAATCGATTTTAAATCACTTCTTAACTCGGTTAAACCTCAATCTATGTACCTTGTCCTATCTCTTTTGCGGGAGGGGGGGGGGGGCTAAACATGAAAAACGTAAAAGACTGAAGTAACTGGATGGATGACCATGATTTTTTTCTTTTTGAACTATTTTTTCTTTTGTAACGTTATTTTAATGCATATCTGAATCGGTTTTAATCACTTCTTACTAGCTCTTCTATCCCTCATCCCATCTTCAATCCGTGCGCTCAAGGTCATGCCTCCGTCGGGACGGGCTACCCACCCCCTGTTGTTGAGAAAATCCAATTTCGTCGGGGAACCTTCATCTACAGACCTACGATAAAAGATGTGGGTCTGAAGTCACTCGGACGACCATCTTGATCTTGTTTTCTAGAAGACCATATTCTTCAAGGAAACTCACAATTCCGAATTCTCCTCACAAAAACGGACGAGAGGTACTTCATGTGCGTGCACTACCCAATGGTCTGCCATCTGGCCTGCCCGGACAGGAGAATTCTCACGAAGGTAATGAATATCGGCCATGCCGTTTTCAGCTACACATAATGATTAACAGTGGTGTGAGAAAATCTCCTCATAAGTCTGACTGAGAATTTATTCGAAGGCACCTTGTAACGTGACATATTTTCAAATAAGTTAGGAGTAAAAGCATTCATAGTCTGGAGTTCAGGCAGTCACGTTAAAAAATTCATATTTAGTTGACCTTGCAATTGAATTCAACGAAGATTGTTAATACAGTCAAAAACATTATGGTATGTTCTCAATGCCGTTGCATAGTCCCCCCCCCCCCTCCCCCGAAAAGAGACCAGAGCATTACATCTAATTGTAGCAGTAACTTTTATCTGGTACTTTTCTGATCATTATCGAGTTGGAGTTCTTTCTCTATTAAAGTGAAACTTTCATTTTGAAGGAAAGCTCAAAATAACGACTTCATTTCTAGTTACAAGTCTGGGAAATGCCATTCCGGCTATCTTAGGGGTTAGATTTTTTTAACAATTTTCTCCGCGCTTCCTGATGGTGGCTCTCCGCATAGATAGTGTTTTAGTCGAACAGATAACTGAACAGAGCAACGCGTTTTTGTGAATTATTCTTTGTTTTGGGGCAGTATTATGAAGTGAAAATAATTTTATTGCGAAAGAAATCTGTAAAAAGGGACTTCTTTAGTTCTAGTTACGAGCCCAGGAAATGCCATTTTCTGCTGCCCGGGTGTTCTCAATTTTTAAAAATATTCTGTGCGCTCGACTTAGATAATCTTTCGGGTAGGATGACATTTTTCCGGACAAAAAAGAATTCTGCCCCTCCCAAACTGACACGCTCCGGTACGCCTATGACAATAAGTAAAATATAAAACTTCAAATATATGCGAGGCCATTTTTTTTCCTCTGGCGAATGCTCCAATATGGTCCGAGGGCCTAAATCTGCATGATGATATTCAGTAGCCTCAACAAAACTACAGGTCACCCCTACTTGATTTTCCTCATGAGAACGTCAGATTCCTCCATAAACCCCTAAACTGTCATAAAATTACAATTTTTCTCCAATATTAGCCTTAGATTGTTAAAAGTGACAAAATTTTCTAATTTCGATGGATACTCCGTACAATAAATAACCAAAGCCAACTGTGTTAATCACCCGGCATACTACCTAATTTTGCTCCTGAAAGACATATCACTTAATAAAAGAAACCAAACTTTTCATAATAACCTTACCAAAAAACAAATTTTCTTTTATTAAAGTCCAAAGTTTTTCCATTATAATAAGCTCTTAATTTTCAAAGATTCGTTTAAAAAAGGGAAAACTCTCCGGGCAAACTTTTAGTCTCGTCTCGAAGCCTTAGTTCGTGGGTCTTGTGCGATTCAATGCGTAAGCCCAAAAGAATTTCAGCTGTGGCCCATATAACGTTTTTGATTTTCCCTTATAAAGGACGGGTTCTTCAATAAACACCCAAAAATTTTTATAGTACCAACAAAAGCCAAATTTCTTTCAAAAATTTTAATTTTTACTTCAAATAAACTCCAGATTTTTAAGTATTTGTTTAAAAGAAAGCCCAAAATTTCGGCGCGCTCCGCGCGCCTCAAATTCTGCCAAGTCACGTTCCACCGGGACATAACATCGCCTTTGTCAGGCCTTGAAATTCTGGCCCCCCTGTCGGGCAAATCCTGGCGCCACCCCTGACCGGTAGGCCTACTGTATGGAATGGAGCTCAGGAAAACTTTTCTCAAATCTTTGTTATCGTTTTCACTTTCCTTGAAAATTTTACTTTTAATATAGCTTTTTCTGTTGTTTCTGGAAAAAATTTGAATGTATTCAAATAATTCGCTATTCGGGTATTGTGTTGCACAAGATTTAAAACAGGTTGAAGATGATGATTGCTTCTTTTAAAAGAAATGCTTCCCAAGTCTGTCGCGACAATTTATCTCTTCAATTTTTTGCGTACATATGGTACCATGACTGGAATCCTTTTCTGTTTTTCGGACAAATGTTTGGAACAATTCGGATATTCGACCATTTCGGACATAGTGTTGTAAAAGACTGTGAAGTAAAGCTCACGAGTAATGGCTCTTTGCGCTCCCCGAATGTGTAGCAACGAACTTTCGTAATCTTGTTGATTTTCATGAAAATTTTACCACGACTGTGATGCTTTTTTGTTTTTCGGGCACATTCTCTTAAAATTTGGGCACAATTGGGTTAGGATAGGTTGGGTTAGATGGAATTTTACTGCCCAGTTTCTAAGGATTTGGTTCAAGTCGCCCCGGCCACGGCTTCTTTTCCAGTTGTTGCTCACGCTTGGGTTTTTTTTATTTAAAAAAAAAAAAAAAAAAAAACCATGCCAATTTTTGTTTATCAATTGGCTGTCGGAATTTTTCCCAAATTTCTGCCCGCATTTTTTTCCACGTTCCTGCTCGAATTTTTGTTCTTGCGAATATTTGGGGGAGGGCAGTCTGCCTCCATAGATCCCGCTTGTTACTCCTATGGTAGTACATTAGATTAATAATAATTGGCCTTTATCTCTCTAAAATGCCGAAAAGTTTATGCACCACAAATCACAGGCGTACGGAAGACATTTCACAAGTGGGCAGAGTGTGCTTGCTCTGAAAATTTTGCAAATTGAACTGATTTTCCCTTTTTACCACGATAGCACCCAGGCCGTATGAATGAGTCCTCCCCCAACAGAAACTATGGAGAAAGACATTTAAACCACAAGTTAAAACGACGAAAGAACAAGGTGAAGCAGAAGCTGGTTTGGGTCCAATTGTGTGCGATGAGCATTTCTCTAACCGTATGACTTCTATTTCATATTCAACAATATGAGTTGTTCAACTAATAAGGATTTTACCATGTTGGCAAGCGCTGCTTTCCGCCGCACTGCCCATTGCACTGTCCTCTTGCCCTGTTGCCCTGAAAATACAACTGTCAGTGTCCTGAAATTAAGCATTTTCCCTGCTCTGTGAAGGCTGCAGCCCCTACACGCCATGCCTCGTATGCCAATGCACCAACTTCACATGTATATATTTCACCATTAAAAAACAAAAATTGTTCACAATATGAGAAGGGCACGGCCTCTCACACCTCTCTCGCGCAACTGCGGTCTGTCATGATGCTCCCTCGCCAAAACTTTCACTTCGCCCCATTGAAAAGTTCCTGGTTATGTGCATGGCGCCCTGGTCCATGGTTACAAAGTATCATGCCCCAACCAGTCTCCCAAATGCACACCCTTTGCCATGCCCATCATTTTGGACTTTTGGTAAGGTCAGAACCAGCGGCGTATCTAGACCTTTTTTCTGGGGAGGGGGACAAAAGGTACCCTTTTCGATTTTCAAGTGTTAACAACACTATACAAGGGACATAGTTTGCAAACTGTGACTAACAGGTGTCACAAGTGGCAATTTTCCAAATTTTTCATTTTTCGTGGCCAGGGTTACGCCACTGGTCAGTACTCTAAACTCTGACGACTCTTTGCTCTTTTTTGGCCTACCAGGAGTTTTGGAAACTCCCATGGCCACTCGAGACGGTAGGGGTGGCCATCCTGAACGTCTTCAATTTCTGGTATCTGTGCATGTGCATTTGGCATTGATGCAAGGAGATGATTCTTCTTCTTTCAGTTGCAGGACAAACGGTTGGAAGGGTATCCCGTGCTGTTACTATGGAGTTGCTGTTACCGTAGTTTGGGCTATGGGAGTGGATCAGTGAGCTGTTATTCCCAAATAACAGCTCCCTGGCCGGATAATGCTAACTATGCCAGCAATTTTGAATACTTAGTAACTGAGTTGACTCTAAAAGGAATCTGAAGGGCACAGCGTACCTGCTCAGGTAGCGAATTCCAACCGGGTATAGTACTTGGGTTTGGATTTTTGGTAACTTACTAGATGAAAGGTGGTGGTACAAGTATTTCCCACTAGTGCGACGAGTTTCGGGCGAGCCTCCAGAGGTTGGAGAGTCAATCACGAATTAAGTCGCACTATTTTGGAGTAAACTGTGGTGTTTTTTTTTATAAATTATTAGGAGACGTCCCCTCAGTCGTCGAGTTTCAAGACTATCCCATATAGATTTTTGATCATGTCAGAAATGCTGGACTGACGACTCTAGTTGTTAAAGATAAATCTGGCTGCTTTTCATGAGTATCCCCCTATCAGATTGGGTGTAAGGGTACCAAACAACATTACAGTAATCTAGAATAGACCGGACACTGAAGAGCAAATTAGGCCGTTTCTTTGGTTGACTTGTCGCAATAAGTAAGATTTCTTCTCAGTATGCCCAAAGTCAGATTTGCTTTAGCTGCTATTGTATTAATGTGGCCTTTTCAGCACATGTTTGAAGAGAGTTCTACACCTAAATGAATCTTATATGGCCAAGAAGCGCCATCAGGGGCAAGGTTTGTACTGGGACATAATTTAAATTTTGTCACCTCTCCTTAAGGCCATCCAGTATGAAGTGAAAAGTTAAACACCACTTATACACCATTGGAAGATCTAACTACATAACACTGGCTTTTTTGTAGAAGAAAAAAACACTTTTAAGTTCAACTTTTAAAGAACACCTTGAAGACAGACGCCCTGTGAGTTACATCCTATCAAGCCCAAGCTTTCTTATGGAGATAACAGTGTACTTTCAGTGGGTAAATTAAAAGGCCCAGTTCGCTCACCCCAAACAGTACCAATTCTCCTAGCCTTCTTACTTAAGCCCCTCCCGCAATTGTTTGAAATTCATCCTCATTCAGACACAATCTCAGTTTATTGCTTCAGGGTGAGTATAAAAAAGGTCAATGTGTAAAATCAAAACACTTTCAGTACAGTCCATGCTGTGTAATATCAGCTTTGGTACCCTGTATTGTTTGAATTAACTGTCAATATAAGAGTTCAGCCAATTGCGAATTTCAGTAACCCCCTATAAAATTGTAGTTTGGGGTGAGTGGATTGGCCCTTTAATACCAGCGACTTGTACATACTTCTGCTGTTGGATTTAACTATTCCCGTGGACACTGACAAATTCACATAGATCTCAAAAAAGAAAAGGAGATGGCCGAGATGGTTACCATGGTAATTGCTCAAGTCTTCTCAGGAAAAGACTTTGAAATCAAGCTGCAAGCATGTTTTGACAGAGCATTGGAAAAAATGGACGAATTCTTGAAGCAAATTGAAATCCAGTCGGGACAGATACATGAATTGAAAGTTGAAACTGGCAGAGTTTCAACGGAAATGAGAACCGTTCAAGAGAGATCCACCTCACGGGAGGATAAGTGCTGTTCTGCTTCAATCCAAGTAAATCACCTTGCACAGTACTCACGCAGAAATTGCCTTATGGAGTCGACGAACTTTTTAATGTTAATACCGATGCCGCCATTACCAGTGTCTCCTCCACGTACCTGGTATTAAAGGCATATTTTCATCATCCCAAACAGTTCCAATTCTCCCAACCTACTTACTTCTAGCCCCTCCCACATTTATCTAAAACTCATCTTTATCCAGACACAATCCTAGTTTATTGCTTCATTGCTTGTCCCAGTGGCCATACAAGTCCATAATGTGTAATCAAGACACTCTCAGTGCCCATGCTGTGTAATTTAGCTATGATGCATTGTTTGAATGTGATGCCAATCAAAGAGCTGTACCAATTGAGAGTTTTGATATATGTATACTGAAACTGTAGTTTGGGGTGACGAATGACTGCCTTTAATCTAGACCCGTAGGAGATCGATCGGCCCCATCGAGTTGGCTAGAAGGATCAGGGCAAGCCAAAAGGCATTAGCCGTGTTCCCATTTGATCCAGGGAGGTGGATCTTGATCTACCGAGATGGATCAAACACTAATGGGAACGCAGATCAACAACACTCACTCAAGATCAAGATCCACCGATTTTGATCGACCGTTCGGGGTAGATCAGATCCACCGCGCTGGATCAAAGTTTGTAATGGGAACACATCGGTAGATCAAGTGACCCTGGATCTCCGGTTACACTCATGTATGTTTTTGTGATACATCGATACGAAATGCATGGCAGGCCGACTTGTAAACATTGGTGACCCTTTCGCGCTTGCGCAATGTGTTCATAAAACACGTTTGATCTACCGCGCTCACTCAAATGGGAACGCGGATCTCGATCAAGGTAACTGATGTTGATCCACCTCGGTAGATCAAGATCCACCTCCCTGGATCAAATGGGAACACGGCTATTATTGCTAATTTTCAAAACTACAAGGCCAGAGAGCTGTACGTTAAGAACCGACGAAAGCTGAAGGGCACGAAAATCGTAATTCAAGAAGACCTTCAGGCACAAAGGGCAACCCCGAAACAAACCAGCATGGTTCCATGATGGATACTTTAATCGCGTTGATCAACAAAAAAGGGAAAGAATTTACAATCATATAATGGGGGAAGGGTTTAATTTAACAATACAAGATACAATCATAGGCAAATAGCCTGACAATTGTCGGCAAGTCGTTTATATTGATAAGGAATAAAAAGGAAGCTGCTGAGACAGTGGCGTAGCTAGGATTTTTTCGAGGGGGCTATGGGGGGGGGGGGGGGGCTGGGCACGTTTGTACAGGGCTGGAGTTTAATATCTAAGTGTAGCGCCTCCATCAGTTGACGCGGAGCGTACAAGAAAATTTTGGATTTTTGGAACCTCCCAGATGGCTGGAAATGGCATTTGCCAGGTTTAATTGTCCTTAATTCTGGTAAGAAAAATTTGTGATTTTTCTAAGATTCGACCACACTTTTGAGAAACTGATTAGCTCAGATCCTAGGATTTCGAATCCGGAATTCTGCTGCATGTTGCAAGCAGCTGTCCCAATGCACGCCTGATTAAGGTATATCCATAGGCGTAGGGGAGCATTTCAGTTTGGAAGCAGAAGAATTTTGCCCGAAATACGTAATTCTGCCCACAAGACAGTCAAAGCGGAGCGCCACCACTGGTTGGCGCGGAGCTTTGAGAAAATTTGACAATTCGTACCTCTCAGACAGTCGAAAATGACATTTCCAAGGCTTGTAAAGGGGATATAAGCAGTCGCTAGTTTAAGCTCCAATTGCAGATAAACGTTCACTCAAAACTAAAATTCAGTCAGAAAGTCTAAGCGGAGCGCCACCATTAGTTGGTGCGAACAGTGCAGAAAATTTTGAAATATCCGACCCCTCAGACAGTTGAAAGTGGCATTTCCCGGGATAATAGGGGAATCTAAGCAGTCACTATTTTAAGTTTCCTCTTGCAAAAAGTGTTTACTTAAAACTTCAATTCTGCTATGAAGTGGTAAGTGGTGCGTCACCAGTTGGGACGAAACGTACAGAAAAGTTTGAAAAATCTGACCCTTCAGACAGTCAAAAATGTCATTTCTTATGTTTATAGAGGGTCTTAGCAGTCGCTATTTCGAGGTTCCGTTTTCAAAAAACTGTTCACTTGAAACAAAAATTCTTCAGGAAAGACTTTCTACACGGAGCGCCACCACTGGCTGGCGCGGAGCGAACAGAAAATTTTGAAAAATGGGACCCCTGAGACAGTTGAAACTGACATTTCCCAGGCTTATAGGGGGTTCTAAGCAGTCACTATTTGTTAAAAAAAACTACGAGATATATAAAATGTATCACTACCAATCGATGAAATTGTCCCTCATGTTTTCGGGTGAAAACTATAAAACAGAACTGAAAACATGCTACGGAATTTTGTGAATCTTGTCTAAGTTCAATATATTGATAAAATTGTGTGACTGTCCTAACTTCCGACTGTATATGGTTTTACTTTTTGAAAAAATGAACATTACAAGGTGTGTTTAAATGAAGCAGACTTTTTGGAAGCAGACTTATTGGAAGACATTCTCTCACTACATCATTAGAGTATCGAAAAGCAAATAACCCGATTTTCATAACCATTGTCTGCATTTGGCTCTAGAGCAGGACAGATGGCAAACTTTTTGGGCACCTGAACACCCTCCTGTCTGTCCGTGGAATTAATTTGGCAGTTGAAAACGTCCCAGCATTTTTTTAACTTTTGCCCGAATATTTGACCATTTCGGGCAATTTTTGCAAGACTACAGTAAAAATGTGGGGATGATGAAAACCTTTTTTCCCCTTTTACTCAAATGGTCCGCAGATCTTTGTTGTTTTCCATGAAAATTATACTTCTTATGTAGCGTTTTCTGTTTTTCGGCAAAGATTTGAACAATTGAAGCTATTAAAATAATCGGCTATTTCGGGTAATGTGTTACACAAGATTTTAAATCAGGCTCAAGAATGTTTCTTTTAAGCCAATGTTTCTTTTTCCCAAATGTGTCGCGGTTTTTTAATGATTTTTCGTAAGTTTTGTTACACTTACTTACTATGATACTTTTGCATTTTCGGGCAAATGCTTGGAAGAATTTGTATATTCGACAATATCGGGCATTGTGTTGTGATTATTTGTGAAGTTAAAGTCACGAATAATACCTTTTTGCGCTGCCCGAAGGTGTAGCCTTAGAACCTTGACTTAGTTTTTCATTAAAAATTTATTTCGACTATATGCCGCTGCTTTCCTTTTTTCGGGCATATCTTTTTTAAGATTTCAGCCACATACAGGAATTTTCTGAAAAGCCACCCCATTTTTTCAAAATTCAAGGGTTGTCCGAATTTTTTCCAGAATCCTGCCCGAATTTTCCCCAAATTCCTGCAGAATTTAGATTTTGCGGAAATTTGGGGCAGTCTTCCCCCTGCCCCGCCTCGTACGCCACTGAGAATGTCCACTCCACCCAAGAGCTAAGTGAGGTCCTGTGAGGTAATAGTACTAGGTTGCGATCCTTGAGATTGCATTGATCCAACATGGGCTTGGTTGTTGCACTGGCCAATAACTGGCAGCCATTGCCGTGCAAAGCGCAAATTCCTTCCAACCATATTTGACTCAAATATTCTACCCACCACACCAAGTATGATTATGGAACAAATTTGTGCATCCCCAGGAATTGAAAAAATCCCTACAGGAGATAGAAATAGGCCAGATGCTAGAGGCGGACCTTAAACCACATCAAGGTAGGCAATTTCAGCCACTCTAAATCTGCTAGAAAAATATCCATCCATCCGTCCGTCCGTCCGTCCGTCCATCCATCCATCCATCCATCAATTCTGAAATTCAGAGTGCAGCACAATTGCAGAATACCCTGCAACTGCGTGCATGGATCTATCGCAAGTGTATCTATGTCATAGTAGCCGGGTAGCCCGGATTGAATATTATCATCGGCGGGCCAGCATGAACATATTTTTTTGCCTAGGTCGCCAGTGTGTGTGTGTGGGGGGGGGGGGGCTGGGCGATTCAGTGGGAGATCCAGCTCCCCAAGCCCCCCCCCCCCCCCCCGTAGCTACGCCAGTGTGCTGAGGTGTCTAAGGTTGCACTTTTCAGTCTTCTCTCCGATCTCTCGTGTTTGTGCTCCCCGCAGTACGTCAGTCGTAACCTGTACAATACAAGATTTATGGCATTTCTTATCCGCACAAAGACCAATACAATTAACACAAACGGGGACCTAATAAAAGAGTAGCCAGAGGGTCATCTTACATTCCTTACTCTGTTGCCTATAGAAATTGTCCTTGGCAATTCTCTGACAAGCCTAGTTACTGACAGCAATGGATGTGCGCTGAGCTCTGTCCGTTGTGATATATGTTCAACAAGCACCTCCCACTCGCGTGCTGTTCGCGTGTTAGTAATCTATATATATCTTCTCTCCCCGATGTGACAAAAAGAGTGACAAAATTACGGAAAACTCTACAGGACATTGTCTATTAATACAATGTTTACCATGACAAATATATATAGCTTGTTGGGATATATATGGTGTATGACTATTATATATAGATTATGCAAAACCTATTTATATGAAGTTTGAGAGTAAATTATATATATCTGGGTACAACCTATATATATTTAGAAGTATAATCAATATATTTGGCACATAATTTTGTCACATACGGCGCCTCATAGGTGTCTTGACATAGCTGTGAACTTTGACAAGGCTGCAGCGGCCTCGAAAAGGAGCTAATTTAGTGTGTAAGTCAATGGGGAAATTATTGGGGGTGTGAGGCCTTTAGAGCAAAAGGTGATTTTCTTCATTTTTGATGTAAAGACACCTTATTTAGACTTAAATGACTTGTTTTAATGTCTGAAACATGATTTTGGGGAGACGTCTCAGAATTTCGCGCTTGAGTGATTTTTGGGTCAAAATTACAGTTTTCGGTAAAAAATAATACCCAGATTGAGATTGTGACAAAGATTGCACTGTCATAGTCTATTTTGTCACATTTTTGGAAAGTAAATGAATATTTAAGAGTAGCTGAATGTTACAATGGTCATTCTACACTGCCATAGCCTACCTATCGTCCAGGCACCCTGTGTAAATAGTAGCTAGGAAGCTAGTTCCACGAACAGCTACTTGGCGATTAACGTTAGACGGCATGCTGCAGGTAAGTGTGTGATGTTGTTCATAGGACTGGGTATTGTAATGACATTTTCAACTCAATTAAAATGATGTAGTCTGTTGGAGGGGTTATTTGTACCATTTGTACATGTAGCAAGGGTATTGGAGGGGTAAAAACATACACTAACTCTAGGTTAGGCTACCGTTGCTGTGCACTGCATTTACCACACTGTACTGTAATATGCAGTACGTACGAAAGAGAACGCAGTACTAGCCAAATCTCTGACTCTGGTTAAAACTTATATGAGGTCATTAAGGACCCCACAGCAATTTCCATCTAATGCATTGTCACTGTGCATGACAAAATACCCCCCCCCCTTCCTAGTGTCTCCATAGGCCCTACAGCCAACTTGCAATATTTTTTAACTTTAAGTCTACGTTAGACCTAACTCAGTTTCTAATTTCAAAATGCTGTTCTTCCTCCAAATATTAATTTATCCAATTTTCTTGCTGACTTGAATTTATTTAATTGCAGGTTATATTTGATTGGTACCAGCCAGATGTTTAAGGAGAAACATATCCCAACTGACTAGTTTTTAATGCAACATTGTGTGGCAGCCTGCATTGGATTAGTTCTCGAGCAGATCAACTTTCTTTTGAAACATGAAATGGCAGTGGGGCTGCTTGCTCGTAGGCCTATAGATGAAGTCACTATTTGGGGTTTTAAACATGCCTGCAACCTTTTTAAATGTAAGTCAACAGTTTTCTTTCCTTCTCTTTTATGCCTGCAAATCAGGGCAATTTCAACTTTTTAGTTATTCCTAAATAAAGGAGACTGTACTGTTTTGTGGTAGGCTAAGTGACAACCAGACCTAACTCAGTGACTGACAAACCTTAGTGGGGCCAGGGATATACACTTTGTTGCACTTGTAATTTGAAGCATCAAGGTATGTGAAAATGAGTAATCTGTTGCTGTACACATTACATTGACTTCAAAATTGAAATACAGCCACTGGAAAGTAATACTGTCAAGAGGAGAAATTAATGAGAATCACATTCTTTTGTGAGGATTCTTTTAAGGTTCACATTACCAGCTCAGTTTTGCATCTCTCCCTAACCCACTTTATTTTCTGACTGCAGAGTAGCAGGTAACACATGTGAGCATTATGTATTCCATGTTATATAATGTTGTGGTGCATTTACTAGCTTTCACTGCATCAGGCAAGACTTGGCTAGTAGTGTACCTCAAAGTCTGAGAGGAAATGAGACTTCCATTGGTTGTGTGTATTGTTAAAAATTTTAGTTATCACACCTTTATTAAAGCAAGAAACTATTAATCTATATTCTGGAACAAACTTACCCAGCCAAGCTGCCATGCTGGAATGATCTGATTAACCATTTAACAAGATTGGCCAGCACCCATACAGACTTGTTGAGGAGGTGTTTACTGTTAGGCCAACAGAAATTCCAGCAAATTAAGGTTTATACAATGTCACATTTTTCAGACTTCCTGCATGGTGCTGCATAAATTTAACACTGTCACTGATGTATTTATGTTTTAGATAATGATAACTTAATTATTTCTTAGTCTCAGATAAGTGTAAGAGAATTTTTCTTCTGCAGATATGCTGTTAACTGCTGTCTGGGGATGGGCCAGCATCAAAGGAAATCTGTCCAAGACAGCTGTTTTGAACAGCGCCCTCAATTGGTTTCTCAACTTTTTAACCTTTTAGTCCTCCTGAGACAGTTTGAATAGTGGATTTTTTTCATAAAATGTAACAAAAATGCTAATTGTACATGACCTACATGGAAATCAAGTCAGAAAGTTTAACTTTTTCCATCAGATTAATGATTTTTATTTCCCCTTTCCTTTTTGTTCTTGCAGACTTGGGGGTGTTGTAACCTTATGGCCAGATGATCTGTATCACCCCCGCCTACGCTGAGCTGAGACATTCTTGAAGATTAATTTCTTATATTTTTGTACAGAACATGCTTTACCACAACAGAAAACCTCAGTTGGGAAAGAAAATGAGTGCCACAAATGGCTTTGCAAGTTGTTCAGTGTGAGGTATGTGGAGATTCTCACACACCTGAGTGTAGCTGTGAATGCACAGAAAAGGGCATATGTCCAGCATAGAGTTGGGTGTCCTTAAGTTGATATAGGAGGGATAGAAAGTTGAAATATGACAAGACTTGAGTTGACAATGTGTATAGAAATGAGTCTGAAGTGTTTGTAAGAGCAAATCTAAATGTCACATTTTTTTAAGGTCTCACTACTCCATTAGAGGAGTGTTCTAGAGCGTCAAGTGTACACCCTCAAAGAAATAGTCCTTTTAGCTCTGGTTTTGACCAAATTTTGTCAAGATAACATGCCAGCTGGGTGATGAAAGTCCACGAATATGAAAGAGTACTTGCCACAGTGTGGATGTTGAAAATTTGGGTAAGATTGACGTTGATTTTGACTGTTTAAAAAATTGCTATCAAATGGCGGAGATTTTCTGTTTTTGTGAAGAGGCTAGGGGTGGGTGTACCCTACAAAAACTTTAAGTCCTTCTAGCTCAAAATCTAAACGGTCATGGTATGGAAATTTTGTAGTGCCATGATGGGCAAACTTGTCAGCTATCAAGTGATGGGTGTCTTGACATAGCTGTGAACTTTGACAAGGCTGCAGCGGCCTCGAAAAGGAGCTAATTTAGTGTGTAAGTCAATGGGGAAATTATTGGGGGTGTGAGGCCTTTAGAGCAAAAGGTGATTTTCTTCATTTTTGATGTAAAGACACCTTATTTAGACTTAAATGACTTGTTTTAATGTCTGAAACATGATTTTGGGGAGACGTCTCAGAATTTCGCGCTTGAGTGATTTTTGGGTCAAAATTACAGTTTTCGGTAAAAAATAATACCCAGATTGAGATTGTGACAAAGATTGCACTGTCATAGTCTATTTTGTCACATTTTTGGAAAGTAAATGAATATTTAAGAGTAGCTGAATGTTACAATGGTCATTCTACACTGCCATAGCCTACCTATCGTCCAGGCACCCTGTGTAAATAGTAGCTAGGAAGCTAGTTCCACGAACAGCTACTTGGCGATTAACGTTAGACGGCATGCTGCAGGTAAGTGTGTGATGTTGTTCATAGGACTGGGTATTGTAATGACATTTTCAACTCAATTAAAATGATGTAGTCTGTTGGAGGGGTTATTTGTACCATTTGTACATGTAGCAAGGGTATTGGAGGGGTAAAAACATACACTAACTCTAGGTTAGGCTACCGTTGCTGTGCACTGCATTTACCACACTGTACTGTAATATGCAGTACGTACGAAAGAGAACGCAGTACTAGCCAAATCTCTGACTCTGGTTAAAACTTATATGAGGTCATTAAGGACCCCACAGCAATTTCCATCTAATGCATTGTCACTGTGCATGACAAAATACCCCCCCCCCTTCCTAGTGTCTCCATAGGCCCTACAGCCAACTTGCAATATTTTTTAACTTTAAGTCTACGTTAGACCTAACTCAGTTTCTAATTTCAAAATGCTGTTCTTCCTCCAAATATTAATTTATCCAATTTTCTTGCTGACTTGAATTTATTTAATTGCAGGTTATATTTGATTGGTACCAGCCAGATGTTTAAGGAGAAACATATCCCAACTGACTAGTTTTTAATGCAACATTGTGTGGCAGCCTGCATTGGATTAGTTCTCGAGCAGATCAACTTTCTTTTGAAACATGAAATGGCAGTGGGGCTGCTTGCTCGTAGGCCTATAGATGAAGTCACTATTTGGGGGTTTTAAACATGCCTGCAACCTTTTTAAATGTAAGTCAACAATTTTCTTTCCTTCTCTTTTATGCCTGCAATTCAGGGCAATTTCAACTTTTTAGTTATTCCTAAATAAAGGAGACTGTACTGTTTTGTGGTAGGCTAAGTGACAACCAGACCTAACTCAGTGACTGACAAACCTTAGTGGGGCCAGGGATATACACTTTGTTGCACTTGTAATTTGAAGCATCAAGGTATGTGAAAATGAGTAATCTGTTGCTGTACACATTACATTGACTTCAAAATTGAAATACAGCCACTGGAAAGTAATACTGTCAAGAGGAGAAATTAATGAGAATCACATTCTTTTGTGAGGATTCTTTTAAGGTTCACATTACCAGCTCAGTTTTGCATCTCTCCCTAACCCACTTTATTTTCTGACTGCAGAGTAGCAGGTAACACATGTGAGCATTATGTATTCCATGTTATATAATGTTGTGGTGCATTTACTAGCTTTCACTGCATCAGGCAAGACTTGGCTAGTAGTGTACCTCAAAGTCTGAGAGGAAATGAGACTTCCATTGGTTGTGTGTATTGTTAAAAATTTTAGTTATCACACCTTTATTAAAGCAAGAAACTATTAATCTATATTCTGGAACAAACTTACCCAGCCAAGCTGCCATGCTGGAATGATCTGATTAACCATTTAACAAGATTGGCCAGCACCCATACAGACTTGTTGAGGAGGTGTTTACTGTTAGGCCAACAGAAATTCCAGCAAATTAAGGTTTATACAATGTCACATTTTTCAGACTTCCTGCATGGTGCTGCATAAATTTAACACTGTCACTGATGTATTTATGTTTTAGATAATGATAACTTAATTATTTCTTAGTCTCAGATAAGTGTAAGAGAATTTTTCTTCTGCAGATATGCTGTTAACTGCTGTCTGGGGATGGGCCAGCATCAAAGGAAATCTGTCCAAGACAGCTGTTTTGAACAGCGCCCTCAATTGGTTTCTCAACTTTTTAACCTTTTAGTCCTCCTGAGACAGTTTGAATAGTGGATTTTTTTCATAAAATGTAACAAAAATGCTAATTGTACATGACCTACATGGAAATCAAGTCAGAAAGTTTAACTTTTTCCATCAGATTAATGATTTTTATTTCCCCTTTCCTTTTTGTTCTTGCAGACTTGGGGGTGTTGTAACCTTATGGCCAGATGATCTGTATCACCCCCGCCTACGCTGAGCTGAGACATTCTTGAAGATTAATTTCTTATATTTTTGTACAGAACATGCTTTACCACAACAGAAAACCTCAGTTGGGAAAGAAAATGAGTGCCACAAATGGCTTTGCAAGTTGTTCAGTGTGAGGTATGTGGAGATTCTCACACACCTGAGTGTAGCTGTGAATGCACAGAAAAGGGCATATGTCCAGCATAGAGTTGGGTGTCCTTAAGTTGATATAGGAGGGATAGAAAGTTGAAATATGACAAGACTTGAGTTGACAATGTGTATAGAAATGAGTCTGAAGTGTTTGTAAGAGCAAATCTAAATGTCACATTTTTTAAGGTCTCACTACTCCATTAGAGGAGTGTTCTAGAGCGTCAAGTGTACACCCTCAAAGAAATAGTCCTTTTAGCTCTGGTTTTGACCAAATTTTGTCAAGATAACATGCCAGCTGGGTGATGAAAGTCCACGAATATGAAAGAGTACTTGCCACAGTGTGGATGTTGAAAATTTGGGTAAGATTGACGTTGATTTTGACTGTTTAAAAAATTGCTATCAAATGGCGGAGATTTTCTGTTTTTGTGAAGAGGCTAGGGGTGGGTGTACCCTACAAAAACTTTAAGTCCTTCTAGCTCAAAATCTAAACGGTCATGGTATGGAAATTTTGTAGTGCCATGATGGGCAAACTTGTCAGCTATCAAGTGATGGGTGTCTTGACATAGCTGTGAACTTTGACAAGGCTGCAGCGGCCTCGAAAAGGAGCTAATTTAGTGTGTAAGTCAATGGGGAAATTATTGGGGGTGTGAGGCCTTTAGAGCAAAAGGTGATTTTCTTCATTTTTGATGTAAAGACACCTTATTTAGACTTAAATGACTTGTTTTAATGTCTGAAACATGATTTTGGGGAGACGTCTCAGAATTTCGCGCTTGAGTGATTTTTGGGTCAAAATTACAGTTTTCGGTAAAAAATAATACCCAGATTGAGATTGTGACAAAGATTGCACTGTCATAGTCTATTTTGTCACATTTTTGGAAAGTAAATGAATATTTAAGAGTAGCTGAATGTTACAATGGTCATTCTACACTGCCATAGCCTACCTATCGTCCAGGCACCCTGTGTAAATAGTAGCTAGGAAGCTAGTTCCACGAACAGCTACTTGGCGATTAACGTTAGACGGCATGCTGCAGGTAAGTGTGTGATGTTGTTCATAGGACTGGGTATTGTAATGACATTTTCAACTCAATTAAAATGATGTAGTCTGTTGGAAGGGGTTATTTGTACCATTTGTACATGTAGCAAGGGTATTGGAGGGGTAAAAACATACACTAACTCTAGGTTAGGCTACCGTTGCTGTGCACTGCATTTACCACACTGTACTGTAATATGCAGTACGTACGAAAGAGAACGCAGTACTAGCCAAATCTCTGACTCTGGTTAAAACTTATATGAGGTCATTAAGGACCCCACAGCAATTTCCATCTAATGCATTGTCACTGTGCATGACAAAATACCCCCCCCCCCTTCCTAGTGTCTCCATAGGCCCTACAGCCAACTTGCAATATTTTTTAACTTTAAGTCTACGTTAGACCTAACTCAGTTTCTAATTTCAAAATGCTGTTCTTCCTCCAAATATTAATTTATCCAATTTTCTTGCTGACTTGAATTTATTTAATTGCAGGTTATATTTGATTGGTACCAGCCAGATGTTTAAGGAGAAACATATCCCAACTGACTAGTTTTTAATGCAACATTGTGTGGCAGCCTGCATTGGATTAGTTCTCGAGCAGATCAACTTTCTTTTGAAACATGAAATGGCAGTGGGGCTGCTTGCTCGTAGGCCTATAGATGAAGTCACTATTTGGGGGTTTTAAACATGCCTGCAACCTTTTTAAATGTAAGTCAACAATTTTCTTTCCTTCTCTTTTATGCCTGCAATTCAGGGCAATTTCAACTTTTTTAGTTATTCCTAAATAAAGGAGACTGTACTGTTTTGTGGTAGGCTAAGTGACAACCAGACCTAACTCAGTGACTGACAAACCTTAGTGGGGCCAGGGATATACACTTTGTTGCACTTGTAATTTGAAGCATCAAGGTATGTGAAAATGAGTAATCTGTTGCTGTACACATTACATTGACTTCAAAATTGAAATACAGCCACTGGAAAGTAATACTGTCAAGAGGAGAAATTAATGAGAATCACATTCTTTTGTGAGGATTCTTTTAAGGTTCACATTACCAGCTCAGTTTTGCATCTCTCCCTAACCCACTTTATTTTCTGACTGCAGAGTAGCAGGTAACACATGTGAGCATTATGTATTCCATGTTATATAATGTTGTGGTGCATTTACTAGCTTTCACTGCATCAGGCAAGACTTGGCTAGTAGTGTACCTCAAAGTCTGAGAGGAAATGAGACTTCCATTGGTTGTGTGTATTGTTAAAAATTTTAGTTATCACACCTTTATTAAAGCAAGAAACTATTAATCTATATTCTGGAACAAACTTACCCAGCCAAGCTGCCATGCTGGAATGATCTGATTAACCATTTAACAAGATTGGCCAGCACCCATACAGACTTGTTGAGGAGGTGTTTACTGTTAGGCCAACAGAAATTCCAGCAAATTAAGGTTTATACAATGTCACATTTTTCAGACTTCCTGCATGGTGCTGCATAAATTTAACACTGTCACTGATGTATTTATGTTTTAGATAATGATAACTTAATTATTTCTTAGTCTCAGATAAGTGTAAGAGAATTTTTCTTCTGCAGATATGCTGTTAACTGCTGTCTGGGGATGGGCCAGCATCAAAGGAAATCTGTCCAAGACAGCTGTTTTGAACAGCGCCCTCAATTGGTTTCTCAACTTTTTAACCTTTTAGTCCTCCTGAGACAGTTTGAATAGTGGATTTTTTCATAAAATGTAACAAAAATGCTAATTGTACATGACCTACATGGAAATCAAGTCAGAAAGTTTAACTTTTTCCATCAGATTAATGATTTTTATTTCCCCTTTCCTTTTTGTTCTTGCAGACTTGGGGGTGTTGTAACCTTATGGCCAGATGATCTGTATCACCCCGCCTACGCTGAGCTGAGACATTCTTGAAGATTAATTTCTTATATTTTTGTACAGAACATGCTTTACCACAACAGAAAACCTCAGTTGGGAAAGAAAATGAGTGCCACAAATGGCTTTGCAAGTTGTTCAGTGTGAGGTATGTGGAGATTCTCACACACCTGAGTGTAGCTGTGAATGCACAGAAAAGGGCATATGTCCAGCATAGAGTTGGGTGTCCTTAAGTTGATATAGGAGGGATAGAAAGTTGAAATATGACAAGACTTGAGTTGACAATGTGTATAGAAATGAGTCTGAAGTGTTTGTAAGAGCAAATCTAAATGTCACATTGTTTAAGGTCTCACTACTCCATTAGAGGAGTGTTCTAGAGCGTCAAGTGTACACCCTCAAAGAAATAGTCCTTTTAGCTCTGGTTTTGACCAAATTTTGTCAAGATAACATGCCAGCTGGGTGATGAAAGTCCACGAATATGAAAGAGTACTTGCCACAGTGTGGATGTTGAAAATTTGGGTAAGATTGACGTTGATTTTGACTGTTTAAAAAATTGCTATCAAATGGCGGAGATTTTCTGTTTTTGTGAAGAGGCTAGGGGTGGGTGTACCCTACAAAAACTTTAAGTCCTTCTAGCTCAAAATCTAAACGGTCATGGTATGGAAATTTTGTAGTGCCATGATGGGCAAACTTGTCAGCTATCAAGTGATGGGTGTCTTGACATAGCTGTGAACTTTGACAAGGCTGCAGCGGCCTCGAAAAGGAGCTAATTTAGTGTGTAAGTCAATGGGGAAATTATTGGGGGTGTGAGGCCTTTAGAGCAAAAGGTGATTTTCTTCATTTTTGATGTAAAGACACCTTATTTAGACTTAAATGACTTGTTTTAATGTCTGAAACATGATTTTGGGGAGACGTCTCAGAATTTCGCGCTTGAGTGATTTTTGGGTCAAAATTACAGTTTTCGGTAAAAAATAATACCCAGATTGAGATTGTGACAAAGATTGCACTGTCATAGTCTATTTTGTCACATTTTTGGAAAGTAAATGAATATTTAAGAGTAGCTGAATGTTACAATGGTCATTCTACACTGCCATAGCCTACCTATCGTCCAGGCACCCTGTGTAAATAGTAGCTAGGAAGCTAGTTCCACGAACAGCTACTTGGCGATTAACGTTAGACGGCATGCTGCAGGTAAGTGTGTGATGTTGTTCATAGGACTGGGTATTGTAATGACATTTTCAACTCAATTAAAATGATGTAGTCTGTTGGAGGGGTTATTTGTACCATTTGTACATGTAGCAAGGGTATTGGAGGGTAAAAACATACACTAACTCTAGGTTAGGGTACCGTTGCTGTGCACTGCATTTACCACAGTGTACTGTAATATGCAGTACGTACGAAAGAAAACGCAGTACTAGCCAAATCTCTGACTCTGGTTAAAACTTATATGAGGTCATTAAGGACCCCACAGCAATTTCCATCTAATGCATTGTCACTGTGCATGACAAAATACCCCCCCCCCTTCCTAGTGTCTCCATAGGCCCTACAGCCAACTTGCAATATTTTTTAACTTTAAGTCTACGTTAGACCTAACTCAGTTTCTAATTTCAAAATGCTGTTCTTCCTCCAAATATTAATTTATCCAATTTTCTTGCTGACTTGAATTTATTTAATTGCAGGTTATATTTGATTGGTACCAGCCAGATGTTTAAGGAGAAACATATCCCAACTGACTAGTTTTTAATGCAACATTGTGTGGCAGCCTGCATTGGATTAGTTCTCGAGCAGATCAACTTTCTTTTGAAACATGAAATGGCAGTGGGGCTGCTTGCTCGTAGGCCTATAGATGAAGTCACTATTTGGGGGTTTTAAACATGCCTGCAACCTTTTTAAATGTAAGTCAACAATTTTCTTTCCTTCTCTTTTATGCCTGCAATTCAGGGCAATTTCAACTTTTTAGTTATTCCTAAATAAAGGAGACTGTACTGTTTTGTGGTAGGCTAAGTGACAACCAGACCTAACTCAGTGACTGACAAACCTTAGTGGGGCCAGGGATATACACTTTGTTGCACTTGTAATTTGAAGCATCAAGGTATGTGAAAATGAGTAATCTGTTGCTGTACACATTACATTGACTTCAAAATTGAAATACAGCCACTGGAAAGTAATACTGTCAAGAGGAGAAATTAATGAGAATCACATTCTTTTGTGAGGATTCTTTTAAGGTTCACATTACCAGCTCAGTTTTGCATCTCTCCCTAACCCACTTTATTTTCTGACTGCAGAGTAGCAGGTAACACATGTGAGCATTATGTATTCCATGTTATATAATGTTGTGGTGCATTTACTAGCTTTCACTGCATCAGGCAAGACTTGGCTAGTAGTGTACCTCAAAGTCTGAGAGGAAATGAGACTTCCATTGGTTGTGTGTATTGTTAAAAATTTTAGTTATCACACCTTTATTAAAGCAAGAAACTATTAATCTATATTCTGGAACAAACTTACCCAGCCAAGCTGCCATGCTGGAATGATCTGATTAACCATTTAACAAGATTGGCCAGCACCCATACAGACTTGTTGAGGAGGTGTTTACTGTTAGGCCAACAGAAATTCCAGCAAATTAAGGTTTATACAATGTCACATTTTCAGACTTCCTGCATGGTGCTGCATAAATTTAACACTGTCACTGATGTATTTATGTTTTAGATAATGATAACTTAATTATTTCTTAGTCTCAGATAAGTGTAAGAGAATTTTTCTTCTGCAGATATGCTGTTAACTGCTGTCTGGGGATGGGCCAGCATCAAAGGAAATCTGTCCAAGACAGCTGTTTTGAACAGCGCCCTCAATTGGTTTCTCAACTTTTTAACCTTTTAGTCCTCCTGAGACAGTTTGAATAGTGGATTTTTTCATAAAATGTAACAAAAATGCTAATTGTACATGACCTACATGGAAATCAAGTCAGAAAGTTTAACTTTTTCCATCAGATTAATGATTTTTATTTCCCCTTTCCTTTTTGTTCTTGCAGACTTGGGGGTGTTGTAACCTTATGGCCAGATGATCTGTATCACCCCGCCTACGCTGAGCTGAGACATTCTTGAAGATTAATTTCTTATATTTTTGTACAGAACATGCTTTACCACAACAGAAAACCTCAGTTGGGAAAGAAAATGAGTGCCACAAATGGCTTTGCAAGTTGTTCAGTGTGAGGTATGTGGAGATTCTCACACACCTGAGTGTAGCTGTGAATGCACAGAAAAGGGCATATGTCCAGCATAGAGTTGGGTGTCCTTAAGTTGATATAGGAGGGATAGAAAGTTGAAATATGACAAGACTTGAGTTGACAATGTGTATAGAAATGAGTCTGAAGTGTTTGTAAGAGCAAATCTAAATGTCACATTTTTTAAGGTCTCACTACTCCATTAGAGGAGTGTTCTAGAGCGTCAAGTGTACACCCTCAAAGAAATAGTCCTTTTAGCTCTGGTTTTGACCAAATTTTGTCAAGATAACATGCCAGCTGGGTGATGAAAGTCCACGAATATGAAAGAGTACTTGCCACAGTGTGGATGTTGAAAATTTGGGTAAGATTGACGTTGATTTTGACTGTTTAAAAAATTGCTATCAAATGGCGGAGATTTTCTGTTTTTGTGAAGAGGCTAGGGGTGGGTGTACCCTACAAAAACTTTAAGTCCTTCTAGCTCAAAATCTAAACGGTCATGGTATGGAAATTTTGTAGTGCCATGATGGGCAAACTTGTCAGCTATCAAGTGATGGGTGTCTTGACATAGCTGTGAACTTTGACAAGGCTGCAGCGGCCTCGAAAAGGAGCTAATTTAGTGTGTAAGTCAATGGGGAAATTATTGGGGGTGTGAGGCCTTTAGAGCAAAAGGTGATTTTCTTCATTTTTGATGTAAAGACACCTTATTTAGACTTAAATGACTTGTTTTAATGTCTGAAACATGATTTTGGGGAGACGTCTCAGAATTTCGCGCTTGAGTGATTTTTGGGTCAAAATTACAGTTTTCGGTAAAAAATAATACCCAGATTGAGATTGTGACAAAGATTGCACTGTCATAGTCTATTTTGTCACATTTTTGGAAAGTAAATGAATATTTAAGAGTAGCTGAATGTTACAATGGTCATTCTACACTGCCATAGCCTACCTATCGTCCAGGCACCCTGTGTAAATAGTAGCTAGGAAGCTAGTTCCACGAACAGCTACTTGGCGATTAACGTTAGACGGCATGCTGCAGGTAAGTGTGTGATGTTGTTCATAGGACTGGGTATTGTAATGACATTTTCAACTCAATTAAAATGATGTAGTCTGTTGGAGGGGTTATTTGTACCATTTGTACATGTAGCAAGGGTATTGGAGGGGTAAAAACATACACTAACTCTAGGTTAGGCTACCGTTGCTGTGCACTGCATTTACCACACTGTACTGTAATATGCAGTACGTACGAAAAGAACGCACTACTAGCCAAATCTCTGACTCTGGTTAAAACTTATATGAGGTCATTAAGGACCCCACAGCAATTTCCATCTAATGCATTGTCACTGTGCATGACAAAATACCCCCCCCTTCCTAGTGTCTCCATAGGCCCTACAGCCAACTTGCAATATTTTTTAACTTTAAGTCTACGTTAGACCTAACTCAGTTTCTAATTTCAAAATGCTGTTCTTCCTCCAAATATTAATTTATCCAATTTTCTTGCTGACTTGAATTTATTTAATTGCAGGTTATATTTGATTGGTACCAGCCAGATGTTTAAGGAGAAACATATCCCAACTGACTAGTTTTTAATGCAACATTGTGTGGCAGCCTGCATTGGATTAGTTCTCGAGCAGATCAACTTTCTTTTGAAACATGAAATGGCAGTGGGGCTGCTTGCTCGTAGGCCTATAGATGAAGTCACTATTTGGGGGTTTTAAACATGCCTGCAACCTTTTTAAATGTAAGTCAACAATTTTCTTTCCTTCTCTTTTATGCCTGCAATTCAGGGCAATTTCAACTGTTTTAGTTATTCCTAAATAAAGGAGACTGTACTGTTTTGTGGTAGGCTAAGTGACAACCAGACCTAACTCAGTGACTGACAAACCTTAGTGGGGCCAGGGATATACACTTTGTTGCACTTGTAATTTGAAGCATCAAGGTATGTGAAAATGAGTAATCTGTTGCTGTACACATTACATTGACTTCAAAATTGAAATACAGCCACTGGAAAGTAATACTGTCAAGAGGAGAAATTAATGAGAATCACATTCTTTTGTGAGGATTCTTTTAAGGTTCACATTACCAGCTCAGTTTTGCATCTCTCCCTAACCCACTTTATTTTCTGACTGCAGAGTAGCAGGTAACACATGTGAGCATTATGTATTCCATGTTATATAATGTTGTGGTGCATTTACTAGCTTTCACTGCATCAGGCAAGACTTGGCTAGTAGTGTACCTCAAAGTCTGAGAGGAAATGAGACTTCCATTGGTTGTGTGTATTGTTAAAAATTTTAGTTATCACACCTTTATTAAAGCAAGAAACTATTAATCTATATTCTGGAACAAACTTACCCAGCCAAGCTGCCATGCTGGAATGATCTGATTAACCATTTAACAAGATTGGCCAGCACCCATACAGACTTGTTGAGGAGGTGTTTACTGTTAGGCCAACAGAAATTCCAGCAAATTAAGGTTTATACAATGTCACATTTTTCAGACTTCCTGCATGGTGCTGCATAAATTTAACACTGTCACTGATGTATTTATGTTTTAGATAATGATAACTTAATTATTTCTTAGTCTCAGATAAGTGTAAGAGAATTTTTCTTCTGCAGATATGCTGTTAACTGCTGTCTGGGGATGGGCCAGCATCAAAGGAAATCTGTCCAAGACAGCTGTTTTGAACAGCGCCCTCAATTGGTTTCTCAACTTTTTAACCTTTTAGTCCTCCTGAGACAGTTTGAATAGTGGATTTTTTTCATAAAATGTAACAAAAATGCTAATTGTACATGACCTACATGGAAATCAAGTCAGAAAGTTTAACTTTTTCCATCAGATTAATGATTTTTATTTCCCCTTTCCTTTTTGTTCTTGCAGACTTGGGGGTGTTGTAACCTTATGGCCAGATGATCTGTATCACCCCCGCCTACGCTGAGCTGAGACATTCTTGAAGATTAATTTCTTATATTTTTGTACAGAACATGCTTTACCACAACAGAAAACCTCAGTTGGGAAAGAAAATGAGTGCCACAAATGGCTTTGCAAGTTGTTCAGTGTGAGGTATGTGGAGATTCTCACACACCTGAGTGTAGCTGTGAATGCACAGAAAAGGGCATATGTCCAGCATAGAGTTGGGTGTCCTTAAGTTGATATAGGAGGGATAGAAAGTTGAAATATGACAAGACTTGAGTTGACAATGTGTATAGAAATGAGTCTGAAGTGTTTGTAAGAGCAAATCTAAATGTCACAGTTTTTAAGGTCTCACTACTCCATTAGAGGAGTGTTCTAGAGCGTCAAGTGTACACCCTCAAAGAAATAGTCCTTTTAGCTCTGGTTTTGACCAAATTTTGTCAAGATAACATGCCAGCTGGGTGATGAAAGTCCACGAATATGAAAGAGTACTTGCCACAGTGTGGATGTTGAAAATTTGGGTAAGATTGACGTTGATTTTGACTGTTTAAAAAATTGCTATCAAATGGCGGTGGTTTTCTGTTTTGATGAAGAGGCAAGAGGTGGGTGTACCCTACAAAAACTTTAAGTCCTTCTAGCTCAAAATCTAAACGGTCATGGTATGGAAATTTTGTAGTGCCATGATGGGCAAACTTGTCAGCTATCAAGTGATGGGTGTCTTGACATAGCTGTGAACTTTGACAAGGCTGCAGCGGCCTCGAAAAGGAGCTAATTTAGTGTGTAAGTCAATGGGGAAATTATTGGGGGTGTGAGGCCTTTAGAGCAAAAGGTGATTTTCTTCATTTTTGATGTAAAGACACCTTATTTAGACTTAAATGACTTGTTTTAATGTCTGAAACATGATTTTGGGGAGACGTCTCAGAATTTCGCGCTTGAGTGATTTTTGGGTCAAAATTACAGTTTTCGGTAAAAAATAATACCCAGATTGAGATTGTGACAAAGATTGCACTGTCATAGTCTATTTTGTCACATTTTTGGAAAGTAAATGAATATTTAAGAGTAGCTGAATGTTACAATGGTCATTCTACACTGCCATAGCCTACCTATCGTCCAGGCACCCTGTGTAAATAGTAGCTAGGAAGCTAGTTCCACGAACAGCTACTTGGCGATTAACGTTAGACGGCATGCTGCAGGTAAGTGTGTGATGTTGTTCATAGGACTGGGTATTGTAATGACATTTTCAACTCAATTAAAATGATGTAGTCTGTTGGAGGGTTATTTGTACCATTTGTACATGTAGCAAGGGTATTGGAGGGGTAAAAACATACACTAACTCTAGGTTAGGCTACCGTTGCTGTGCACTGCATTTACCACACTGTACTGTAATATGCAGTACGTACGAAAAGAACGCAGTACTAGCCAAATCTCTGACTCTGGTTAAAACTTATATGAGGTCATTAAGGACCCCACAGCAATTTCCATCTAATGCATTGTCACTGTGCATGACAAAATACCCCCCCTTCCTAGTGTCTCCATAGGCCCTACAGCCAACTTGCAATATTTTTTAACTTTAAGTCTACGTTAGACCTAACTCAGTTTCTAATTTCAAAATGCTGTTCTTCCTCCAAATATTAATTTATCCAATTTTCTTGCTGACTTGAATTTATTTAATTGCAGGTTATATTTGATTGGTACCAGCCAGATGTTTAAGGAGAAACATATCCCAACTGACTAGTTTTTAATGCAACATTGTGTGGCAGCCTGCATTGGATTAGTTCTCGAGCAGATCAACTTTCTTTTGAAACATGAAATGGCAGTGGGGCTGCTTGCTCGTAGGCCTATAGATGAAGTCACTATTTGGGGGTTTTAAACATGCCTGCAACCTTTTTAAATGTAAGTCAACAATTTTCTTTCCTTCTCTTTTATGCCTGCAATTCAGGGCAATTTCAACTTTTTTAGTTATTCCTAAATAAAGGAGACTGTACTGTTTTGTGGTAGGCTAAGTGACAACCAGACCTAACTCAGTGACTGACAAACCTTAGTGGGGCCAGGGATATACACTTTGTTGCACTTGTAATTTGAAGCATCAAGGTATGTGAAAATGAGTAATCTGTTGCTGTACACATTACATTGACTTCAAAATTGAAATACAGCCACTGGAAAGTAATACTGTCAAGAGGAGAAATTAATGAGAATCACATTCTTTTGTGAGGATTCTTTTAAGGTTCACATTACCAGCTCAGTTTTGCATCTCTCCCTAACCCACTTTATTTTCTGACTGCAGAGTAGCAGGTAACACATGTGAGCATTATGTATTCCATGTTATATAATGTTGTGGTGCATTTACTAGCTTTCACTGCATCAGGCAAGACTTGGCTAGTAGTGTACCTCAAAGTCTGAGAGGAAATGAGACTTCCATTGGTTGTGTGTATTGTTAAAAATTTTAGTTATCACACCTTTATTAAAGCAAGAAACTATTAATCTATATTCTGGAACAAACTTACCCAGCCAAGCTGCCATGCTGGAATGATCTGATTAACCATTTAACAAGATTGGCCAGCACCCATACAGACTTGTTGAGGAGGTGTTTACTGTTAGGCCAACAGAAATTCCAGCAAATTAAGGTTTATACAATGTCACATTTTTCAGACTTCCTGCATGGTGCTGCATAAATTTAACACTGTCACTGATGTATTTATGTTTTAGATAATGATAACTTAATTATTTCTTAGTCTCAGATAAGTGTAAGAGAATTTTTCTTCTGCAGATATGCTGTTAACTGCTGTCTGGGGATGGGCCAGCATCAAAGGAAATCTGTCCAAGACAGCTGTTTTGAACAGCGCCCTCAATTGGTTTCTCAACTTTTTAACCTTTTAGTCCTCCTGAGACAGTTTGAATAGTGGATTTTTTTCATAAAATGTAACAAAAATGCTAATTGTACATGACCTACATGGAAATCAAGTCAGAAAGTTTAACTTTTTCCATCAGATTAATGATTTTTATTTCCCCTTTCCTTTTTGTTCTTGCAGACTTGGGGGTGTTGTAACCTTATGGCCAGATGATCTGTATCACCCCCGCCTACGCTGAGCTGAGACATTCTTGAAGATTAATTTCTTATATTTTTGTACAGAACATGCTTTACCACAACAGAAAACCTCAGTTGGGAAAGAAAATGAGTGCCACAAATGGCTTTGCAAGTTGTTCAGTGTGAGGTATGTGGAGATTCTCACACACCTGAGTGTAGCTGTGAATGCACAGAAAAGGGCATATGTCCAGCATAGAGTTGGGTGTCCTTAAGTTGATATAGGAGGGATAGAAAGTTGAAATATGACAAGACTTGAGTTGACAATGTGTATAGAAATGAGTCTGAAGTGTTTGTAAGAGCAAATCTAAATGTCACACTTTTTTAAGGTCTCACTACTCCATTAGAGGAGTGTTCTAGAGCGTCAAGTGTACACCCTCAAAGAAATAGTCCTTTTAGCTCTGGTTTTGACCAAATTTTGTCAAGATAACATGCCAGCTGGGTGATGAAAGTCCACGAATATGAAAGAGTACTTGCCACAGTGTGGATGTTGAAAATTTGGGTAAGATTGACGTTGATTTTGACTGTTTAAAAAATTGCTATCAAATGGCGGAGATTTTCTGTTTTTGTGAAGAGGCTAGGGGTGGGTGTACCCTACAAAAACTTTAAGTCCTTCTAGCTCAAAATCTAAACGGTCATGGTATGGAAATTTTGTAGTGCCATGATGGGCAAACTTGTCAGCTATCAAGTGATGGGTGTCTTGACATAGCTGTGAACTTTGACAAGGCTGCAGCGGCCTCGAAAAGGAGCTAATTTAGTGTGTAAGTCAATGGGGAAATTATTGGGGGTGTGAGGCCTTTAGAGCAAAAGGTGATTTTCTTCATTTTTGATGTAAAGACACCTTATTTAGACTTAAATGACTTGTTTTAATGTCTGAAACATGATTTTGGGGAGACGTCTCAGAATTTCGCGCTTGAGTGATTTTTGGGTCAAAATTACAGTTTTCGGTAAAAAATAATACCCAGATTGAGATTGTGACAAAGATTGCACTGTCATAGTCTATTTTGTCACATTTTTGGAAAGTAAATGAATATTTAAGAGTAGCTGAATGTTACAATGGTCATTCTACACTGCCATAGCCTACCTATCGTCCAGGCACCCTGTGTAAATAGTAGCTAGGAAGCTAGTTCCACGAACAGCTACTTGGCGATTAACGTTAGACGGCATGCTGCAGGTAAGTGTGTGATGTTGTTCATAGGACTGGGTATTGTAATGACATTTTCAACTCAATTAAAATGATGTAGTCTGTTGGAGGGGTTATTTGTACCATTTGTACATGTAGCAAGGGTATTGGAGGGTAAAAACATACACTAACTCTAGGTTAGGCTACCGTTGCTGTGCACTGCATTTACCACACTGTACTGTAATATGCAGTACGTACGAAAGAGAACGCAGTACTAGCCAAATCTCTGACTCTGGTTAAAACTTATATGAGGTCATTAAGGACCCCACAGCAATTTCCATCTAATGCATTGTCACTGTGCATGACAAAATACCCCCCCTTCCTAGTGTCTCCATAGGCCCTACAGCCAACTTGCAATATTTTTTAACTTTAAGTCTACGTTAGACCTAACTCAGTTTCTAATTTCAAAATGCTGTTCTTCCTCCAAATATTAATTTATCCAATTTTCTTGCTGACTTGAATTTATTTAATTGCAGGTTATATTTGATTGGTACCAGCCAGATGTTTAAGGAGAAACATATCCCAACTGACTAGTTTTTAATGCAACATTGTGTGGCAGCCTGCATTGGATTAGTTCTCGAGCAGATCAACTTTCTTTTGAAACATGAAATGGCAGTGGGGCTGCTTGCTCGTAGGCCTATAGATGAAGTCACTATTTGGGGTTTTAAACATGCCTGCAACCTTTTTAAATGTAAGTCAACAATTTTCTTTCCTTCTCTTTTATGCCTGCAATTCAGGGCAATTTCAACTTTTTAGTTATTCCTAAATAAAGGAGACTGTACTGTTTTGTGGTAGGCTAAGTGACAACCAGACCTAACTCAGTGACTGACAAACCTTAGTGGGGCCAGGGATATACACTTTGTTGCACTTGTAATTTGAAGCATCAAGGTATGTGAAAATGAGTAATCTGTTGCTGTACACATTACATTGACTTCAAAATTGAAATACAGCCACTGGAAAGTAATACTGTCAAGAGGAGAAATTAATGAGAATCACATTCTTTTGTGAGGATTCTTTTAAGGTTCACATTACCAGCTCAGTTTTGCATCTCTCCCTAACCCACTTTATTTTCTGACTGCAGAGTAGCAGGTAACACATGTGAGCATTATGTATTCCATGTTATATAATGTTGTGGTGCATTTACTAGCTTTCACTGCATCAGGCAAGACTTGGCTAGTAGTGTACCTCAAAGTCTGAGAGGAAATGAGACTTCCATTGGTTGTGTGTATTGTTAAAAATTTTAGTTATCACACCTTTATTAAAGCAAGAAACTATTAATCTATATTCTGGAACAAACTTACCCAGCCAAGCTGCCATGCTGGAATGATCTGATTAACCATTTAACAAGATTGGCCAGCACCCATACAGACTTGTTGAGGAGGTGTTTACTGTTAGGCCAACAGAAATTCCAGCAAATTAAGGTTTATACAATGTCACATTTTTCAGACTTCCTGCATGGTGCTGCATAAATTTAACACTGTCACTGATGTATTTATGTTTTAGATAATGATAACTTAATTATTTCTTAGTCTCAGATAAGTGTAAGAGAATTTTTCTTCTGCAGATATGCTGTTAACTGCTGTCTGGGGATGGGCCAGCATCAAAGGAAATCTGTCCAAGACAGCTGTTTTGAACAGCGCCCTCAATTGGTTTCTCAACTTTTTAACCTTTTAGTCCTCCTGAGACAGTTTGAATAGTGGATTTTTTCATAAAATGTAACAAAAATGCTAATTGTACATGACCTACATGGAAATCAAGTCAGAAAGTTTAACTTTTTCCATCAGATTAATGATTTTTATTTCCCCTTTCCTTTTTGTTCTTGCAGACTTGGGGGTGTTGTAACCTTATGGCCAGATGATCTGTATCACCCCGCCTACGCTGAGCTGAGACATTCTTGAAGATTAATTTCTTATATTTTTGTACAGAACATGCTTTACCACAACAGAAAACCTCAGTTGGGAAAGAAAATGAGTGCCACAAATGGCTTTGCAAGTTGTTCAGTGTGAGGTATGTGGAGATTCTCACACACCTGAGTGTAGCTGTGAATGCACAGAAAAGGGCATATGTCCAGCATAGAGTTGGGTGTCCTTAAGTTGATATAGGAGGGATAGAAAGTTGAAATATGACAAGACTTGAGTTGACAATGTGTATAGAAATGAGTCTGAAGTGTTTGTAAGAGCAAATCTAAATGTCACATTTTTTTAAGGTCTCACTACTCCATTAGAGGAGTGTTCTAGAGCGTCAAGTGTACACCCTCAAAGAAATAGTCCTTTTAGCTCTGGTTTTGACCAAATTTTGTCAAGATAACATGCCAGCTGGGTGATGAAAGTCCACGAATATGAAAGAGTACTTGCCACAGTGTGGATGTTGAAAATTTGGGTAAGATTGACGTTGATTTTGACTGTTTAAAAAATTGCTATCAAATGGCGGAGATTTTCTGTTTTTGTGAAGAGGCTAGGGGTGGGTGTACCCTACAAAAACTTTAAGTCCTTCTAGCTCAAAATCTAAACGGTCATGGTATGGAAATTTTGTAGTGCCATGATGGGCAAACTTGTCAGCTATCAAGTGATGGGTGTCTTGACATAGCTGTGAACTTTGACAA